>CM022298.1:310034027-310603845 GCA_011799875.1 Thinopyrum elongatum | reverse complement strand
TTGGACGTATGAATTCTCTTCAAGTCGATTCTCTTCTTAGGGATTTTCGTTCGTCTCCTTTCTTTTCATTTTCATCTTCCCTTTCCCTTTCGTCTCGTTCCTAAGATCTCGGGACGAGATCTTCTCTTAGTGGGGGAGTGTTGTGACACCCTGAGACCGATGCATCAGTTGTCTTCATTTAGTCCACCGTCATGGCCTTGTCATTCGCTTGCGTGTTCCACTTTGCCATGTCATCATGTGCATTTCATTTGCATGTTTTTCAAATCTTGCATCCGTCCGGGTCTCCCAGTTCTCTCCTTTTTCCTCCTCCTCTCGAGTCCAACCACACTCGCACACGCCCGTAGCACCTCCGAAATATTATTTTGTAAGTGGGATAAAAATGTTCTTGGAATGGGTTGAAAGTTCGCGTGCGTCTTGTTTGTTGTCGGTAGACCGCAGCCAAATTTCGTCGCATTCGAGTCCGTGTGATGCCCCAAGGGCTAACTATAGCGACACTATAGCCGGTCAAACGTCGAGCGTTTTCGGTACCCGAAACCTTGCCGGGCTGCCATCCTCCCTCTCTCCTTAGCCCAAACCATCCTACATAGCCCACCTAGCCCCCTACACCCCCCTCCGAACAAAACCATCGGATCATGATCGGAGGGCTCTGAAATATCACCAAACCCCCTCCTCTAGCCCCCTTTCCTATTTAAACCACCCTTCCCTTCCAATTTTGGCTAAACCTAGCCCCTACCCCTCCACTAACCTCTCGTTTTCTGCCCCTGCCAAGCCCGCCGCCGCCACATGGCGAGCCGCCACGGCCATCCGCCACCAGCGCCGCCCGAGCCACCCAACCCCCGCGCGCCACCTCAACCCCCAGCGTCGCCCGCAGCCAACCTGCACGCACCACCTGTCCTCCCCGTGCACCCTTCACACCGCGGCCCGCGGAGCCCATCGTGGGCTCGCCGCCCGGCCATCCCGCCGTCGAACCGCCCGAGCCCTCCCGAGCTCCCACCGCCCCAGCTCCATCTGGATCGGGATGATCCAGAGCTCCGCCGCCTGCTCGCCGACCCGCCCCAGACCTCGCCGCAGCCGCCCCCGTCGCCTCGCCCCAGGCCCACCGACCCTACCTCCCTACGAGCTCCCTTACTTCCCCCCCAAATCTCCCCCCGTTGGACATCCCCACCCACGCCTCTCCTCCCGGATTCCTCCTCCCACCCCGTTCTCTTGGATCCTGCCCCGGCTCCAATCCCTCTCCCCGCCTCCCGCATCCTCTCCGTCGACGCCTCCTCGCCCGTCCCCTCCCCACCCCGACATTCACGGACACTCCCCGCCTCCCTGCGCAGCCCTGCTCAGGTCGCAGAGAGCTGCTCACCCTGCTGCCCTCTCCTGCCTCCCTCTCGTGGCTCATCACCCGCGCATGGGCCCTCACCCAATCGGCCCACATCCGCACCGGGCCTTGGCCCATGGTGAGCTCTCCCTGTCCAGCCCTCAAAAGGACCAAGTCTTTTTCGTCCGTAATAGCATCACATAAGCATGTTGTGACCTTGGTAACTTGTGCATATTCGTCGATGATGATGAATTATATAGCAAGTTGTACTAGTCCTGTGCTCTTTATGATGGTGTCATTTGCATGCATATAGAGTGCATCTACATGTCATAATCTCTGTTGCAAAACTGCATGCTGATGTTAAGTGCTGAAACCTGTTTATAATTTGCCCTTTTGTTATTTTGTGTGATTTAATGCATATGTCATTTAAGCATCTTGTCAACATGTGTTGGTGCATTTTTATGTCTTCTTGCTGCAAGTATTTTTTTCATGCCATGATATGCTACGAGGTGACTTCCATGAGCTTGCAAACATGCCTAGTCAATGTTGCCGATTTCAGACGTCCAATTTCACCGTGTGAAACTATCTGGTATAAGCTTGTCTCTTTTGCATGATATTTGTCACTAATCCATAGCTCATATGCATATGATTCCCTAATGGGGTATTCTCTATGTTATGTGTACTTGGATGCCATGCCCTTGGTTCCATAAAAACTTGCTGTAGTTGTCTCTTTCTTGCTCTCAATATACCATCATGATAAAACTGTCAACCTATTAACAGCATGTTCCCATTTGGCAAAGCTCATAGTAATTAATCTTGCCTCTTATAAATTGTGTCAATGAGTTAATGGAAGTATGCCATGTATACTTTATGGTCATGCCTTTTTCATAACTATGAAAATTGCTATGATTTCTGTTATGTGCATCCCAAGTCAGCATCATGATGTTGCTGTTGGCATTCCCAGATTTCACCAAGTTTGAATCAGCTTTTTCATATTTGCATCTCGTCTTGATGAATTCCATGAACCTGTTGCTCCTATGAATTCCATGTTGTGTTACTTGAGCTCCATGATATGTGCTAGCATGCTATGCCATTTGGTGACATGTTTATGTAATGTAGCATATTTGTTTCATGGCTCCAACATGACATCATATTAACTCTGCTCATGTATATGCCCAGTTTTTCAGAACTTTGCATTTTGCATTGATCATAGTAAATTAACCATGATGCTTATGAACCTGAATAGTAAGGATGAATTGAAGCATGTTATCTCTACTTTAATTCATATCAAGTTTGTGCCCATATAGTTTCTGTAGCATGTTGTTTTGATGCTTGCAATATGCCTAGTTGTTGTGTTGGCCAGATTGTTATTTAAACTTGACTTGTATGTATGTGTTGAATCGTTGCTCCGTGGTAATCATGTTCTATATGAAACTTGGTTAGAATTGCATATTTTCATAATATCTTAATGCATCTTTGTTTTGAGTATTGGTGGTTGATGTTTGCATGCATTTTGCATCAATGCCATGTTAAACTTGTTTAGCTCATATCTTTTAGACCGTTGCTCGGAATTAATGAATTTTATATATAACTTGACTAGAAAAACACGTAGATTGTCATGGTGTACTTTAACTTGCTTTAACAACTTTAACATTATGTTTTAATCAGAACAGTAGCAAATTCGAAATTTGCATATGGGGACTTTCGGAGTTAATATTGTTGTTTCCGGCCTCATTTAAACTTCTTTGATGTGGGGTTCTTTCTGCATCATCTCTTGCCATAGTACAACATTAATCTTGTCATGCATCATACTTGGTTGTGCATCTTGCCTTGTTCATGTGTTGTCTTTACTTTGTTGTTTGCTTCTTCCGGTTGTGCTTCTTCTCGATAGTTCCCGTTCCGTTACGATTGTGAGGATGCGTTCGACTATGTTGGTTCATCTACTTCATGGACTCGATCTTCTTCCGAGCGGGATTTCAAGGAAGATGACCATTACCTGGATATCATTACTATCTTTGCTTTGCTAGTTGTCTCGATGCTAAACCCTATGTCGCGCTACCTACGACTTGTTTGTCAAGCCTCCCAAATTGCTATGATAAGCCTCTATCTTTTTCACCATCCCAACAAACCTTGTTTTGGCTATGTACCGTTTTGCTCAGCCTTCTTATAGCGTTGCTAGTTGCAGGTGCAGTTGCAGGTTTGTTCCATTTTTGGGACATGGATATCATGGATATCACAATATCTCTTATTTAATTAATGCATCTATATACTTGGTAAAGGTGGACCTCGGCCTTTTGCCTGTTTGTTGTTCCACTCTTGCCGCCCTAGTTTCCGTCATACCGGTGTTTTTCCTTGATTTCGTTCCTAACATGCTGGGGAATGGGACCCTCTTGACAGTTCGCTTTGAAACCGCTTCCGCAAGGCCAACATTGGTTTTAAACATTTCCCAACATAATAAACTGATAAAAATTTGACGCATAGGGAGTTTAGCGCTATCCACCCAAGGTTCGTGGAAGAGTCATTTGAAAGAGAGATGATGCACTGGAACAATTGAAAGACTTGAATGAGGTGACAACCTCGAATTAATTTGAACACAAACATGAATCTTCTGAGGTGTCTTCAGCACTCCAGAATGATTAAATGGCAAGAGGCGAATGAGCAAGGGGAAACAATTAAGCAACGGAAAAAAATATGATCCACACCAAAAACTTGAATTGGATCCACCGGAAAAGAAAACGAGATGAATAATGATGAACTAGATACGAATTCACCGGTTGAAACAATTGAGGAAGGTCTGAAGAGGCTTCACATGAACAAAATGGATACTTGATTCAATACTGTAGACTCCGTTGAGAAAAAGGGAGGGTGGGTGGGAAAATAAAGATAACTTGGGACAGGGAAACGAACTCCATTGAGAAAGATGAGAGTTGATCTTGCAAAAGATGAAGAGGGTCGAATTTACTTGAAGAGAAGTGCTCTGGATGAAAAGGATGGATATCGCAACAATCCAAAAATACCCGTGTCATCTTATATAAATTTTGAAGGGGAAGAGGACTAGAATCAAAACACTTACGTCACAAATCCTCACCAGATCAATGAAGGGGATAAGGAATAAAAAGAATTCCTACTCTCCGATATAACTAGACTCCGAAATAGTTTTCTTCTAGACTCGACAACGGCCAAACTACGATCAATCAAAGGGGGTTCTATGGTCGGTCGAGGCTCTGATACCAACTTGTCACGCCCAATATGCGACCCTATCCTCGAGGAACTCGAAGGTCCCACCAAGGATAGAAGCGCATATTTAAGACACTTTTGCAAGGTGGATATCATTACATCGTAGCATATACAACACACTTGGGGATACATACAAAGGCATACAATTGCCGCATGAATACATCAAACATCATACAGAAGAGCAACATCTGACTACGGATGAAATCAAACGAAAACACAAACGACATCGACCCTGCTAGTCCAGGCTGCCGACCAGGAACCTATCCCCTAATCGAAGAAGAAGAAGTAGAAGAACTCCAAGACAAGCAAGCATCGCTCTCATGTCATATCATCGCATTATCTGTACCTGCATCTGTTGTTGTAGTAATCTATGAGCCACGAGGACTCAGCAATCCCATTACCATGGGTATCAAGACTAGCAAAGCTTAATGGGTATGGAATGGATAAGTGATGAGGTTGCAGCAGAACTAAGCAATGTATGGTGGCTAACTTACGAGTACAAGAGTAAGAAGAGTAAACTACAGATAACGGTCGCAAACTAGTAATGATCAAGAAGTGATCCTGAACTACATATGAATCAAACATAACCCCACCGTGTTCTCTTCTCGAACCCACTCGAAAAGAGACGGTCACGGTTACGCACACGGTTGGTGTATTTTAATTCGGATCTGGTGTCAAGTTCTCAACAACCGGATATTAAAAATTACAATCTGCCACATAACCGCGGGCACGGCTCTCAAAAATATTTAAACCTACAGGGGTATTCCAACCTGGCCCATCACAAGCTGCGATGGAAATACCTCAACCTCAAGAAAACCCGATCAACCTCGAGTCAGCCCGAAGTATCCTCGGAATCCCAGTGCACAAGACATTTCGACAATGGTAACACAAGTCCAGCAAGACCACCCGACGTGTCGACAATCCCTATAGGATCCGCGTATCTCGTTCTCAGGACACGGCGGATGAGCGAAGCGTACAATAACTGATGTCCCGAGTTGCCCCAGGTAGCCCGCACGGTGCTCTAGTATGGACCAGCACCATCAGCACTGGCCCCCTGTATTATGTGGAATAACGAACCTCGGGTAGCGCTAACTCCCTATGCGTCAAATTTATTATCATGTTTATTATGTTGGGCAAATGTTAAAACCAATGTTGGGCCTTGCTGGAAGCGGTTGTTCAAAGCGAACTGTCAAGAGGGTCCCATTCCCCTAAGCATGTTAGGAACGTAAATCAAGGAACAAAACACCGGTATGACGGAAACTAGGGCGGCAAGAGTGGAACATAACACCAGGCAAAAGGCCGAGCCTTCCACCTTTACCAAGTATATAGATGCATTAATTAAATAAGAGATATTGTGATATCCCATGATATCCATGTCCCAAACATGGAACAACCTGCAACTGCACCTGCAACTAGCAACGCTATAAGAAGGCTGAGCAAAACGGTAACATAGCCAAACAAAGGTTTGTTGGGATGGTGAAAAAGATTAGAGGCTTATCATAGCAATTTGGGAGGCTTGACAAACAAGTCGTAGGTAGCGCGACATAGGGTTTAGCATCGAGACAACTAGCAAAGCAAAGATAGTAATGATATCCAGGTAATGGTCATCTTCCTTGAAATCCCGCTCGGAAGAAGATCGAGTCCATGAAGTAGATGAACCAACATAGTCGAACGCATCCTCACAATCGTAACGGAACCGGGAACTATCGAGAAGAAGCACAACCGGAAAGAAGCAAACAACAAAGTAAACAGACAACACATGAACAAGGCAAGATGCACAACCAAGTATGATGCATGACAAGATTAAATGTTGTTACTCATGGCAAGAGATGATGCATGAAAGAACCCCACATCAAAGCAAGTTTAAATGAGGCCGGAAACAACACATATTAACTCCGGAAAGTCCCCATATGCAAATTTCGAATTTGCTACTGTTCTGATTAAAACATAATGTTAAAGTTGTTAAACAGCAAGTTAAAGTACACCATGACAATCTACGTGTTTTTCTAGTCAAGTTATATATAAAATTCATTTAATTCCGAGCAACGGTCTAAAAGATATGAGCTAAACAAGTTTAACATGGCATTGATGCAAAATGCATGCAAACATCAACCACCAATACTCAAAACAAAGATGCATTAAGATATTATGAAACTATATGCAATTCTAACCAAGTTTCATATAGAACATGATTACAACGGAGCAACGATTCAACACATACATACAAGTCAAGTTTAAATAACAATCTGGCCAACACAACAACTAGGCATATTGCAAGCATCAAAACAACATGCTACAGAAACTATATGGGCACAAACTTGATATGAACTTAAAGTAGAGATAACATGCTTCAATTCATCCTTACTATTCAGGTTCATAAGCATCATGGTTAATTTACTATGATCAATGCAAAATGCAAAGTTCTGAAAAACTGGGCATATACATGAGCAGAGTTAATATGATGTCATGTTGGAGCCATGAAACAAATATGCTACATTACATAAACATGTCACCAAATGGCATAGCATGCTAGCACATATCATGGAGCTCAAGTAACACAACATGGAATATTCATAGGAGCAACAGGTTCATGGAATTCATCAAGACGAGATGCAAATATGAAAAAAGCTGATTCTCAAACTTGGTGAAATCTGGGAATGCAAAACAGCAACATCATGATGCTGACTTGGGATGCACATAACAGAAATCATAGCAATTTTCATAGTTATGAAAAAGGCATGACCATAAAGTATACATGGCATACTTCCAATTAATCCATTGACACAATTTATAAGAGGCATAGATTAATTACTATGAGCTTTGCCAAATGGAACATGCTGTTAATAGGTTGACAGTTTTATCATGATGGTATATTGAGAGCAAGAAAGAGACAATCTACAGCAAGTTTTTATGGCAACCAAGGGCATGGCATCCAAGTACACATAACATAGAGAATACCCCATTAGGGAATCATATGCATATGAGCTATGGATTAGTGACAAATATCATGCAAAGATGACAAGCTTTATACCAGATAGTTTCACACGGTGAAATTGGACGTCTGAAATCGGCAACATTGACTAGGCATGTTTGCAAGCTCATGGAAGTCACCTCGTAGCATATCATGGCATGAAAAAAATACTTGCAGCAAGAAGACATAAAAATGCACCAAACACATGTTGACAAGATGCTTAAATGACATATGCATTAAATCACACAAAAATAACAAAAGGGCAAATTATAACAGGTTTCAGCACTTAACATCAGCATGCAGTTTTGCAACAGAGATTATGACATGTAGATGCACTCTATTATGCATGCAAATGACACCATCATAAAGAGCACAGAGACTAGTACAACTTGCATATATAATTCATCATCATCCGACGAATATGCACAAAGTTACCAAGGTCACAACATGCTTATGTGATGCTATTACTGGACGAAAAAGACTTGGTCCTTTTGAGGGCTGGACAGGGAGAGCTCACCATGGGCCAAGGCCCGGTGCGGATGTGGGCCGATTGGGTAGAGGGCCCATGCGCGGCGTGGCTGCAGCCCACGCGCGGGAGGCAGCGAGCGGGCAGCCGGGTCGAGCAGCTCCTCTGCTCGACCCTGAGCAGGGCTGCGACGGCGACCGGCGAGGTGGCGGCGCGAGGCTGGGTCGACGGAGATGGGGCGCCGGCGGTGGGGACGGGATGGATTCGGGCAGCCGGTTCCGGATCCGAGCAACGGCGGTGGCGGACGGAATCCCGGGAGGAGCAGGTCGCCGGTGGGGCATGCTCCAAGGCGGCGGCAGATCTTGGCGCGGGCGACGTACGGGAGCTCGTAGGGAGGTAGGGTCGGTGGGCCTGGGGCCGAGGCGACGGCGGGCGGCTGCCGGCGAGGTCTGGGGCGGGTCGGCGAGCAGGCGGCGGAGCTCTGGATCATCCCGATCCAGATGGAGCTGGAGCGCTCGGGAGCTCGGGAGGGCTCGGGCGGTTCGACGGCGGGATCCGGGCCGGGCGAGCCCACGATGGGCTCCGCGGGCCGCGGTGAAGTGGTGCACGGGGAGGACAGGTGGTGCGTGCAGGTTGGCTGCGGGCGACGCTGGGGGTTGAGGTGGCGCGCGGGGGTTGGCTGGCTCGGGCGGCGCTGGTGGCGGATGGCCGCTGGCGGCTCGCCATGTGGCGGCGGCGGGCTTGGCAGGGGCAGAAAACGAGGAGGTTAGTGGAGGGGTAGGGGCTAGGTTTAGCCAAAATTGGAAGGGAAGGGTGGTTTAAATAGGAAAGGGGGCTAGAGGAGGGGGTTTGGTGATATTTCAGAGCCCTCCGATCATGATCCGATGGTTTTGTTCGGAGCGGGTGTAGGTGGGCTAGGTGGGCTATGTAGGATGGTTTGGGCTAAGGAGAGAGGGAGGATGGCTGCCCGGCACGGGTTTTCGGATACCGAAAACGTCCGACGTTTGACCGGCTATAGTGTCGCTATAGTTAGCCCTTGGGGCATCACACGGACTCCGAATGCGACGAAATTTGGCATGCGGTCTACCGACAACAAAACAAGACGCACGCGAACTTTCAACCCATTCCAAGAACATTTTTATCCCACTTACAAAATAATATTTCGGAGGTGCTACGGGCGTGTGCGAGTGTGGTTGGACTCAGAGCGGAAAAAGGAGAGAACTGGGAGACCCGGACGGATGCAAGATTTGAAAAACATGCAAATGAAATGCACATGATGACATGGCAAAGTGGAACACGCAAGCGAATGACAAGGCAATGACGGTGACTAAATAGAAGACAACTGATGCATCGGTCTCAGGGTGTCACAACACTCCCCCACTAAGAGAAGA
This sequence comes from Thinopyrum elongatum, assembly GCA_011799875.1. Lineage (NCBI taxonomy): Eukaryota > Viridiplantae > Streptophyta > Magnoliopsida > Poales > Poaceae > Thinopyrum > Thinopyrum elongatum. Next base: position 310,594,471 of record CM022298.1, on the reverse strand, counting down.
TCTCGTCCCGAGATCTTAGGAACGAGACGAAAGGGAAAGGGAAGATGAAAATGAAAAGAAAGGAGACGAACGAAAATCCCTAAGAAGAGAATCGACTTGAAGAGAATTCATACGTCCAACTGGAAAAGAATTTGTGAATCTCCAGAAAAATAGAAGAGTCAGGTAGGATCCTGGGGAAAAAACTTGTGGGTTATGGGCCCACTCAAAGAAACACCATTGGAAGAGTCATTTGAAAGAGAGATGATGCACTGGAACAATTGAAAGACTTGAATGAGGTGACAACCTCGAATTAATTTGAACACAAACATGAATCTTCTGAGGTGTCTTCAGCACTCCAGAATGATTAAATGGCAAGAGGCGAATGAGCAAGGGGAAACAATTAAGCAACGGAAAAAAATATGATCCACACCAAAAACTTGAATTGGATCCACCGGAAAAGAAAACGAGATGAATAATGATGAACTAGATACGAATTCACCGGTTGAAACAATTGAGGAAGGTCTGAAGAGGCTTCACATGAACAAAATGGATACTTGATTCAAGACTGTAGACTCCGTTGAGAAAAAGGGAGGGTGGGTGGGAAAATAAAGATAACTTGGGATAGGGAAACGAACTCCATTGAGAAAGATGAGAGTTGATCTTGCAAAAGATGAAGAGGGTCGAATTTACTTGAAGAGAAGTGCTCCGGATGAAAAGGATGGATATCGCAACAATCCAAAAATACCCGTGTCATCTTATATAAATTTTGAAGGGGAAGAGGACTAGAATCAAAACACTTACGTCACAAATCCTCACCAGATCAATGAAGGGGATAAGGAATAAAAAGAATTCCTACTCTCCGATATAACTAGACTCCGAAATAGTTTTCTTCTAGACTCGACAACGGCCAAACTACGATCAATCAAAGGGGGTTCTATGGTCGGTCAAGGCTCTGATACCAACTTGTCACGCCCAATATGCGACCCTATCCTCGAGGAACTCGAAGGTCCCACCAAGGATAGAAGCGCATATTTAAGACACTTTTGCAAGGTGGATATCATTACATCGTAGCATATACAACACACTTGGGGATACATACAAAGGCATACAATTGCCGCATGAATACATCAAACATCATACAGAAGAGCAACATCTGACTACGGATGAAATCAAACGAAAACACAAACGACATCGACCCTGCTAGTCCAGGCTGCCGACCAGGAACCTATCCCCTAATCGAAGAAGAAGAAGTAGAAGAACTCCAAGACAAGCAAGCATCACTCTCATGTCATATCATCGCATTATCTGTACCTGCATCTATTGTTGTAGTAATCTATGAGCCACGAGGACTCAGCAATCCCATTACCATGGGTATCAAGACTAGCAAAGCTTAATGGGTATGGAATGGATAAGTGATGAGGTTGCAGCAGAACTAAGCAATGTATGGTGGCTAACTTACGAGTACAAGAGTAAGAAGAGTAAACTACAGATAACGGTCGCAAACTAGTAATGATCAAGAAGTGATCCTGAACTACATATGAATCAAACATAACCCCACCGTGTTCTCTTCTCGAACCCACTCGAAAAGAGACGGTCATGGTTACGCACACGGTTGGTGTATTTTAATTCGGATCTGGTGTCAAGTTCTCAACAACCGGATATTAAAAATTACAATCTGCCACATAACCGTGGGCACGGCTCTCAAAAATATTTAAACCTACAGGGGTGTTCCAACCTGGCCCATCACAAGCTGCGATGGAAATACCTCAACCTCAAGAAAACCCGATCAACCTCGAGTCAGCCTGAAGTATCCTCGGAATCCCAGTGCACAAGACATTTCGACAATGGTAACACAAGTCCAGCAAGACCACCCGACGTGTCGACAATCCCTATAGGATCCGCGTATCTCGTTCTCAGGACACGGCGGATGAGCGAAGCGTACAATAACTGATGTCCCGAGTTGCCCCAGGTAGCCCGCACGGTGCTCTAGTATGGACCAGCACCATCAGCACTGGCCCCCTGTATTATGTGGAATAACGAACCTCGGGTAGCGCTAACTCCCTATGCGTCAAATTTATTATCATGTTTATTATGTTGGGCAAATGTTAAAACCAATGTTGGGCCTTGCTGGAAGCGGTTGTTCAAAGCGAACTGTCAAGAGGGTCCCATTCCCCTGAGCATGTTAGGAACGTAAATCAAGGAACAAAACACCGGTATGACGGAAACTAGGGCGGCAAGAGTGGAACAAAACACCAGGCAAAAGGCCGAGCCTTCCACCTTTACCAAGTATATAGATGCATTAATTAAATAAGAGATATTGTGATATCCCATGATATCCATGTCCCAAACATGGAACAACCTGCAACTACACCTGCAACTAGCAACGCTAAAAGAAGGGCTGAGCAAAGCAATAACATAGCTAAACAACGGTTTGCTTGGATGGTGGAAAATATTAGAGGCTTATCATGTCAATTTGGGAGGCTTGACAAACAAGTCGTAGGTAGCGCGACATAGCGATAACATCGAGACAACTAGCAAAGCAAAGATAGTAATGATATGCAGGTAATGGTCATCTTGCCTGAAATACCGCTCGGAAGAAGATCGAGTCCATGAAGTAGACGAACCAACATAGTCGAACGCATCCTCACAATCGCAATGGAACCGGGAACTATCGAGAAGAAGCACAACCGGAAAGAAGCAAACAACATAGTAAACAAACAACACATAAACAAGGCATGATGCACAACCAAGTATGATGCATGACAAGATTAAATGTTGTTACTCATGGCAAGAGATGATGCATGAAAGAACCCCACATCAAAGCAAGTTTAAATGAGGCCGGAAACAACACATAACAACTCCGGAAAGTCCCCATATGCAAATTTCGAATTTACTACTGTTCTGATTAAAACACAATGTTAAAGTTGTTAAATAACAACTTAAAGTGCACCATGACAATCTACGTGTTTTTCTAGTCAAGTTACATATAAAGTTCATTTAATTCCGAGCTACGGTCTAAAAGATATGAGCTAAACAAGTTTAACACGGCATTGATGCAAAATGCATGCAAACATCAACCACCAATACTCAAAACAAAGATGCATCAAGATATTATGAAACTATATGCAATTCTAAGCAAGTTCCATATAGAACATGATTACAACGGAGCAATGGTTCAACACATACACACAAGTCAAGTTTAAATAACAATCTGCCCAACACAACAACTAGGCATATTGCAAGCATCAAAACAACATGATACAAAAACTATATGGGCACAAACTTGATATGAACTTAAATTAGAGATAACATGCTTCAATTAATCCTTACTATTCAGGTTCATAAGCATCATGGTTAATTTACTATGATCAATGCAAAATGCAAAGTTCTGAAAAACTGGGCATATACATGAGCAGAGTTAATATGATGGCATGTTGGAGGCATGAAACAAATATGCTACAGTTCTTAAACATGTCATAAAATGGCATGTCATGCTAGCACATATCATGGAGCTCAATTAAAACAACATGGCATATTCATAGGAACAACAGGTTCTTGGCATTCATCAAGATAAGATGCAAACATGAAATAAGCTGATTCTCAGACATGGTGAAATCTGGGAATGCAAAACAGCAACATCATGATGCTGACTTGGGATGCACATAACAGCAAGCATAGCAATTTTAATATTTATGAAAAAGGCATGAGCATAAAGTATACATGGCATACTTCCAATTAATCCATTGGCATAGATTAATTACTATGAGCTTTGCAAAATGGAACATGCTGTTAACTGGTTGACAGTTTTATCATGATGGTATATTGAGAGCAAGAAAGAGACAATCTACAGCAAGTTTTTATGGCAACCAAGGGCATGGCATCCAAGTACACATAACATAGAGAATGCCCCATCAAGGAATCAGATGCATATGAGCTATGGATTAGTGGCAAACATCATGCAAAGATGACAAGTCTGAAATCAGCAATATTGACTAGGCATGTTTGCAAGCTCATGGAACTCACCTCATAGCATCTCGTGGCATGAAAAAAATACTAGCATCAAGAAGACATAAAAATGCACCAAACACATGTTGACAAGATGCTCATATGACATATGCATTAAATCACACAAAAATAACAAAAGCGCAAGTTATAACAGGATTCAGCACTTAACATCAGCATGCACCTTTGCAATAGAGATTATGACATGTAGATGCACTCTATTATGCATGAAAATGACACCATCATAAAGAGCACAGAGAGTAGAGAAACTTGCTTATATAATTAATCATCATCTGACGAATATGCACAAAGTTACCAAGGGCACAACATGCTTATGTGATGCTATTACTGGACGAAAAATACTTGGTCCTTTTGAGGGCTGGACAGGGAGAGCTCACCATGGGCCAAGGCCCAGTGCGGATGTGGGCCGATTGGGTAGCGGGGCCCATGCGGGGTGCGGCCGCGGCCCACGCGCGGGAGGCAGCGAGCGGGCAGCCGGGTCGAGCAGCTCCTCTGCTCGACCCCGAGCAGGGCTACGATGGCAGTGGGGACGGGATGGATCCGGGCAGCCGGTGCCGGATCCGGGCAATGGTGGTGGCGAACGGAGCCCGGGGAGGAGCAGGTTGCCAGCGGGGCGGGCTGCAAGGCAGCGGTGGATCTTGGCGCGGGTGACGGGAGCTCGTAGGGAGGTGGGGTCAGCGGGCCTGGGGCTGAGGCAGCAGCGGGCGGCTACCGGTGAGGTCCGGGACGGGTCGGCGAGCAGGCGGCGGAGCTCTGGATCCTCCCGATCCAGATGGAGCTGGGGCGCTCGGGAGGCCGGGAGGGCTCGGGCGGTTCGGCGGCGGGATCCGGGCCGGGCGGGCCTGCGATGGGCTCCGCGGGCCGCGGCGAAGTGTGCACGGGGAGGAAAGGTGGCACGTGCTGGTTGGCTGCGGGTGACGCTGAGGGATGAGGTTGCGCGCGGGGGTTGGCTGGCGCGGGCGGCGCTGGTGGCAGTTGGCCGCTAGTGGCTCACCATGTGGCGGCGACGGGCTTGGCAGGGGCGAAAAATGAGGAGGGGCGGTGGCTGGGAGGTTAGTGGAGGGGTAGGGGCTTGGTTTAGCAAAAATTGGAAGGGGATGGTGGTTTAAATAGGAAAGGGGGCTAGAGGAGGTGGTTTGGGGGTGTTTCGGAGCCCTCCGATCGCGATCCGAAGGTTTCGGTCGGAGGGGGGGTGTTGGTGGGTTGTGTAGGAGGGTTTGCGCTAAGGAGAGAGGAAGGATTGCAACCCGACATGGATTTTCGGATACCAAAAATGTCCGATGTTTGACCGGCTATAGTGCCGCTATAGTTATCCGTTGGGGCATCAAATGGACTCCGAATGCGACGAAATTTGGCAGGCGGTCTACCGACAACAAAACAAGACTGCACGCCAACTTTCAACCCATTTTGAGAATATTTTTATCCCACCCACAAAATAATATTTCAGAGGTGCCGCGGGCGCGTGTGAGTGTGGTTGGACTCAGAGCGGAAAAAGGAGAGAACTGGGAGACCTGGACGGATGCAAGTTTTGAAAAACATGCAGATGAAATGCACATGATGACATGGCAAAGTGCAACACGCAAATGACAAGGCAGCGATGGCGACTAAATGGAAGACAACTGGCGCATCGGTCTCGGGGTGTCACAAGGTGCTCCCACGAGCAAGGAATGCGGCGCCAGGCGCGAGGGGCACAGGTGTTCATCACCCAAGAAATCCACAAGCTGCAGGAAGCACGGGCCATGCGCGGCGAGCACTGCCCCGCGCAGCCCAATGACTCAGCCGCCGCTCCCGATGAGGGCAACGAGCTGCGCGTGTGCGCCAATGTCATGGGCCTCAATAGGGCTAGCTCCCAGGACATCTTCTGGCCATCATGTCGGATTCAGGGCTCCGCAGACCCAAGAAAGTTCAAACAATTGGGCGTGTGCGAAGATCCCAACCTCTCAAGATTCGAGCTCATCGCCCCACAGCCTAGCCTAGCCAGACACGCGCGAGCAAGGAACACGTCAGTTTACCCAGGTTCGGGCCACCTTGCGGTGTAAAACCCTACTCCTGGTTTGTGGTGGATTGGCCTCACGAGTGGCTGGGGATGAACTAGTACAGTGGATGAACAGCCTCGCGAGGGCTATGTTGGTGACGGTGGAAAGGGTCTGATCCCTCTCTACGGTGGTGGTTAACCTATATTTATAGTGGCCTTGATCCTCTTCCCCCAAAATGTAGGTGGGGAGGGATCCCACAGTGGCCAATTTGGAAGGGGACAAGTAGTACATCTTATCCTGACGAAAGGTTGTCTTCACCTGCAAAGCTTCTGGTCGTGATGCAGCGGTGGGCTTGGCGATGACATCCATCCTGCCGTGCCATTGGTCTCGATCTTGTAGCACCGGAATGGAAATCTTTGCTACATTCCTCGAGAACCCACGGCTGTCCTTGCCTCCTTAGCACAAAAGAGGAAACTGGCTCCTCTGCGCCCACTGGCGCCCACCTGGCCTTGGTCGTCATGGCAGCCTCATGAGGCTGGTACCTACATAGAAATCTTCGCTCCTCGGGAGGCAGCCCCGGGAGGCCGCCCCCTCCAGAGGTCTTGGTGTCGTCAACCTCGCGAGGCCAGGGGGCCTTCGTGAGGGCCTTGTCTTGGTGGTCTTGTAGATGGGTCGTACCAGGCCGTTGAAGGAGCCACGCCGCCGGGCCGCAGGCAGGCAAGTCTAGGTACCCTGGTGCGCTCGGGCTTGGCTTCGAGGCGAAGCCAATGGGCAAGGGCGAAGTGCTGCGGGCCCCAATCGCCTGTTTGCCAGGTCGATGCATGGCGCTTGACGAGACGTGGGCTTCTCCGCTTCCCCACGTCACCTCGGCAACTGCAAGACTTGACAACTGCCTGGTGCATGCAGCGGGGCCATCATTGCTTGGAGCGTGAGAGGCTGCCGGTTGGCCTTCCTCCGCCTATAAATGGGAAAGGGGGCGGAGCCCCCAGCCCACCTTCATCTTCTCGCTGCTCGCTCCTTCTTCTTCTCCGTCGTGCCACCATCTTGCCGATGCATCCATGGCACCAGTGAGGAGGTTTTCCACCGCCGATAAAGGAAAGGCCCCCAAGGAGGGACCAGGCTCGCCACCGCCCAAGAGGGTCCGCGGCCGTCCCCACAAGTACGCTGCGACGCTGGCTGTGGCTCCCCGAGGGCGTGGGCACACCCCCTCGAAGGTCGGTGGCGCCTCTGGCAGTCGCAGAAAGGCTCCTTTCCGTGCCGAAAGCTGCCGTGGCCAAGGCGGCCACAACCAAGGGGGGAAGAATGCGGCGGCCGTCCGGCCACCACACCTGCGATCCCATTCGGCCGACGTGTCCTCGGAGTTCATGGTGTGGGCCGAGAGGCCGGCAGGCACCTGATTCCAGCTCCCGCGCTTCTTCGCGCGTGCGCTGCCGGCTGGAGGGCCTGGCGGGCTCTGGCTGCAGGCCGATGGCTGCTGCAGCAAGGCCTCGTGGGTGGAGGTCGAGGTCACCCCCGCCGGCTATGTGTTCCTGAACCATGGGTGGTAGCCGTTTGCCCGCGCGCGTGGCCTGCAGGGGAGATGTACCCTCCACTTTAGGCACGACGGAGCAGCGACCCTCTACGTCAGGATCTTCGGGGAGGATGACATGCGTCTGGGGTGCTGTCCGGAGGGCAACGACGGCGACAACGACGTCCACCCCTCCTCCGACGATGGCTAGAGGGGCAGTGGCATCCTCGGCGGTGAACTCGCCTTTGGCGACGGCCGCGGCGCCTCTAGCAACGACGGCTCTTCCTCCGGGGAGAGCACAAGCGACGATGACTACAACGAGGAGCCACATCGCGGCTCCCGGACCGGGGAAGGTGGTGAGCCATCACGTCGCCACGCTCCTGCTCAGGAGGATGATGGGCTGCCTCGCCATCGCGCTCCGGTGAAGCAGGAGGAGGACTCCAACTGAGTGTAGGCGTCGCTGGAGCCAGGCCTCGGGAGCCGCGATGGTCACGAGGCCACTTTTGCTTTTTTTCCCTGCATCAAGAAATGTAGAAGGCCCTGCTGGGGCATGTAATGGACCATGGCGCTTGCGCCGTTATGTTAATGTTTTTATTTCATATCTTAGCATCCGTGTTGCTACCAATCGATAAGTTCTTGTTGATCAGGATTAGGATAACTTAGCTTGGTGTGCTTGTGGTAGACTCCTACGCCGCTAGGGCGTGCTCCTCCGGAGCTTGGATCCCCTGCGTGCCTCTCGTTCCAGAGAGTTCTTGCCGGGGATTTCCCTCTTTAAGGATCTGAAGGTTCTCAGGCCTCAGGAGGCGCCTAGTGGCCGCGAGGTCTCTAGCTGGCCATGAGGATGTGGGGCCTCCGGAGATGTCTCACAGGGCGCCGTGCCCCACGCGAGCCCCCGAGCGAGGACCGATCGCCACTGGTACACCAGGTCACGATGCCCGGCAAGGCCAGGAGATGAGGACTCGGGAGGGCATACATGCCCGTTGGCTCATTTACGAGCGTCGCGCGAGGATTAGGACGCCAAGGCTTTGGCGAGGTGTGTTTGTGGGCGGACCCAGGCGTACACACCGTGCCCAGACACCGCTCATGAGATGCGCAGAGAGGAGTGATGGGCAACTACAAGACTTGAGAGAGCAAAAGCTGCAAGGAGAAAAATTCCCATCCCTTTGAAATAAAGATGCGAGAACTTCAAATTTCATTCCAAGAAGTGGCAAATCGGCTAAAAAAGCAAGCAAAAGAACAGCTATGTTCGGCGCCTACACTAGTCTTCTAATCTTCCCGCCAGCGTGAAGCATGGGGCTTCCACTAGGCGTGGGCATAGTCGTTGAAAGACCGTGTCGTCCGCCAGCGCGGAGCATGGGGCTTCCACTTGGGCGTGGGTGGGAGCCCCCGTGAGGCCCCAGGGCGGTGCTCAGGAGACTCCGGGGCGTGTACAGCCCCACTCATTATTACGTGAGAGTGTCACGGGTAGAACTTCCGGAGGTGCTTGATGTTCCAGGCATTCTGGATGGGGACCCCATCCTGCATCTCCAGGCGCGCGGCGCCAGGCCTGGAGACATGGGCGATGCTGAACGGGCCCTCCCACATAGGCGAGAGCTTGTGAAGCCGCTCCTTGGAGAGCACCCGCCTCAGGATGAGGTCACCCACCTCGAGAGTCCTAGAGCGGACGCTATGGCAGTGATACCACGGCAGCGCCTGCTGGTACCTCACAGCACGGAGAGAGGCTTCGCGGCGAGCCTCCTTCCCGAGCACGAGATCTATCCCCTGCGAGGCATCCTGGCGTGCCTCGTCATACGCCAAGACCCGCGGGGAGTGATGTTTGACCTCGTGTGGGAGGACCGCCTCAGCCCCGTAGATGAGGAAGAACGGGGTCTCGCCGGTGGGCTTAGTCGCGGTTTTGCAGATGGACCATGACACGGACTGAAGCTCACCGAGCCAACCCCTGCCGCAGGCCTCAAGCTTCTTCTTGCAGGACCTCCACGTTGGTGCGTTTGGCCTAGCCATTGCTCCGTGGGTGTGCCACTGAAGCGTAACATATCTGCGTTCCAAGGTTAGCATAATATGTCCTGAAGGGATTGCTTGTGAACTGAGAGCCATTGTCAGTGATGATACAGTTGGGGACCCCGAAACGGCTCACGAGGCCCTTGATGAAATTGATGGCTGAGCCAGTAGGAATGGTGCGCACGGGCTCCATCTCCACCCACTTGGTGAATTTGTCGATGGCGACATAGAGGTAGCGATAGCCCCCGGCTGCTCGGGGGAACGGGCCCAGGATGTCCAGCCCCCAGACCGCGAATGGCCACGGGAGTGGGATGGTCTGGAGGCCCTGAGCGGGCTGGTGGATCTGTTTGGCATGGAATTGGCAGGCCTCATAGGATCGCACCAGCTCGGTGGCATCACTGAGCACCGTGGGCCAGTAGAACCCGCTGCGGAATACCTTGCCCACGAGGGTGCGTGATGAAGAATGGTGCCCGCAATCCCCGCTGTGGATATCAGCCAGCAATTCGCGCCCTTGCTACTTGGATATGCATCGCAGCGAGACGTCGTTGGGGCGCCTTTGGTAGAGCTCGCCGTCCTGCAAGCAATAAGCGATGGCCTGACGGGCCATGCGTTCCCCATCTTCGTCCTTCTCCGGCAGGGTGCCGCGGAGCAGGTACGCCTTGAACTCTTCGGTCCAGCAACCCTCCTGAGGTTCCAGCGCCAGGAGCAGGTGGGCTCCTAAGGTCGGGCCGCAGGCCGGGGCACCCGAGGGGGGGCCAGGGGTGGCTCCTCCTGAAGCAGCGTCGAGCCTGCCGCGGGGGGGGGGGGGGCGCTGCCGACAGTTTGAAGAGCCTTTCCTCGAAGACGCCAGGCTTCTGGGGCTCGCGTCGAGACGCCCTCTAGGCGATGTCGTCTGCCTCCTTGTTCGTGCCACGCGGGATGGTCCGCAATTCCAAGCCCAAGAAGCTTTTTTCAATTTTGCGTACCTCTTCTAGGTATGCCTCCATCTGCTCGTCCCTGGGCTTGTATTACTTGTTGGAGAAGTTGACGAGGAGCTAAGAGTCGCCCTTGATGGTGAGACGCTTCACCCCGAGGGCAGCCGCAGCCCTATGGCCAGCGACCAGGCCCTCGTATTCTGCAATGTTGTTGGAGACCTTCTCGCAATGCTGAAAGCAAAGCTGCACAGCGTAGCATAGCTTATCATGGGTTGGCGAGATGAGTACGGCTCCAACCCCCGCACCCTGCCGTGCAAATGCGCCGTCGAAGTAGATGACCCAGCCATCGGGCGCCTCGTCTCCGAGCGCAAGGGACCGGTCTTCGCCCATCCCCCGGTCAGGGGCATCCATCCATTCCACCATGAAGTCAGCGAGGGCCGTGCCCTTGATGAACCTGGTGGTGCTGAACTCCAGCTGGAATGCTTGCAGCTCGATGTTCCACTCGGCAACCCTCCCCGTGGCATTGGGGCTAAGGAGCACCTTCTCTAGGGGGTACGCGGAGACAACCTTGATGGCGTGGCCTTGGAAATAGTGGCGTAGTTTCCTGGAGGTGACGAGGAGCGCGAGCAGGAGCTTCTACGGCATAGGGTAGCGTGCGCGTGTCATGCAGCACCGTGCTCAATGAGGGAAGAGGCATCGACGATGTCCCGCTCTGCTTGGGATGAGGGGGCCTCTGGAGCCTTGCAGTCCGATGGAGTAGTTGAGGCCTCAGGAGCGCTATCCTGAGGTGGCGATGGCGCGACTGTACGCGTGGCGCTACGCTGCGCACCCGCACCCGTGTGCTCCTCCCTGACCGCCACGAGCACTGTGCTAGCCGAGTGGTGCGTGGTGGCCAGGTAAAGCACCAAGGGCTTAAGAGGACGAGGCGCCACCATCACCGGCGGGCTCGTGAGGTACCTCTTGAGGTCTTGGAAAGCCGCCTCAGCCTCCGGAGTCCACTCGAAGGGGCCCTTCTTTTTCATCAGCTTGAAGAATGGGAGGGCGCGCTGGCCAAGCTTGGAGATGAAGCGCCCCATGTAGGTTACGCAGCCCGTGAGCTTATGCATCTCCTTGAGGGTCTGTGGCGGGCTCATACTTTGTATTGCCTTGACCTTCTCGGGGTTAGCCTCGATCCCTCTGTGCGACACCAGGATACCCAGCAACTTGCCGGACGGGACACCAGACACGCATTTCTTCGGATTGAGCCGCAGGTTTACCTTGCGCAGGTTGGCGAACGTTTCTTCCAGGTCTTCGACAAGGGTCCTTGCCTCTCGTGACTTGACCACTATGTTGTTGACGTACGCCCCGGCGTTCCTCCCGAGCTGCTGGCCCCGAGTGATGTGCATCAACCGCTGGAAGGTCGCGCCTGCATTCCGCCGCCCAAAGGGCATGCAGGTGTCGTCAACGTACGGGAAAAGGAAGGCTGTCTTCTCGATGTCCTACACTGCGATCTTTATCTGGTGGTAGCCCGAGAAGGCGTCCAGGAAGCACAGCAGGTCGCACTTGGTAGTGGAATCAATGATCTGATCGATGCGCGGAAGAGGGAACGGGTCCTGAGGACACGCCTTGTTGAGACTCGTGAAGTAGACGCACATGCGCTCCTTCCCGCCCTTCTTGGGGATGATGACCGGGTTGGCCAGCAAATCTGGGTGCCGCACTTCCCGAATGACGCCGGGTTCTTGCAGCTTGCGGACTTCCTCGACGATGAACGATTGCTTCTCTTGGGCTTGCCACTGCGCCTTCTGCTTCACTGGGCGTGCACTGGGGCACACCATCAAATGGTGTTCGATCACATCCCGTGTGACACCGACCAAGTCTGTCGCCTCCCATGCAAACTCATCCTTGTTCACACGGAGGAAGCCGGCCAGTGCCTCTTCCTAATCTGGGGGTAGGCCGGCGCCTATGGTGAAGGTGGGGCCTGAACCTCCGTCGTCGACTGGCACCTGCTTCGTATCGGCCCAGTCTTGAGAGAACAACTGTTTCTTCTTTGCGGGCGCGGCCTCCGGGATCTCTAGAGTGTCCCCAGTGGCTGGCCGCGTGGCTGCTGCGGCCTTGAAAGCGAGCTTGAGGGCAAGGAGTGCATCCTTGGTGTCCGCCACCATGGTGACGATGCCGCTACTTCTAGGCATCTTGACAACGTTGTAGCCGGGGTGCATCGCCGCCATGAACTTGGCAAAGGCCAGATACCCAAGGATTGCGTTGGCCGATGTGAGCGAAGTCGAAGTCAATGAGCTCCGTGTGGTAGTTGTAGCATGTGCCAAAGGTGACTGGGAGACGTATCTGCCCCAAGGGGGTGGTGGAGCCGTCAACCACCCCCGAGAAGGCTTGGTGGGCGTGAGCTGGTCATAGGGCACTTGAAGCAGGTCGAAGGCTTCCACGGAGAGGATGCTGAGGCCAGCACCGACGTCGATGAGGGTCCTGGTGACTGCAACATTGCTGATGGTGGGCGTGCACAGCATGGGGAGTGCACCGGCGCCGACCGTGGTCCTGGGGTGATCCCTGGAGTCGAAGGTGATGTCAGTCTCAGGCGCTGTGGGGCCTGGAGGAGCCCCTTCCGCGGCCAAGCAGCCCCCACCCGAAAGAGGAGCTGCTTGATGTGGCGGCCCGAGGCTGGCGCCTATGAGCCACCGAGGATGGACATGACAGCGTGGGGCACCGGTGCCGCAAAGCGCGCGATGAACAGGCAGCGCAGCTCCTCCTAGGAGGCCACCGAAGACTCCGGCAGGCTGAGCATCCAGGAGCGCAGCACGCCTGTGAGGGCCATAGGGAGCCAGTTCGCCATGTCCTTGTCGTTGCCGCCCGCCGCCCAGATGGCCTACGCATACAACCGGAGGAACTCCTCGGGGTCCGTCGCGCCGTCGTACCGCGGGAGCAACGCCGGCCTAATCTTCTGTGGCCACTGCACCCGCTGCATGCCGGGGCTGAAGGCCCAGTGGCCCACAGCGCCTCCGCAAGCGCTCGGCGGCCCGACGGGTGGGACCGTGTCGGCCATGGGAACCACGAAGCGCGGGCAGAGTGCGGTAAGTGAAGAGGCGGAGCTTCAACACGCCCCTACCTGGCGCGCCAAATGTCGGATTCAGGGCTCCACAGACCCAAGAAGGTTCGAACTCTGGGGCATGTGCGAAGATCCCAACCTCTCAAGCTTCGAGCTCGTTGCCCCACAGCCTAGCCTAACCGGACTCGTGCGAGCAAGGAAGAAGATGAACACACCAGTTTACCCAGGTTCGGGCCACCTTGCGGTGTAAAACCCTACTCCCGCTCTGTGGTTGATTGGCCTCGCGAGGGGCTGAGGATGAACTAGTATAGTGGATGAACAGCCTCGCGAGGGCTATGTTGATGAGGGTGGAAAGGGTCCGATCCCTCTCTACGGTGGTGGCTAACCTATATTTATAGTGGCCTTGGTCCTCTTCCCCCAAAATGTAGGCGGGAAGGGATCCCACAGTGGCCAATTTGAAAGGGGACAAGTAGTACATCTTATCCTGACGAAAGGTGGTCTTCGCCTGCAAAGCTTCTGGTCGTGACGCAGTGGTGGGCTCGGCGATGACATCCATCCTGCCATGCCGGTGGTCTCGGTCTTGTAGCACCGGAATGGAAACATTTGCCAGATTCCTCAGGAACCCACGCTTGTCCTTGCCTCCTTAGCACCAAAGAGGAAACTACCTCCTCTGCGCCCGCTGGCGCCCGCCTGGCCTTTGTCGTCAGGGCTTGCGTCATGGCAGCCTCATGAGGCTGGTACCTGCATAGAAATCTCCGCTCCTCGGGAGGCAGCGTGGGGAGGCCGCCTCCTCCAGAGGTCTTGGTGTCGTCTGCCTCGCGAGGCCACGGGGCCTTCACGAGGGCCTTGTCTTGGCGGTCTTGTAGATGGGTTGTACGAGGCCGTCGAAGGAGCCACGCCGCCGGGCTGCAGGCAGGCAAGTCTGGGTACCCTGGTTCCCAGAACACCAAGACATCACGTGTCAGCCGGAGCGCGGACGTCGCCACCAACTACGTCCGCATGCCTTTCGGTCTGCTGAACACGAGCACCACCTACCAATGCTTCGCATGGCTCGCGTTGGCGTCTCACGAGGCTACGACCTCTCATGAGCCTCCAATGCCTCGAGAGTCGCTTGGCCCCTGAAGAGCAATCCCCCATGGCGCGCTTCACCAACCCACCCGATGCTCCCACAACAACATGATTCCCAGGTGACTTTCTGGTATGTTCAATTGAGGGCGCCCCTCTGGCTGCATCATCGTCAAGCTGGTCAGGGTCCGCCCCTACAGCCACGTCATTTTTGGTCATGTACCAAATTTGTTTATGCTTTCATGTAGTTTTCTCGCCCGTTTAAATTACGTGATTGGTGCCTCGACATCGTGAAAATCATCGCGCTCTCGCGAGCTTGCTCTCGACCGTCTCATGACCGGGGGCTAGACACGGCGTCTGTGCTCAGGTCCGTTCCTGCAGCGCTGATAAACGCAAGCTATCGAGCTCTGTCTCACAGGCCAGGTCCCGTGGACGTCACCTCTAGAGGTCCTTGGTGTCTCGCCCTCTCATGGGACCATCACGAGAAGGCAAGTGAGGGCGCGGCCCAAGTTATACAACTTCAATCTGGGCACTTCACCACCGCGGGCGCCGCGTGCCGCGGCTCTACCCTTGACCGTCCCATGAGCGGGGGCTATTGGCACGGCGCCTGTGCTTGGGTCCGTCCCTGCAGCGATGATAAACCCAAGTGATCGAGCTTTGGCTCGTGGGCCCACCCCATGCACGTCACCTCACGACGTCCTTGCACTACAAAAAAATACACTTCCGTGCTGATACGTGTTTGTCACAGTAGGTCACGTTTTCTGTCATGCATGTACATCCATGACGATTTTATGACAGAATCAAGATAGTCATACCTGTGCTGTCGTAGAAGTGTTCCATGATAATACCAAAATTATCATCACGGAAGTGTCCACTTCCATGACGATAAATGATGCGTCATGGAAGTGTTTTCGTCAAGGGTAACCGACACGTGACATCTACCGTAATGGGTCACCGTTAAGCTATCGGGTTCCGGTTTGGATCCGATAACCCGTTAACAGCCCCGACGAATGGGGATTTTCCACGTGTAAAATTCTCATTCGCCGGATGATCCACGTGTCAGCTCATCGTTGGGATAGATGTCATCCCTACAATGGACGAAAGACGCCTATGATATGTCGACATGTTGCACAGCCCAACAGTGGCCCATTTAAGGTAAAAAGGTTGGCCCAGCTAAAGGCCCACCATATTTTTTCAGACACTAGTGGGCTGGCACGTTAACAGCCTGCCATGTTTTGGGTTAAATTACGGCCCATATCAGATCTGGCCCGGTTCACAACCTGTCGTGTTTTGGGCTAATTATGGCCCATATCAGATCAGGCCCGTTAACAGGCCACTGTTCCTTTGGGCCCATTCTAAGCCGGGTTTGTATTTCGGGCTGTTCAATGCTTGTTTACCAGTTCGGCCCATAATAGTTTCGGCCTGTTAGCGGCATGTGGTGCATCTGGGCCGTTGTCGGCCCGATTTCACTTTAGGCCATTTAATGGCCCATGCTGAAAGTGGGCTATTTCTTGTCCGAAGTAACTTTAGGCCTCTTAATGGCCCGTAGTCTTCATGGATAAATTTCAGCCCAAATGGCCTATCGGCCTGTTAATGACCCGTGTAACAGTTGGTCCTAATTACAGCTCACGTTGAATCCGGCCTACTTACAGCCCATCTATTAATGGCCCGTGACATTGTTGGGCTTACGGCCTGCGTTGATACCGGCCTGCTTAAAGCCCATAATTTTATTGGGCCAAACAGGGCCCGAGATATATTTGGCCTGTTAACTGCTCGTTCTATTTGGGCCAAACATGGGCCTAAGGCAGTTCCGGCCTGTATTGGCCCGTGAATTTTTCGGCTCAATGCTAGCCCAATCTAGTTTTTAGCCTATTAAAAGCCCATGGTATTCTCTGGCCCAGCTACCCAGAACTTTAATCGGCCTGTTAAAGGCGGAAAACTACTATACGTTTAGACCTGCTAATGGCCCAAGATGATTATAGTCCCATGTTTTGGCCCATATAGAGCGAGTTATGGGCCGGCCTGAAGACCGACAACATTGAGATCCGTTGAAGCTTCCGGCCTAAATTACAGCATACCGACCAAGAATAAACCTAGACTATACAATAAAGAAATTATGACATATTACATTCGCTGGGCATCAAAGTTCGCCACCGGTGATAATAAAGTGCAACGAGACCGCGAATTACATACACTGGGCATCAAAGGTCGCCACTAGTGCATATAAATGCGCCAACAAAAGAATATACAAAACTGAGAGCACTTTAGAAGGCATTAGGCCTGCCCTGGCCGTGCACCAAAAGCAGCAGAACAAGCTGATGAGACTTCAGTTGTGTCAACGATAGATGCTCTAACCATAGCTGCGTAGCGAGAAAGCACGCATGGGTGTCCTATGAGGCCTTCTTTACATCATTGAAATCAAGTCGGAGCTGAGCTGAAGCAAGCGTTTCCAGTTTAAGTTGAGACTAAAGAAGTCAAACTGATTGAGGCAGCAACTGCACAGAGGTTGTCTCACAACTGCTGGTGAGTAGCTTCAACTCACTGTCTTCATCAAGACATGACCTTGGGGTCATCTCGCTCTCTTCAAGATGGTTTGGCTCACTACCTTCCCTAAAGTTCTGCCTGGCATAAGAGATATGACTCTGAAAGAGAAACAAGGAGACATGTAACAGGTTTCATAATTATATAAGCAAATAAATGGATCTGTTCTGCATAAGGAACATGTTTTTACAACTACAATTTAAAACTGGTAGTTGTTGCAAACATCCAATCAGATGTAAACACCAACGTAAACAGCAGTGGAGGAAATGATGCCTATCCAAATCTATACTAGAACAAAGTTTGAAGGCTTGAGAAGGATGAAGTTACATTACATGTTAACACGGGCTGGACAAAGCCCTTCTCCATGTCGATGGAAAGATAATTCAATAAATTCCCCAAAGAAACTTCTTTATAAGTGTTGCCTTTATTCTACATTTTGTAAAGAGTAAATATAGATCAAATAATATTGGAAGAAATAGTGGATAATGAAGCTCAGGTGCAGAGTGATGATACATAATCAAATAGCAATTAATTAAGTACGGCGTTACAAGGCAAAAGGTACTGACAAGAGGAATGCAGACATCAACGTGTGCAGTGGCATTGGCTTTATTCAACATTTTGGTAAGAGTAAATGTAGATCTGATAATTTGGATAAAGTGGAGGGCAGGGCAAATAAGATGCAGAGTAATGCTAGACAATCAACTATCTCGCATTGCAAGTACAGTAATACTACCATCGTCCGTTATTACTTGTCGCTCAAATGGATGTATATAGCACTATTAAGTTCTAAATACATCCAATTGAGCAACAATTAATTCGATACAGAGGGAGTACATGACAACAGCTACTTACATGAGCAATACAAAACTTCATAACCATTGTGTTAATTCTACATTTATCTAAGAGTAAATATAGATCTTATAATTTTGAGCAAAGGGAGGATAAGGAAGCGAACATTTACAGTGCTGCTATATAATCAAACAACAACGAGTGTAAGTATGCTGACAAAGGGCAAGAGGTACTGACTAGAGCAATGCAGTGCCCAGTATTGTTGTGAGATCCTCTGATCCTTTGAGAAAGGAGATTCATCTGAAATTAGTTTTCATACAAGAGAGAAGGTAAGGCACATGCAGATATTTAGGAGTTCAAATTTTGAATTGATATCATAGACAGTACCTGACGCTGGGCTCTCTTCAGTTCTAATAGGGGTTTGGGCAGTGGGTAGGGGTAAAGTGTGGTACAGTTGGGCCTGTGTTTTCTGTGGCTGCTGATCTATCTGATTTAACAGGTATCACTACCTTTTCCAAATACCTAGTTTGTACTCCTTGAGGATCTGCACTCACCCTCTTCCTTTTGGACATCTATTACGAAAGAACAACATTTGACTGGAAAAACATAGTATGATGACAAATGGAATAGGTACAGAAAATGGATAGGTATGACATATACTCATATATGATGCTTAAACTAAGCAGATGGTGGTGTAACAAAGTAGAAGTAATGCAAGAGGTCATATGCAAAATATGTGCGACCAATACAACCTTGCCAAGTTAGAGCAAGCACCTTGATGGGTGAATAAGATAGGCCATCCTCCACCATGCCAAGTTTGTTAGCCAGTGGATTGTTCCACAATATTCCTCTCGTGCGCCCATTCTCATATTCATTTTGATCATGTTCAATACCTGACATGCATGAAAACATAAAAGTAAGTGAGATTATCTTTTTAATGCAGAAGTGATTCTAATCCAATACTGCCTCCCTGTAAACCCCGTTGTGCTATCTCTGCAATTCTTCTGAGAGAAGCCATGCATGCTGTAATTTGGTGTGTGCATTAATATAATGTGGCCTACTACTCAAAATATGAGAGCTCCAGAAGTGATGATACTTCGCAGATGACAGCTTCAACATATAGTAAAGAAGAACAAGTCGACCTGACCTGACAGATTCAAAATATACTAAGGCAGAACAACTCGACCTGACCAGCCGACCGCAAATGTCTCTGCTACTCTTCCCAACAAGGAACATACTTATTAAAGAAGAGAAGAGGATCATGTTAAAGAAGAGCAAAAGAGCAAGCAGATTGAAGATATTACAAGTCTTTCTATACAATATCTGTTGCCCACCCATGATGAACCAGAGCGCACAGAGAAATACTATTCCTTCCTGTCTCTCCATATGTGGCTCACATGCATTTCGAAACTAAAGTAGGAACATTTAGCTGACCAATTAAACATGTCTCAGTTTTACTAATATCAACATAATATATGATATTCGAATTTGTAAAACTAAGCTTGTTTAGCTTGATGTAGCTTGATGGGTGGAACAGTGCTATTACGACACGAACCACGTAGGCTAATCGTGGTCATCATAAAATGGGGAAACCGTAAGCATGATGAGTATAGTGTTGACCGTGGCAGTGGGATGGCAGATCTGAAGCTGCAAACCGCGCAAAGGGTACTTAGCAACCGATGTTTGCTTTGAAATAACAACTAAGATTTGGTATGGACAAGAAAGTACAGTCAACAAGTGACAAAGAAATGCAATTCCTCCTGTCTCTCTATATGTCGCGACATGCATTTGGAAACTCAAGTGGGACCTTTAGCTAACCAATTAAATGTGTCTATTAACTGATATCAGTATCATATCACAATCATATTTGAACAACTAAGCTTTGGAATTATGAGTGCTATGTTGTTTAGCTTGAAGGGTGGAGTACTGCTAGTACAACAAAAAGCACCTACGCAGATGATAGTAGGGTAGATAAAAGGGGAAAACCCTAAGCATCCAAAGTAAAATCAGGAAAGTGGAACTAGCTGGACCATATGGGCTTGTATTGCCAGTACATCAAGAAAGGGTTCGGAAAGGCTTCGGCTCCAAAAGGGGCAGCTCTATTCAACTGAAGGCACAATATTGTTACTATCAGTCTAGACTATCAAAGATGACATAGCTCCCAGCATTTCCCGGATATTAAGGCAGACTATCTAGAATCGTTGAAAGCATCCATCTGAAGTGACCCAATAGACCTGTCGACTGCAAATGTCCCTACTCCACTTCCCGACAAGGAACATACTGTACTACTCCCTCCGTTCTTAAATATAAATATGTTAGAGAATCGAATGCGGACTACGTACAGAGCAAAATGAGTGAATGTACACTCTAAAATATGTCTATAAACATCCGTATGTAGTTCCTATTGGAATATCTAAAAAGAATTATGTTTTACCAAAAAAGGTTTTCGCCCCGCTTTATAAATAAAGCAACGATGAACAACACCCGGTACAAATGCACGCCACCACAACACACGCAGCACCCAAGGCAGTTTAGGAACGGAGGAAGTAATATACTTATTAAGAAGAACAGAAGAGGAACATGATAACAAAGAGCAAGAAGATTTTAGGTAATACAATGTGTGTTGCCCACCCATGAAGAACCAGAGCGCACAGAGAAATGCAAATCCCTGCTGTCTCTCTATATGTGGCGCACATGCTTTTCAAAACGAATATAGGAACATTAGCTGACCAATTAAACATTCTCTGTTTTAGTAATATGAGCATCATATCAGATTCGTATTTCAACAACTAAGCTTTGGAATTATGAGTGGCATGTTGTTTTGCTTGATGGGTTGAGGTCTTGAGGAGCAGTGCTAGCACGACATGAAGCACCTACGATGATGGTAGTGAATATAAAGGGGGGAAACCATAAGCTTTACAAGTATAGTGACCATGCCATGGCGGATCTGAAGGTGCAAATCGGACAAAGGCTACTTCGCAACCAATGTTTGCTTTCAACTAGCCACTACGATTTGGTATGGACAAGAAAAGTACAGTAAACAAGTTACGATCTATTTTTTGGGTGAGATCAATAACTTAAGCAGATATGAAAGAGTACCACCTCTCTTGCGACGCCGTGTAGGCCCCTGCTGATACGTTGAGGGTGCTGTGGGTGCGATGGCTGTTGGCGGCGCAGAAGAAGACTTTAGACGACAGACGGTCGGGTCGGGGGATAAGTCCTGTTGCCGTGGACGAGGCGGTCGTAGGAGCGGCAACGACAAGGTGGATGATGGCGCCGATGAAGCGAGAGGACGCGATGAAAGGAGCCTGGATCGGCGCCGTGGATGAGAGACGTCCATCTGTTGCAGTGGACGATGGGTTAGGGGTAGCGGCTTCGGCAAGGTGGAGGATGGGGTGGTGGACGGAGGAGGCTATTCAGAGTGGGGAGGTTGTTTTGGGGCCGACGGTCTATGAATGGGGAAATGGAGGGGGAGGGGGAGGGGATCTCAAACTTTGGGACGCGCTTGTCTAAAATGTGAGAAAGTTATGAACTTAGCCCCCATTTTAAATTTCGGACATCTCGTTGGTTGGGGATAGGACGGTAATCTCGCATCTCCCCAATATTTGCCGATAGCGATTTCGGGCGAGGAGAGGGTGTTTTGCCGCCCATGGTTGGCGCCCACGGTGTATGAACGGGGCTGACAGGTGGGGCGGTTGTGTCACATCTGAGGGAAGTTACACACCTGCCCCTATTTAAAATATTTGCCTACATTGATTTCGGACGAGGAGAGTTTGTTTTGCCGCCTATCGTGTATGAATGGGGAAATGGAGGGAGAGACACAGGTCTTTCGGACGAGCTTGAATCAAATGTGTTTTGCCGCCCACGTTTGGAGCCAACCGTGTCTGAATGGGCTCAAAGGCAGTCGTGTCACGTCTGATTGAAGTTACTAGTCTACCCCTATCGACAGCAGTGGAAATCGGGTCGATTAGGATGTGAAGTGTCAAGGGTAGACAATAATTTCCATCTCGCAAACACTTGCTTCGGGCAGCCGACATATGATAGTGGGTGTTTTGCCGCTTCGTTCAAAATTTGGGAGAATTAGCATTCGATTACGAATATCCATACATCATTCTATGTTTTGTTATTTATTTCTTCAAAACCACGACAAAGATTTATTCCACCTTTATATATGAATATGATTTAGAAATGCCATGATCTTCGAATTCAGTTGGTAGGATACACTTTGAGTCAAACAGTTATTTCATCCAATAATATATGCTCACATGAAAAATAGTTCACCTTATGTCAATCATACAAGTACTGAGGATTACCACGCCTAAAAAATTCAGATCATTACAACACATGGACAACATAGGGGGTCTTACAACATAATCCATTCAGAGACATGACACAACATGCAAGTATACTAATCTAATGACAATTTCAACTGGTATCTAAAAAAGAACTGGGATTACACTGGGCTTCAGATAGCAGAAGCAGCAGGACCTCCTCCGTCTTCAAATGCAACATTCTTACTTCCTCCAATTCTTGGGTTGCTTGCATAATGCGTGCAGCTAATTGCATAATTTCTAGCCTCAAGATCAAGATTACCTCATTCATCGCAGCCACACCATCTCTTTCTGCCTCTAGTAGAGCCTCAAGAACTATAATATTTGTGCTCAGACTGCTCTCCAGCGGTGTTGCCTCTGAACTGCTACCATATGGTAACATGGATGGCGCACTGCTTCCACAAATAGATTCTGGGGTCTTACATAGTGTCCTAGTGTGAACGGCATCCTGAAAGGTTTCCGCTGGACCTAAATAAGCGATAGTTATTGCATGATCCAGGCAATAAGCTTACATGGTAAACGACATAAGAATTATTGCCGAGCATGGCAAGCTATATTTAAATGGTTCAAAGCAGCATCAGCCGAAAAGAAATTAAAATGGTAAGATGAAAGTAGGGATGTAAGTGGCAAATAAATGGCATCCGCAAGTCCCATCTAGTTAGTTTTTGCTAGCTCGCTAGTTCATTTTCCTCAAAAAACAAAAACTCTTTTGAACTATCGTACCATTAGTGGACTTTAATCGGGATTAAACGGGACCCAGTTGACATCCCTAGATGAAAGGCAGTGTACCACCGCTATATTTAAGTTGCCCAGGCATCTAAGCAGTTGACATAATCTGAGAAACCACTTAAACAGTGTGGCCTCATATAAACTACGAAGACAGTCTTGTGATGAAGTTCATAGGAAAAGTTAAGGAGTCAAATGAATTAGGCATGCATTTCTTCACGATAGTACAGCAGGCACTGCTGACACATTGGCCAACTCAAGTATAGCCTAACAATTAACAAACAAGCATTCGAATCAAGCAATACAGCAAAGTAGACAACTGAACTATTTGTAATTCTGTAGGATTACAGGTTGAGGGCACAAGCCAAGAAAGCAGCCCACACGCATTACATTTCACATGTACTAAAACAAACTGGCTTACCATATGTTGTTGTGAAGCCTCACTGCTGTTGCAATGTTCTTTGAAGTATCGTCATCACCCCGTGGTTGCAAATCTAGTTGTTGTAGTTTATTCTGCACCCTCTATTTAGGTAAAATTAATTTTAATCACATGCACTTGTTCGAATTGATCATCAATGGTTAATCTAAACTAATGAAAGAAGGGTGTGTGCTTACACGACAATATATATGCTTCACTCTATTTTTATGCTTGTTCGAGGTGCCAGCCCCAAAAGAACAAATTTTTTGCTTGATGGGGTTGGCAGCTCCATAATTAATAGAAGCATCAAAATAGTCATGCAACTTGGGAAGATCAAGAACGCACAAAAAAGTAATGAATAGAGGCTCGGAGCAGTGATGTAATAGCTAGCATCGGAAAATGTAGGGTAAAACGAACAAAAAGCAGCGGAACCACAAGCTAGTTTGCTGATGTGTAATTAAGCATAGAGAACATAGAAGCAGTCTGATGTAACCAACAGGTGGCATCAGAACAACACCATTATCATAAATATAGCATGCAAGAACTAAAATAGTAGGTAGTGATATCTAGGAAGTACAGTAAT
Organism: Thinopyrum elongatum; assembly: GCA_011799875.1. Classification (NCBI taxonomy): domain Eukaryota; kingdom Viridiplantae; phylum Streptophyta; class Magnoliopsida; order Poales; family Poaceae; genus Thinopyrum; species Thinopyrum elongatum. The sequence continues at coordinate 310,570,587 of CM022298.1, read as the reverse complement.
ACTTAGGACAAAACAAAAGCATTGTAACTATATGTGCACTGGTTTGTAATTTAGCGCATGTAACCTGTTCACTGGCCCTGTTTGGATACTCTAACTTAGCTAGAGGCTATAGTTAGTTTCTAGCTCATGACTAACCCTGAACTAACTCTAGCCAAAGAGGTGTTTGGATGACAGGGTTAGATTGACAATAAATGCACTAGGAGAACTAGTTCCAATTAGAACCTCTTGGGTGGGATAGTTTTTTTGGGTGGGTTAGATGCAACTAGCTCAAACTAGCCCTCATGTTTGGATACTTTAGGGCTATTTGACCCCAAACTAGCTCAAACTAACTCTAACCCATGGATCCAAACAGGGCCACTGCCACACGTATGGCCCTACAGGTGAAAGCAGAACAACGCGTCTCATGAAAAATTGAATGATGCCCTGAAGAAATTCGAAGGTGCGGTGCTTATGCTAAGAAAGTGAACGTAGGCGCCGGCCGTTGGATAATAGTACCTGAATCTTGGTGGCGTATGGGTATTGTTGTCATACTTGAAAGCTAAGGACCATCGATGGTGCTCGTGTTGCGGTTGAGTTTGGGCCGGCTGTCGCCATTGATGAAGCAGCTCCGGTGCTTCGGTTGCCGCGCCTGTCGACATACAAGAAAGCTCATCTGTGTTAAGTGAATAGTTCCATCATAAAGAAGAGAAAAAACCGAAGGATTACAAATCGAAATAACATGATGAGGCTGCGGCGTCAGTAAAGCAGGGACGGTGGAGTTGAATATGCCGTCTGTGGAGCGGGTCCGGTGCAGTGGACGAAGGCGTCGGCGAAGCACATCCGGCGTGGTGTACAATGCTTTCGGTGAGGCGGATCTATTACGGTGAACGAGGGCTTGTATGAAGGGCCAGCGATGTGGGGGACGGGGGAGTCAGTGAAGGGCCTACACTGTGGTGGACAAGGGCGCCGGTGAAGCAGATCTGGTGCGGTGGACCATGATGGTGGTCAAGGAGATCTGGAGCGGTGGACAAGCCAGTCGCTGAAGCTGCTCCGGTGAAGTGGTGAGTTGGCAGTTGGTGGTTCCAAGGTGCGGAAGGTAGATCCGGCAGGGTGTGAGGTACACCGCTGCGGCGGAGGACTAGATTCTGCGGCTTGGCATGGTTGGGGCGGAGGAGGCGGGGAGGGGAAGGGGAGGGGCTTTGGGAAAGAATGTTGGGGGCAAAGAGGGGAAAACAATGGAGTTACCAAAGCAGCCCTTTTCCGTTCATGTGGCAGGGGTAAAACAGGAATATCGTAGGGCTAAACTTTCGGGCGCGAGATATTTCGATGTGAGTGGGAAGTTTGAAAGCTTTTGGCGGCTGAAATTAAGTGTTCTGCTCTTCTACGACCGACTATGATATCATGGCCGAGAATTTATTTGTTTTGCACGCAAAAAAAGTGCAAGTTTCGAAAATCAATGTCTCCAACTCGAAACTTAGATTGTCCATTCAATTCAAATATGGATCATTGAGCTAGTGGAAGCAAATACCATCATATGGTCCAATTCAAATGAAATTCCTAATGTGTTTATCCTAAATATGATGACAAAAACAAAAATATGTATGTGTATGAATAAAGTGGATGATTATAAGGTCTGAACATGCCCGTATGTGTATATCTCTAGGTTTGATATATGAATTTGAAATCACAAAATCCCTGCTTAAAAAATGTACCTTCATTTAAATGAATTACAAAAGCTAATGATGGAGTCGAATTCCAAAATTCCAATCTTAGGTTTGTAATTCTGGTACTTCAAAGTATATCACGCATGTTCAAAAGTATCGTTATCTCATAGTCCAAACTGTGAAACAAATTGATCAACCATGAGTGCACACACTATTGACCATATATATCTCAATTACGCTAAAGTTTCTCAAATATAGACACCTCACTCTTTATCTGAAGCCACCCCCCCCACAAGTTGTTCTCTCCCCGGACAAGAACATAGGAGCACATTAACTCCCCTCTCTCTTCTAAGTCCGAACCCCAATATAGGTCTCTATCACTTTGTCTCTCGGGCATGCACACATCTCTTCCCCCACTCTCTAGGTCTCCTGGCATCTCTCTTTCCCAAGCACACGCACTATATAGAGTGTATCTTTCCCATAAACACAAAACGTCGCCCCCAAATGTCTATCTCCCTAGTTATGTGGTTCTCGCACACTCACCTCACTCACCACCCCCACTGCAAACAAGCACCCTTTGTCTCCTTGTGCACCACTCTCATCTTTCTATCTCTCCCACATGCGGACCCGACCCAACTCCTTCCCTATATACATATATGTCGTGACTCTTTCCATAGCTCCCTAACGTATCATCGTTCTCAATCTTGCACGTTGTTCTCTACACCATCTATTCTAGATCTCTCATGAAGTCTCTATCACACACACGATGACTCGCTTCCCTTGCATCTCCGTACATAGGCCACTTTCAAACAACATCAACCTTGTCTCCCTATCTATACGCCACTTCCACACACAAATGACCCCCCTCTCTCCCCCTCTCTTCCTCTCTATCTCCCTCGCTAGCTCTCTCTCTCTCGCTCTCACACCCCTCTCCCACACACACTCGATGTCTCTTCCAAATAGTCTGCTCCCCGCCCGCACCCATGCTATCCTGCTACTACACATGCCTTTCTCTCTCTTGGACACACATGTCACACCATTCCCCCTTCCCTAATAGGTTTACATCATTAGTGGTATATCTTCTCCACATACACACACTCCCTCTCACACACACACGCGCGCGCACAAACACACACACACACACACACACACACACACACAAACACCAATCTATCTGGATACTTCTTTTAAGACACACACCCTTGCATATTCTCTCCAGCTCTAGGTATGTATATATCCCCCTCTCTCTCTAGCTCACATGCACACCAAAATTCTCCATCTCTATAACTCACACATCTCTCCCCATGTCCGCATGTGTATCTCACACACTCACTCTCTGATTATGTCTATGTGTCTCCACGTTACACAACACAAAGCCCCATGCACACGTCTCTCTCTATCCTCCACACAAAGAGACACAAAGAATCTCTTATCATTGCCTCAGTCTCTACACATATCACACACGCACGCGCTGTCTCCCTTTCGCACACATGCTCAACCAAGGTTTTCTCGTGAATAACTTACCGTCTATTCATCAACAATCATGACAGTACGACGAACACAAGACATGAAAAAGAATAAATATACACGTCCGCAGACCACCTAGTATGACTACTAGGACTAGAGCGAGCCGAAAGCGCGCCGCCGTCACCCCCTCCTTATCGGCGACGGGAAAACCTTTGTTTTACACAGTCGAGAAGTCATCGTGCTAAGGCCCCACATGCTCAGCCATTGAATAGAATGTAGATCCAAGTTTATGGAAACAAGTATCGATAATAAGTTTGTATCTCCATACTTATATCTCTTCTTATAAAAAAACCGAGTTGGTGATGATGGTATGCCTGCCATCTTGCAATATAGACCATCCGATCTATATCTGACGGATAGAAAGCAAACTAAAAGAGACCCGCACCTCTCTCCACATTTGCAGACAAGGCCTTCCCTCATTCATCCTTATCTCCCACAACCTCATTGTTGAGCAATTAAAAAAGGAAGCCTCAAGAACAATCTAGCATGGTGGTCGCTGCCGGCGTCGTCCATCCCCATGCCTCCGCTCAGTCCGACCACTAATCACCACCATGCCCCACTCCTCCTCACCTTATCTCTCCTCTTTCTCGAGATATCACTAGTTTTTACACATGGGATTACTCCCGCATGGGTCAATCACAACAGGTGTTTTATAAAAAAAATGCATCTTGATGTTCCGTGCAATGCACGGGCATCTTGCTGGTACTCCTATAGAAGACTTAGTTGGTGATGATGGTGTGTCTGCCATCTGTCATTTCTGACCATTAGATCTACATCTAACGACATTGAGGTAAGTTGTTGCCTTTTCTCAACAACATCCCACTTCTCTACCCAATTTGCAGAAAACCCCTTAATTAGTATCTTAAAACCAACCACATCCCTCCCTCACCTCACCAAAACAGCCCAAGGATTATATTCTGATTGAAACATAATATATTTTTAGTGATATATGTATATCAAAATTAGAGTGTTTTCTATCAAGTTTGTGAATAAGTATTATTCTAATTATGATCCATTGCAACGCACGTGCACATTGCTAGTATTTCCAACCATGCAAAAAAATTGCTAGTATTTCCATAGTTTCGAGTTTTCCATCAAGATATTAGTCACTCATGGTTGATATTTAGTTTGAATTACGTACACATAGGCACAATGTGACTAGCCGTGCTTATTGGCTTCCAAAGCTTAACTTTCACTCCTACTTACAGTATGTAGAGTATTTAACAAAAAACTACCACTTTCATCCAGCCATAGGAAGAAACTATTGTACAAAAAATAGCAAAAACATACCCAAAATTTCTAAATCCGCGCCAAAAAACTACTACCTAGTGCCGATTAGGCTCGTTTAAACCCATTTATGACAGGGTTGGCCCACACGTCCGTGCTGACGAGGCACCTTAAACCAACACCGTTTGTTTGACCGTTGACACGAGGGACCCACATCTGACCTTCTATCTTCTTTTTCCTCCTCCAATCATTATTTTTCCTGAACATTACTTCAAACAGTTCTTATGCGTGTTCGTCGGTGGTGCCGGTGATGAGCGAGCTGGCCGTCGCTCTGCCGGACGGGCCGGACGCCGTGCTGGCCTCCACATGGGTTGGCTGGCTGGCCCGAGTGTGGCTCACGCGCGAGCAAGCCGCCGCGCTGGCCTTCGCTCGAGCCAGATGGCTAGCCTTAGCGCGGCGCGCGCGAGCAAGCCACCGCACCGCCGTGCCAACCTAGCTAGCAAACCTTGCAGACAAGCAGCTGGATGCATCCAGCAGGGTGTGTGCTAGCTTGGTTAGCTAGCGTCCGCGAGCGCCGGACGGAGCTGGCATCCTGGCTGCCACAAGATGGGCTCCGCACCGCCAGTGCTTTTGACCTCGCCTTCTACCAGCGGCAGTAGCTGCGTCCCATGGCCGAGGATGACTAGGTGGACGGGCCGGACGTAGGAGGTCACTCGGGGATTTTTGTCCAGACTGACATGTAGGTCCCACAAGTCATAATGGCTAACTTGCTGGTTAAATAGAAGGCGTTGACTTAAGGGGTGACATGGGTTGAAACGTGCCTATAATGGCACTTGGTAGTTTATTGCGACGGATTAAGAAAATTTCGGTATGTTTTTGCTAGTTTTTGTAGAGTAGTGGTTTCCTGGTAGGGCTGGTTGGTAAGTGGTAGTTTCTTGGTAGTGGTTTCTTGTAAGGAACAATGTACTAGCGAGAAAAGGCAATTCTAGGTTGCGTTGTACTCCAACGAGTACTACTAGTGGTCGCGGGAGTGTATAGCTCGTTTTGTGGGTTCAATCCTGACCGAACACACGCGGCCTTTTTTTTAAATAGTAACCTCGCTGCGAGCCAATATTGTACACTGGTAGTTTCACTTTTGAAGTCAAACGGACGTGTCGCATCACAATCTGGGTGCACTGGATAGCCCAGCCACGTAAACGGGTTTTCCCTCCCATCATCTCATGGCTCGCGTACTAGAGTAGTACTCCTATATATCAATTCACACTGTGCAAAGTTTCTCGCCTACGTGCTCGCCCTAGCCGCACCTCGCTTGCAGCTTCCTCATAAGCTACCATATTTAAACTAGCGCCTCCCAATTAAGCCCGAGGAGCCGGAAAAGCCTGGCACGGCATTGGGAACTAAGCAATATGGCTCTGTACGTAAAGTGCTACTACTTTGTAGCTTGTGGCGTTGCACGCATGGACTTCGCTCCATTATCGGCTCTAAACTCTATAAAAGAAATTCGTCTAGACGTGATTTTTTTTTTTGAAACGAAGGCAAAAGCTTTGCCTCATCTCATTCATAAAGAAGGAACTAACAAAGTTCGACGAGATCCATTACACCTCCACAAATGGAAGCGAAAAGCCTAGTCTCACTGTATCAAAGAACTCAAATGTTCTGCCCCCGCAGTAACCGTTGCTGATAAATAGGCTGCTAGTGTGTGCGTGAGGGGAGCAGCTGAGTAGGCTAGCTACACGCTTGAATAGAGCATGGAGCGCACTACGCAGGTGTACTTTCCCTGCATTGATAGTACAGCGATGGTTCTAGAGAACAGTAGTACCCTCCACTTGTAACTGTAGATCCTTGGCCTTGAGATACAAGAGTTCAAAATTGGTGCACTATAGAAGTACAGTACATCGCACTACTAGTTGAGAAAGTAGTAGTACTACTGCTACAGTACTACATAGTAAATAATAGCCACACCATCGCAGGCAGTAGGCACTACCACTATGCGTGCCCGCACAACTTCCTTAATGAAGGGACGAGGCCCTGCGGTTACGCTCTTATCTCCTCCTCACCAGTTCCCTCCACCCGAAGAAACCAAGGCAGTTCGTCGTTACTCCCATGGATTCGCCAGGCGGTTCTCCTCCTCGTCGGGGCTGGGAGATCTTGGACGACGATCCTCTAGGAGAAATCGCACGCCGCTCCGACGTCCTCACCGCCACAAGACTCGGTGCTTCCTGCACCAACTATTTTAAGACTGTGCTTAAACAGGCTTAGGAAAAGGCCATGCTTGTTGGTCTTCCATGCGTTCTTGAGCAGAAGGTTATTTTATGGGACAATCCATCGAACAGTCCACCGCTCCCTGGCCATGGTTGCACGTTGACTCCACTAGAGTTGCCGACGTTGAGAGGTAGTCGGATTTTGTCCGATGAGCAGGTCAGTCATGGAGTTTGATCATGTAGTGTATATTCTAAATATAGTACTTAGTTATTCCATCCCGTAATTTCTCCGCTGCCCACCATCTTATATATAGGTCTAGGTTGGTGCCAAGGAAGATTGGCTTGTATACCTCTGGCCAGATACCACCATCATTTTGCACAACATCCACAGCAGTGCGGCCGTTCCCGTAGACCCCTTCTCCACCATTGGGATCGGCCTTCCGGACTGGTTGGGCTTGAATACATATGATGATGCCTACATGACATTGAAGAAGATAGCAATTGCAGACACGCCGACAAAGTGACGCGGCTACGATGATTACTATCTCATCGCGGTGTTCGATATAAGGATTGCCATCAATACAAAAGGCAGTAACGGCAGAGGATGGCACATGTTGGCCGCACCAAATTTCTACCCCTACACATTCAAAGATGTCGTGTGCCATGTATGCTGCATCTTCGCGGTGATAAGCCAGGGGACTTGTTTCATCTGGTTGCCATCCTACGGTACGGGAGATTACAAACAGAATGCACAAACCATCATTTGCATCTGTAACAGTACTCCATTATTTTGCAGGGACCAGTCATCCCCCGATAAAAATAAGATCGCCGATCCTGGATGTACATTTGCATCTATGATTCGGTCTAACCTAGAACCTTGTAGATGACTTTGGCATATTAGGATCAACTATCTTAGCAGTCGTTACCCATGGTACCCCTGATGTCTAACATGGTCACACGATCTATCACGATCGGACCGTCACCATCTACCCTGTTATTCCATTTTCTCATTGTTGTGTGTTAGAGTAGTAGTACTTGTTAGTTATTTTCTTTTCTTGACTGGGACATGTTTACTGTACTAGTACTACAATTTAGTATTAGATTTTTTTAACCCTCTCGCCTTCTCTTTCATTGTACTACTTACTAGTACTAGTACTTTTTACCGTGGAGGATGCATATAGCTAGCTAGGCCCTTGAAGACTTGAACCCACTAGCTCCCACCATTTTTGTTTTTCCATGTCTTACTAACTCATCCATGTACCCAAGAGTGGCTATATATAACAAGCCGGTTATTTTACTTCCTCTATACTGGAGTAGTACTATTTGCTGCACAATATTACTGACCGCCATATTTGAGCACAACATTATTATGCATGGACCTTGACCATGTACGTCACCATGTGTCCAGATCTGAGATGCCGCGTGTACCAGATGAACGGCGCCGAGTTCGACCTCCGTGATGCTATGTAGGTGCCAAGGAACACTCTTGGAGAGTACTCGCTTTTCATTGGGGACAGCTACCCCATTGTGAAGTGGATGCCACCTTCCGTGCACGACACCGAAGGCCTGCCGTTCATGAAGCATGGTTGTGTCTTCAGTGCGCACCGCCGGATGAAAGACATGCTGGGACATGCTATCCCTGATTTATGCCGCTTCAGCTTGGATGAGTCTCCATCGTGTGGAACCGGACTAGAAAGCTGCGACAATGATTCCCGTTGCCCACCGCTATGGATCATGCCATCTATGAAGAACACCTGGGACTGGAACCTGGAGGAGGACATGGAGCCCATCTATAACGTGTGAGTGGAGTATGGTAAATTGTGAATGGTAGCGCTGTAAATATATGTAGACTAGTCGCGCACAAATTTCTCACATGAAGTGGAGATGAACTTGTGTGGCATACTGGCATTTGTCCTTTAGAATTTATTACTAGTAAATGTGTTATGTGGACGTGCAACTTGTGTTGCTGTTGCACGGGCTCCAACATGCTCTGTGAGAAAAAAAGGTGCACAACTTTGGATATAGGTGACATGGCGGCATCATACAGTAGCGATTGTTCGCTATAGTTGTAGTACTAGGACAAAAACTCCTATAAACATTGCACTTGGCTCTTTGCCTCTTCGGGAGGTTCAACAGTTCGTACTCATGTGAACCTTGCACTTGGCTCTTCGCCTCTCCGGAAGGTCCAACAATGATGATACTACAATACAATATGCTTTTGGCAATCTGACACCGAATGAACTGTTGCACGTCCACCGCGAGGGCGAGGGCGAGGGAGAGGGCGCTGTAGTAAAAACCCTCTCCTCGTCCTGCGAGCCACCGCGCGTGTGTGCGAGGGAGAGGGCGTAGGCGTATGTAGTAAGCAAGCTTCTCCTCGTCCTTTGAGCCACCGCGCGTGGGCGAGGGAGAGGGCGTAGTAAGCAAGCTTCTCCTCGTTCGGCGAGTTGACGGGACGCATCAAAGTAGTACTAGTCCATACTGCATCATTACTGGTTAGTATGGCTTAATTTGAAACGAGAAAAATACACTGGCAGTCAACGTATGTAACAATACGCTCATTACGGTCACTATATAGTTTTGCGGTGATTATACTGTCACTAGCTCACCATAGAGCACCGTATTGCACCCTGATGACCGGCCACATAGTTGACGTGGCACTTTGTTGACTGGTTAAATTGACACCTGGTTTCTCGGTCCCACCTGTCAGTTTGCAGAGCAAAGAAATCAGTTAAACAAAACTTTACGCAGGCGCGACAGGAGTCCAACCCTTGCGCGCGAACCACCTTGGCTGTGTATGTGAGTGCATGCACGTGTACTCCCTCGGTCCATGAAAAACTATACATCTAGCATAAATGGAGAGTAACATACACTAGTACCTTCATAGTGGGTAGTAACATAAGTGTGGTGTCATGCAAAGCTTCATTTATTAGGTTATAGACTCATATTGCATTGGGACTCATATTGCTAAGTTACTCAAACTACCTCTCTCCTCATTAACCATTGCCACATAAGCAAATTTATTGAGTTGGACTCTATGTGACTGCTGAAGTTACTCCCACTGTGGCTAGTCTTAGAAATTTTTCCAACAAAGAGTGTACATCTACACTTCCAATGCAGTTAGCCTTTAATCTAATCGGTATTGATTGACTATTGCACCAACTTATGCTCTAGCTATAGGCTGCATGTCTATCCTTAATTACAGCATGCAAGAACCTTCATTTAATCTTCTTCTCTCAATGGTTGCATGCACACATAAGTCTGCTACTTTTGGGCGTTAATTATGCCATGAAGTTCCGGTTCCTCTTGGTCAATGTGTAAATCTCTATATGTACAGTCTTTCATAGATGGAGGGAGTAGGTTGAGCACTTGAGCGTCACCGTGTGTGTTGCGTCGTATGTTGTGTGCCGCATGGATGTGTGAGTGTTGCGTGCGTGCATGTGTACGTGTGAGTGTTGCATGTTGCATGCATGCATGCATGAGGCTTTTACTCCATCCCATTGACATGTTCATATTTCATGCTTCATTAAAATGTTGCATGCAAGAATTAAGACAAAACTCACCAATGCGTGTAAAAGTTCTGGTCTTTTGTTCCTCACGCATGCATTGCAATTAATATGTTCGTAAACACAATTTTCTTGAGGAAAATGAGCCCATTATTGAGTACTTTCAAAAAAAATTCTTCGGGCACTCATCATTTACTGCTACCTTGGTTGATGATTTTTTTATTGACCTGTATATAAACCTCCGTCCTGGTTTATTGGTCCCCTTCGTACTTAGTGTAAAATTTTGACCGTAAATTTAACTAACAAGTGTCAATGCATGTCATAAAAAACTATACCATTAAAAACTATGTTCAAATACGAATCCAGTGATATGATTTTTGGTAACATGCATTAACATTTTATTAGTTAAATAGATGGTCAAAGTTTGCCACAAAATACTAGTAGTACTCCTACATTATTGGCGCCGGGTGCCTTGGCCAATGTTTCATCTTGTTGGACAGGATGAGAGTAGAGGCATAGGGATACTGTAGATAGGAAGTCTTGGCGATCCATTATTCCTCATCTTGGTCAGGGAGAACTATTCAACTAGTCTTCATAGAGAAGTGACAATACATGCTGCAGCAGATGGGACACTTAATTAATAAGCTGAACCAGCGTGTTGGTGTTACTAAATCAGCCTAACCCTGTACTGCCATCATGTTTGCCAGTGGAGCACGCTTCCGCAAATCGCCTACTCACCTCTCTCTTCCATTAACTGACATATGTGCCATCTTGAGGTAGACCCACATGTCATCGGCTTAACTATTTACACTCCGAAGGACGGTATATCCTGGTAGTGGTACTAGTAGAATAGAGATTTAATGCACTTTCTTGCCCGTCTTTCCCTCTTCTTCCTCCTCTCTTCCCCATCGTCGGCCGCACACCATTTCCCCCAGCTCACTGCTCGCCCGCCCGCGCCATCTTCCTCGGTAGCTCACGTGTACCATATCCCCCCCGCTCACTGCTCGGCCACACACGCCATCTTCTTCGCTCGCCCGCCCGAATCCACTTCTCCGCTCGCTCGCAGGCACCGAAAACCCCAATCACTCATCGCCCTAAAAAACCCTATGGCAGAACCGACTGAGACGTAGAGCCACGATTGGAATTCCCTCCCCGATGTTCTCTTGGAGCAGATCTGTAATCGTATGGACCTGCTCAGCACTGTGGGTCTGGCCGCATGCTCGGTATCTATGTACCGTCTACTCGTCTGCAACCGGCCGGCCCTTTTCAAGACACCCTGCTTGCTGATGCCCGATCCTCGCAGGTAGCCCAGACACTGACTTGACAATCCTACGGAGGTTGCCGTGGTGCCCCTCGACATGCTACCACTACCCGCACACCTATCCTTCATGCGCGGCCACTACTGGGTCGTCCTCATCCACCAATCCGGTAGTCCGCGGTGTCTCATGGATATCTACACCCAGTGAGAGACCACCCTTCCATCGTTGGATACCGCTGGCATCGAGCCTCGCGGCCCGCTGGACACTCCTGCCTACAATGCACGAGACGCATCGAGCTTTTGGTCCAACCTTCGTTTGCTGAAGGTTGTAATCTACAAAGTGCCCACACCATCAGAAGATTACATGGATTACAAGCTCATTGCCTTGTTCAACATGAGATTAGTCTATCTGGAATCCGGTCTCCATATATGGTTATGGCTCATCATCAATCCTATTGACCCTCCATTTCTGTCTGATGCTATAGTGCATGATGGCATCGTTTACGCGGTCGACGCACAAATTGGCTGCATATACTGCTGGAATCTATCATCGTGTAATTTTTCTATCTCATCTTTACCTTATGAATACGACTGCCTGTTGATTGTTAGAAATTTATAATAGATAGTATGTCTATAACCACATCATTGTTATATGTTCCTCTCATTTCCTAGATTTTTATGACCACACATGTTATTGTTAGAGTTGATATGAGAACAATTGGCATCTAATGATTGTTAGAATAGATATTATGAGTATAACCTCATGATTGCTATATGTTACTCTCATTTCCAAGATTTTTATAACCACGCATGTTATTGTTAGAGTTCATATGAGAACAATAGTAACTTCTATGATAGAATATGAGTAGGCCCTGTCATAGTTGTTTTCCTCTCATTTTTACATGATGTTTGAACCATGACATATTGCTAGATTATGAAAGCCATTGGCTTAATTTTTTTAATTTGGGGTATGATTATGACAACGGCATTGCAATTCTCTGGCTATGATCTGTGTCACTGTTATTATAATCTTAATTCCACACATACTCTAAACATGATTGTATATTTTTGTCCTTTTGGTCTCCAAATTGATTTGTTGCAGCAGACGCAAATGCGCTGGCCTTCATAATTCCAGCACCTGGAAATATACAAGTCAATGGGTGGTGGTTTATCGCTCATTCAACTGACGGTGGTCATTGGATGCTCATTCGCATGTACCAAATTGACCAAACCATTTCATCAAACCACATGTAGTACAATGCCTGGGGCATTCGTGACTGTGATGGCTATGGCTGCTTCATGTTCGAGAAAGATTCCAGCTCCGTTGGGCCAGGCATATTCAACTGGTGGCGGGTTTACAGCCTCGGCAACCACTCCAAGTTCCTCGGGCTCAATTATCCAATCATCCAACAAATCATCGATCGTATCACCGGTGATGATTACCATGCTATGCAACTTCCATTTGCCAGGGGGAACTGTGTTTACACATCGTACCATGGGTTTCATGAATCACCATATCTAGAGATTCATCGACACAGCTTGTTGCCAGATGATCTTCAGTGTGTGAAAGGCATCAAGCTTCCAAGCGATGAATGGCTTTTGCAAACCCGACATGCGGCGATGTGGTTCATGCCAACAGCAAATATGCACAACTTGATTCGTAGTGATATCTAGACTAAGCCATGTATCATGCTGCTGTAGCATGACCCTCTTTTGTTGGATATTATGTATTGTAGTTAGTTTCAAGGATAGATACCTTTCTGGGATCAAGTGCATCCTAACTCACATCCGTAGGATGTACTGATAATGATGATAGAGATGCTGTGCAGAAGCCATATATATATATATCAATTAGGCTTCAAGTGCGTACCTGTTGGTGAAAGTGTTGTCCAATGGGAATTATATTTTGTATTACTCATGTAGCCTACAAAGTCTGTCGCATAGCCTTGTAACTTCGTACTCCATTTCTAAATTTGTACTAGTCCTCTATACCGTATATTGCGCTACCCGTACTACTACCTCCCTCCTGGTTTATTGGTCCCCTTCGTAATTTGTGTCAAATTTTGACCATAAATTTAACTAACTAAATGTTAATGCATGTCACAAAAAATTATATCATTGGATTCGTATTTGAACATAGATTCCAATGGTATAATTTTCGATGACATGCATTGACATTTTGTTAGTTAAACCTATGGTTAAAATGTGACACTAAATACGACCAGTAAGTAGTACAGTAGTACTAGTATATGTCGGTCAAATTATTCATCATGTCCTCACATTGAATTGACGTGACAACACGCTGCACATGAGGTGACACAAGAGTCCCGGCGGCGTGTTCGGTTCACCAAAGTGAGCCTCACCCTTCTCGTACTACAACAGCACTCTCGTATTCTCTACAAAATCACTCTCCCATTCTCCCCGCCTCCCAGCCGCCGTCTTGTTCCGATCGATTTGGTACGATGAGCGATGAGCTACTCGAGTTACTATACTTCATTGCAAGTAGTCAAAAGGAAGACGCTGAAAAAATCAATCTCAACAAGGATGCTCTTCAAGCTAGCCAGATGAAGGAAGGAACCAGCGAGGCCGCTCCTGTGAGTATTCGTCTCGTCGCCCTGTATAATGATTTCGATCTTTATGGGGATTTTCAAGTCTTTAGAGTTTGCATGTAGTAATGAAGCCGAGACCCCAGTTTGTTCCGGTATTGTGGACTTCAGATTTGGAGTACCACTTATCTGTCAAAATATTTCATCATTTACTTAAAACAGTTGATTGATCATACATTGAGTACCATTTAACTGGAATTAACCGATGCAAGTCCAAGAAGGATTGGCCGGTGCTGCCGACGGGCGTCAAGTTCGATCCCACAGATCAGGAGCTGATCGAGCACCTTGAGGCCAAAATGAGCGCTGACAGCGCGAGATCTCACCCTCTCATCGATTTGTTCATACCAACCATCGACGGCGAGCACGGCATATGCTACACCCATCCTGAGAAACTTCCAGGTGAGACACCGATCGGCCGTCTACTTGCACAAACATATTCCTTTGTTTATAGCTCTATTTTTATATTTAGACACAGACCTAGTGAAGCAATTACAATTTGACAGTTAATAAAAAGTGAAACAAGTGACTGCAACATGCCAAAGATGTTATGAAAATGCCAACTACGTACCCTAAAACCTGTATTTGCCAATACTGCAGGTATCACACTGAGTGGCCTAAGCAAGCATTTCTTCCAGCGCAACTCCAGGGCATTCAAAAGGGGCATGCAGACGCGTCGCAAGATACAGTCGGAGTGCGGCATGCACGCGATGTGGCACAAGACCGGCAATACCTTGCCGGTGCTAGTCAACGGCTGGCAGACGGGCAGCAAAAAGGTTCTGGTGCTGCACACCAACAAGAACTTCGACCAGCAGAGGACCAACTGGGTGATGCACGAGTACCACCTCGGGGACTTGGAGCAAGAGAAGGAGCGGGAGCTGGTCATCTGCAAGACTTTCTACCAGATGAACACTAGGGCCAGGACTAAAAAGATTATAAGTTAGTTTTGTATTGGTACTTGTACTACCTGATCGTCTGCAAGTTGGTATTGTTGTTAAGGATCTTTCGGTATGAACTTGGAATTTGCTTCCAACCATCATGTCGAGGGTCGACGTGGATATAAAGCTGAATCGTTTGTTTCGAAACAAATCTTCAGGCACCAGATTTTTATTTGTTGGGTAGCATAAGCACCTGCCGTTCGAATTCCCAGTTCTCCAAATTTTTTACATCTTCGAAGTATGCACGGGGTCCATCTGGTTTCACAGGCTGATAGTTGGATGCAGCACGTCGGAACTAGGCTGTGGCATGCCAAGCCCAGCTGCAAATTATTAAAAGAGAGGAGCGATGGATTTGGGCCTTCTAGAACAGTTAAGTGTCGCGACCTCGATCGTGAAGCGCCTCCCATGGACTAAAAAAGGGCCTAGTCGGTTATAATTAGTTGAAATATGTAAAATATTCCATAATAAAAAGAAATATGTAAAATGCAATGAATTTAGTCCGCTTTCACTAAAAACCATCCGATTTGCATGAAATTCGTCCGTGGAACCACAAAACGGTTGTCCATACCGAGCCTAACCGTATGGAACCAGTAGGTCCATGGCCATACGCAAGCAAGTGCATGCACTTATTATCACGATGGAAAAATAATGCTGACGTCTGAGACGGTGAAACCCATGAAGATTTCAACATAGTCATTAAACGAGAGAATTCTGCAAGTACAGACTGATAGCTGGGATCCAGCAGGTATATTGTTTTTTCAGGTCGAGCAAGTTTCAACTAGGTTGTAGACTGCCCAGGCTTGGTTTTGTTTTAACAGGCCCAGCCCATGACGACAATGGGGCATAAAGATCCAGTAGGTATCAATTGGACTCTGGCCCGCCAGCCTTACTTATATTTTCTCTTAGAACATCCGCAGGCAGTTTTTTTACTGAAGAAAACACACAGCCCCGTTCTATTTTCCTCTTGATACGCCATGTCCTACTTCCGTTTTCTAATCTCTACCTATAGTTTTACTAGTTCATATACACGTATTATTATATTGAAAATACATAAAATTCCCTTTTCATCTTTACATCCTTATTTTTTGTTGTTGTTTTCCCTCCCAGTGCTGATTTTTTTACCACTGGTTTTCCCTAAAACCACCTCAATTGTCCCACGTCTTATTAGCTTACAAAAATAAAACAACATTTTATTTGGCAAACCAATAAGTTCTTAAAAAATAAATGTTTATCATTTCTGGATTAAAACAGTTCGGACTCCACCGAAATATGCAAAATTAGGTTGAACTTTTTGACCGTGGTCCTGGGCAGAAAATGGACTGTCATAAATTCCTTAAGAATTAGCAAATGGGCTACAAATTATTAAAAAAATAGCAAATGGGCTCTATGTTTTCTGCCACAGATTTGGAGGCTGACTTGTGGGCCTACTAAGTTCATGCGTACACAAGGTTTCTCAAAAAAAGAAACTTTGTCAACAATTGACTCTACCACCGTCAGACCGTTAGATGTCAATTTAACGACAATTGTGCTTCTTCAGTCTCTGATCTTCCTGCTCCAGCCGCCCAAACCAGCGCCGGCGGAACCGCCTCCTCCCGCCTCCTATTGCCGGCTGTGCTACCGGGCAGGCCTCACGGCCCCACCATACTCGCCTCCCTGGCCTGGCTATCCCTCTACTCACCCACACCTCCTGTTATTCTCCGGCGATAACAGCCTCACACTGCAGCTGAACCAGTAAACCCTCGTACCCACTCCGCATGGGAAACAACTGCCGAGTCTTCCTCGGCTCCGAGTCGTTCCCTTACTTGGCCTCACCGTCGTCCACCACCTTGGTGCTCTCGGCACGGCATGGTCAACGAACGACATCCGTCGGAAGAGGATTGTACATGGATAGGCTGACAGCTAGGTCCACGGCCGCACGCAAGGAAGTGCCTCCTTATTTTAGCGAGTAGAAAGTGCCTCCTTATTACGCGCAAAATAATGATTCCTCCTCCTGACAGCTGGGACCGACCGGAAGGGCCTCTGTATTTCATAGAAAAAACATTCCCCCCGCTGACAGCTTGGATCCACCAGCTATTACGCACAAAAAAATGAATACCCCCGCTGCTAGGTGGGTCCCACCATATTTGGAGGCTGACTTGTGGGCCTACTAAGTTGGCACGGATGCAGGGCTTTGTCAACTTAGTCAATATAAATGATTCTAGCTGCGGTGACCGTACGATATCCATCCAACGGTCGTTGTGTTTCTTCAACCTCTGGTCTTCTTGCTCCAGCCGCCGAAACCATCGCTGGCCGTGCCGCCTGCTCCTGCGTCCCGTGGCCAGCTGTGCTATCGCGCAGGCCTCATCGCCCCACCCTACTCCCATCGCTGGCCTGGCCATCCCTGTACTCACACAGACCTCCTGTTATTCTGTGGCGACAGCAGCATCACACTGCAGCCGAACTAGTAAACCCTCGTACTCCCGTCTGCGTGGGATACAACTGTCGAGTCTTCCCTGGCTCTGGGTCATTCCCTTCCTAGGCCTCGCTGTCGTCCATCACCTTGGTGCTCTCGGCACGGCGTGGTCAACGTGGTCAAGGAACAACTTCCATCGGAGGAGGACTGTATGTGGAGAGGCTGACAGCTGGGTCCACGGCCGCAGCAAGGAAGTGCCTCCTTATTACGCGCAAAATAATGATTCCTCCACCTGACAGCAGGGACCCACCGGAAGGGCCGCCGTATTTTTCAAAAAAAAACATTTCCCCCCTGACAGCTGGGACCCACCAGCTACATCTTCGCACGCAAGGAAGTGCGTCCATATTACGGGCAAGAAAAATGATTCTTCCCCCTGACAGCTGGGACCCACCAGCTATATCTTCGCACGCAAGGAAGTGCCTCCTTATCCTCCCTGACAGCTGGGACCCACCGGGTCGAACCATACGTAGGGTTATCTGTCTGGTCGCGAACGTGTACGTACATATTGGTTGATCGCTCTCTCTGCATCGATGAACCGTGCCCGAGTAAGGAGATGCATGATTCGTACTAGAGACGCGGACGTAGCATGTCACGCAGTCCCGTCTATATATATCGTGTACACATACGTACAGCCACGCTGCAAGAAAGTAAACACGGCTACGTACGTACATATGGGCGGGGGCTCGAACATGTACGCGCGCATACTTATGGCCAGGGCTCGTGTACATGGAGAAGCAACGGACGGCAGCGACGTCGTCCTGTTCATTGGCAGCTAACCGGCTGGGTCGGAACGAAGGAAACAGCATCGTGTTCACCGGGAGCCAAGTGATTGGGTCAGAACGCGTCTTGTTCATTGAGAGCGAAGCCACTAGGTCGGAACGCATCCTGTTCATCGGGAACCAACCGGCTTGGACAAAACAGCCGGAATGGGGTCTGGCGTACCGCAAAACGGAGGAAAACGGCCTTCTGTTCGACCATGTACGGTCGAAACGGGGTCCTGTTCATCAGGAAGGGTCTGGCGTATCGCAAAACGGAGGAAACGGACTTCTGTTCAAGTGCCTACGGTCGAAACGGGGTCCTGTTGATTGGGAGGGGTGTGGCGTACAGCAAAACAGAGGAAACAGACTTGTGTTGGAGTGCCTACAGTCGAAACAGGGTCCTGTTCATCGGGAGGGGTGTGGCGTACCGCAAAACAGGACTCCACGGGCTACTGTTCATCCACCATCTACTACCTCGCTCCAGCCTCCACGGGCTACTGTTCAACCACCGTTGACTTCCTCTAGCCTCCACCTGCTACTGTTAATCCACCGTCGACTTCCTCCTGCCTCAACCAGCTACTATTTATCCATGGGGTCCTGTTCATCCAGCCTCCACCGGCTACTGTTCAACCAGCCCTCCACGGGGTCATGTTCATCCAGCGGCAACGGTCTCCACTACCACGGGGTCCAGTTCATCTAACCCCCACCAAGAACTGTTCATCCAACCCCCACCGGGGGCTGTTCATCAAAAGGCAGCTTCAGTTAGCAGTAGTAGCGAAGGAATCACTCGGGTTCAGTTAACAGCCAAGGGATCGATCGGGGTTGAGTAACGTAGCTAGTGCAATCGCTCGGGTTCAATTAGAGCCCAACGCCTCGCTCGGGTTCAGGTAGAGCCCAACGCCTCGTACACACGCGCGTACGTGTACGAGAGAAACGCGCAAACCTCCGTGCATTGCTCGGCCCCAACCACCCACCGTAACCGGGAACTCTCCAAAATTTTCCTCGCCCTCGCTTCTACCATGATTTTTTTTGTCATGGACGGCCCAAAGAATGTCATGCAGGTGCGTCCCCGGCCCGCCCAGGATGAAAAGCCCATTTTCTGTCATGATTTTTTGTCATAGAAGTAGGAGCCCACCACATCTATGATGATACGTGCTTTTGTCACAATTATCGTCATAGAAGTGTCATAAGCATGATAGAAAAAAAATCGTTCGGCCCAAAATGTCACGGATGTGTCTTTTTTTTGTAGTGTTTGTGCCTTGTTCCCTCATGAAACAATCACGATTAGGCAGCAAGCACGCATCACCCCTCATACCTCATAATCTGTCAATATGCAGCGGCTTCAGGAACCAGGTGTTGTATGAGTACCGCCCCGCATCGCCTCGGGAGGTCCAGCATTGAGGAAGCGACGGTCCGGCCTTCACCACCGATCCCGAAAAAGCTAAGTACATCCTCCTCACGTGGTGTACCACTGATGAGGACATGACTACCTTGGATACGACCAAAAATATTGCATCCATGTATATTTGTGAGGTGATTTCTAATGCAAACTATGCAATAATTTATTTATGTCATCCAAGACAAAAATACTTCACAAACTTTTGTGCCATGTCTAATTGACGGTGTATGGGACATTTGTAGAATCCACATATGAAGATAAGGGAAAAAGAGAAGTTTATGTGCTGTTCAAAAAGTCCCCTCATGTCACTTTTGGGCGAAGAGAAGATAGAGTCCAAGTCTCTCACGTTCTGGATTCAGATTCGGACTGCACAGACATACCTGACTCAAAACGCCAAGAACTATTTCATACGGACTCCGAATTGGGTGATTCTTTTTTTGTTGGAAAGTAAATTTCGTGCTCTTTCCAACCCAATTGGTTTCACCTTCAAATTCATCACGAGTGTTGAGTTGTCGTCGAAACAATCTGACGCTGTAGCAGAATCCGAGTCAAACTACAAGTCCAAAGGTGTTGCATCACCTCCACTTGGGCCCATTGGCCTTGTACGACCTAGGGTTAGTTTTAGGCTGCCTTGGGACATCCTCCCACCTCCTTGGCTGCCACCCCTTGCTCCTGTATAAGTAGATCCATCTAGTAGCCTTTTGCTTGGGATTTGTTTAGTTAAAAGTTAGCCATTGCAACTTCGTGTACTTCATTTGTGTCCAACGACCAGACCAAGACCGCTTTCGGATCCCCACATTTATCAATACTTCATCTATATTCGCAATATTCAGATTGCATTATCATATTCTTGCTTGTTCTTCAATTGCGTGCAGGAATAGACCTTCGTGGTCAGGCTGATCGTGCTTTCAGCATCGTCAGTAACCTCAGGAGATTGGTTTAGCGAGTGCTAAGGCGCAACGTCGTGCACGTTTGTAGTCGGATCGTCAAAGTCGACTCCACCAAATCGATAGCTATCATCTCATCGAAAGATCGGGACACCTTTGCCTCTATCAACCACCGTCGTTGCAACCCCCTCTTCGTGTAACCTTGGTGAGGTGCGTCGGCTCTTTTTCGCGGGAGTCGCTTGCACGCCGAAAGAGGGGCCCCAGAGCATCGCCCCTCGGGGTCTCTCACTGGCTTTCGGTGCCCCTCACCCCCTGGCCTTGTTCCGATCATCGCGACCGAACATACCAGCGGTGGCTGAGGCCTGGACGAGGGCCGAGCCCTGAAAACGTAGAGCACCTTGGCAAGCAAGAAAAAGAGGGGAGAGTCCCGCAATGAAACACGGGGAGGAGACTCACAACTTAATCGCAAGGGCATTGGTTGAAACGCAAAGAGTATCAGTCTTTCACTTGCCCCCCGTGGGGCTTATATTGACCTATCGCAGATAGAAGGTGGGCAGAAAGGTGATTTCAGAGAAACGCGTCCTGACGCCGCACAAACCCACGAGCGGTAGCCGCCTCGTGTCGTGACTCAAAAAGCTAAGTTGATTGCCCCACGCGGCTCGAAGGCCTTGTGTAGCGTTCCTTCTCTTTGTGACCACGCGGGCGGGAGCCCTTTCCCTCGTGAGGGCCGATTGTGTGTCAAGAGCGACCTCTTGAGCATCGCGTCTCTGGAGCTCTTACCGAATCCGGGCCCCTCACCTCCTGGCCTTGTCCCAAGCATCGTGACCTGAAATACCACCGATGTCTGTCTGGTCGCGAACGTGTACGTACATATTGGTTGATCGCTCTCTCTGCATCGATGAACCGTGCCCGAGTAAGGAGATGCACGATTCATACTAGAGGCGCGGACGTAGCATGTCACGCAGTCCCGTCTATATATATCGTGTACACATACGTACAGCCACGCTGCAAGAAAGTAAACACGGCTACGTACGTACATATGGGCAGGGGCTCGAACATGTACGCGCGCATACTTATGGCCAGGGCTCGTGTACATGGAGAAGCAACGGACGGCAGCGACGTCGTCCTGTTCATTGGCAGCTAACCGGCTGGGTCGGAACGAAGGAAGCAGCATCGTGTTCACCGGGAGACAAGTGATTGGGTCAGAACGCGTCTTGTTCATTGAGAGTGAAGCCACTAGGTCGGAACGCATCCTGTTCATCGGGAACCAACCGGCTTGGACAAAACAGCCGGAACGGGGTCTGGCGTACCGCAAAACGGAGGAAAACGGCCTTCTGTTCGACCATGTACGGTCAAAACGGGTCCTGTTCATCAGGAAGGGTCTGGTGTATCGCAAAACAGAGGAAACGGACTTCTGTTCAAGTGCCTACGGTCGAAACGGGGTCTTGTTGATTGGGAGGGGTGTGGCGTATGGCAAAACGGAGGAAACAGACTTGTGTTGGAGTGCCTACGGTCGAAACAGGGTCCTGTTCATCGGGAGGGGTGTGGCGTATCGCAAAACAGGACTCCACGGGCTACTGTTCATCCACCATCTACTACCTCGCTCCAGCCTCCACAGGCTACTGTTCAACCACCGTTGACTTCCTCTAGCCTCCACATGCTACTGTTAATCCACCGTCGACTTCCTCCTGCCTCAACCAGCTACTATTTATCCATGGGGTCCTGTTCATCCAGCCTCCACCGGCTACTGTTCAACCAGCCCTCCACGGGGTCATGTTCATCCAGCGGCAACGGCCTCTACTACCACGGAGTCCAGTTCATCCAACCCCCACCAAGAACTGTTCATCCAACCCCCACCGGGGACTGTTCATCAAAAGGCAGCTTCGATCAGCTTCAGTTAGCAGTAGTAGCGAAGGAATCACTCGGGTTCAGTTAACAGCCAAGGGATCGATCGGGGTTCAGTAACGTAGCTAGTGCAATCGCTCGGGTTCAATTAGAGCCCAACGCCTCGCTCGGGTTCAGGTAGAGCCCAATGCCTCGTACACACACGCGTACGTGTACAAGAGAAATGCGCAAACCTCCGTGCATTGCTCGGCCCCAACCACCCACCGTAACCGGGAACTCTCCAAAATTTTCCTCGCCCTCGCTTCTACCATGATTTTTTTTGTCATGGACGGCCCAAAGAATGTCATGCAGGTGCGTCCCCGGCCCGCCCAGGATGAAAAGCCCATTTTCTGTCACGATTTTTTGTCATAGAAGTAGGAGCCCACCACATCTATGATGATACGTGCTGTTGTCACAATTATCGTCATAGAAGTGTCATAAGCATGATAGAAAAAAAAATCGTTCGGCCCAAAATGTCACGGATGTGTCTTTTTTTTGTAGTGTTAGTGCCTTGTTCCCTCATGAAACAATCACGATTAGGCAGCAAGCGTGCATCACCCCTCATACCTCATAATCTGTCAATATGCAGCGGCTTCAGGAACCAGGTGTTGTATGAGTACCGCCCCGCATCGCCTCAGGAGGTCCAGCATTGAGGAAGCGACGGTCCGGCCTTCACCACCGATCCCGAAAAAGCTAAGTACATCCTCCTCACGTGGTGTACCACTGATGAGGACATGACTATCTTGGATATGACCAAAAATATTGCATACATGTATATTTGTGAGGTGAGTTCTAATGCAAACTATGCAATAATTTATTTATGTCATCCAAGACAAAAATACTTCACAAACTTTTGTGCCATGTCTAATTGACGGTGTATGGGACATTTGTACAATCCACATATGAAGATAAGGGAAAGAGAGAAGTTTATGTGCTATTCAAAAAGTCCACTCACGTCACTTTTGGGCCAAGAGAAGATAGAGTCCAAGTCTCTCACGTTCTGGATTCAGATTCGGACTGCACAGACATACCTGACTCAAAACGCCAAGAACTATTTCATACGGACTCCGAATTGGGTGATTCTTTTTTTTGGAAAGTAGATTTCGTGCTCTTTCCAACCCAGTTGGTTTCACCTTCAAATTCATCCCAAGTGTTGAGTTGTAGTCGAAACAATCTGACACTGTAGCAGAATCCGAGTCAAACTACAAGTCCAAAGGTGTCGCATCACCTCCACTTGGGCCCATTGGCCTTGTACGACCTAGGGTTAGTTTTAGGCTGCCTTGGGACATCCTCCCACCTCCTTGGCTGCCACCCCTTGCTCCTATATAAGTAGATCCATCTAGTAGCCTTTTGCTTGGGATTTGTTTAGTTAAAAGTTAGCCGTTGCAACTTCGTGTACTTCGTTTGTGTCCAACGACCAGACCAAGACCGCTTTCGGATCCCCACCTTTATCAATACTTCATCTATATTCGCAATATTCAGATTGCATTATCATATTCTTGCTTGTTCTTCGATTGCGTGCAGGAATAGACCTTCGTGGTCAGGCTAATCGTGCTTTGAGCATCGTAAGTAACCTCAGGAGATTGGTTTAGCGAGTGCTAAGGCGCAACGTCGTGCACGTTTGTAGTCGGATCGTCAAAGTCGACTCCACCAAATCGATAGCTATCATCTCATCAAAAGATCGGGACACCTTTGCCTCTATCAACCACCGTCGTTGCAACCCCCTCTTCGTGTAACCTTGGTGAGGCGCGTCGGCTCTTTTTCGCGGGAGTCTCTTGCACGCCGAAAGAGGGGCCCCAGAGCATCGCCCCTCGGGGGCTCTCACTGGCTTTCGGTGCCCCTCACCCCCTGGCCTTGTTCCGATCATCGCGACCGAACATACGAGCGGTGGCTGAGGCCTGGACGAGGGCCGAGCCCTGAAAACGTAGAGCACCTTGGCAAGCAAGAAAAAGAGGGGAGAGTCCCGCAATGAAACACGGGGAGGAGACTCACAACTTAATCGCAAGGGCATTGGTTGAAACGCAAAGAGTATCAGTCTTTCACTTGCCCCCCGTGGGGCTTATATTGACCTATCGCAGATAGAAGGTGGGCAGAAAGGTGATTTCAGAGAAACGCGTCCTGACGCCGCACAAACCCACGAGCGGCAGCCGCCTCGTGTCGTGACTCAAAAAGCTAAGTTGATTGCCCCACGCGGCTCGAAGGCCTTGTGTAGCGTTCCTTCTCTTTGTGACCACGCGGGCGGGATCCCTTTCCCTCGTGAGGGCCGATTGCATGTCAAGAGCGACCTCTTGAGCATCGCGTCTTTGGAGCTCTTACCGAATCCGGGCCCCTCACCTCCTGGCCCTGTCCCAAGCATCGTGACCTGAAATACCAGGACGGGGAGGTAGCCCGAGCCGGACTCGCCCTCCCCACTACAGATCTAGCAGTGAGCTTCGACACAGGTACAACATCCAAAGACCAGGATTTCGCCTTGGCCGGACTCGTGCCTCTCCCCACTGTAGCATCGGAGGTTAGCTCCAAAGAAATCTCTTCCGCCGATCCGGTCAGCCTCGGCCTGTTAAATGAGGCGCTCGATCGAATGTAGATGATGACTATTGTCGATGGCCCATCCTCAGCTCATGCTCAACAGAGCCTTGAGGTAGGCCACAGGGAATTTTATGTACCACCCACCACCCACTTAGTAGCCACTGTCGAGGACTTAACCGACATGCTGGACTATGCCTCCGAGGAGGCCGACGACATGGACGACGATAGCAAGGCCACAACCCACACTGGAGCCACCCCTCCCGTCACCGGTCGATGAACGACCACATCCATCTATGACGTCTACATGGTGGATACCCCCAAGGATGACGGCACTGGAGCTAATGGGGATGGCACCCCCAGAAGAGACCGCCCCCCTCGAGGAAGGGACAGGCCGGGTTGGGAGGCCGAACACCCACCTGCCCCTCCCCGCCGTAAAGGCAAGGAGGCGGCACAACTAGACTATCAATACGATCTTCGGCACGACCTGGCTACTAGAGCAGGTCAGTCATGGTCCATTTACGGATCAGGGGGATACCCTCCCAAAAGAAGAGACGGATACCAAGCATGGCTCGACCGGAATGATAGAGTTCGGGAAAAACACCGGGCTAGGATGGAATCCGACGTTCGACGCGATGTGGCCCGAATAAGGGGCGCCGCTCACCCAATGTGCTTCACCAATATGGTGATGCAGCACCAATTCCTAGAAGGGTTTAAACCCGTGAACATCGAGCCATACGATGGAACCACAGATCCGGCCATGTGGATTGAGGATTTTCTTCTCCACATTCATATGGCACGAGGAGACAACCTCCACGCCATCAAATATCTACTATTAAAGCTCGAAGGACAATCCTGACATTGGTTGAACAGCCTCCCCGAAGAATCCATAGGGAGCTGGGAAGAGCTCGAGGATGCTTTCCAAGCCAACTTTCAAGGCACCTATGTCCGGCCTCCAGATGCCGACGACTTGAGCCACGTGGTCCAAGAGTCCGGCGAGTCAGCCCGGCAATTCTGGAATCGGTTTTTGACCCAAAAGAACCAGATAGTCGACTGCCCAGACATCGAAGCCATAGCCGCATTCAGACACAGTATCCGGGACGAATGGCTCGCATGCCAGTTCCGCCAGGATAAGCCGAAGATAATGGCGGCTCTCACATCCCTCATGACCCGCTTTTGCGCGGGCGAAGACAGTTGGTTGGCTCGTAGAAGCACCAAACCAGAAGACCCCAACACTTCGGAAGTTCGGGATGACAACTGAAAGCCACTCTGCAATAAAAATAAGCATCAACACAATGGCGCCGAGGCTAACGGCACGGCAGTGAATGCCGGATTCCATAATTCCAAGTCAGGGCTGCGGAAGAAGCCCTCTAAAGGAAACCAGGATAGACCCACTAAGTTGGATGTTATCCTGGATAGGCCGTGCCAGATACATGGCACCACGGACAAGCCTGCCAACCACTCCAACCGTAATTGTTGGGTTCTTAAGCAGGCCAGCAAAATTACAGCCGAAGACATGGGCAAAAGCCCCCGCAGCGAGGATGATGAGGAGCCTCGCAGGCCGAATAGTGGAGGCTAGAAGCAATTCCCTCCGGAGGTTAAAATAGTGAACATGATCTACCTCACTCATATACACAAGAAGGAGCGGGAGCGAGCATTTCGGGACGTCTAGGCCATAGAGCCTGTAGCCCCAAAATTCAACCCATGGTCAACATGTCCGATCACTTTCGATCGCATGGACCACCCGACCAGTATTCGACATGGAGGATCAGCGGCCCTGGTCCTAGACCCCCATCATCGATGGATACCACCTCACTAGAGTCCTAATGGACGGAGGCAGCAGCCTCAACCTGATCTATGAAGATACAGTCGAGAAAATGGGTATTGACTCATCAAGGATCAAACCCAGTAACACCACCTTGAAGGGGGTCATTCCCGGCATCGAAGTCCGCTGTTCGGGCACTCTCACTTTGGAAGTAGTATTCGGCTCCCCGGACAACTTCCGGAGCGAAGACTTGATCTTCGACATCGCCCCCTTCCGCAGCGGCTATCATGCCCTCCTAGGCCGAACAGCGTTCACTCATTTCAATGCCATCCCCCACTATGCCTACCTCAAGCTGAAGATGCCTGGACCAAAAGGCGTCATCACAGTCAATGGTAACACAAAGCGCTTTCTTCGGACGAAGGAACACACTGTGGCCTTGGCGGCCGAATACGAAGGACCGACGAGGCAGCTTGCCGTCAAGGTAGAAGAGGCAAACAAGCGAGCACAGGCCCTATATCCAGCCAAGGGGCCTCCCTGTGTTTGGCGTACATAGGAATACGCCCCCATGGCCTGCCCAACACAGCCGCATGCTACGTGCCTCGATGTCATAACTTTGCGCTCAAAATACCATGGGCGGCTATGGGGCTTAACCACCAAGAGTTCGGTTCGACCGTACCGTGGAACAATGCGTCTTCGGATGACAAACAGGTACCATCTAGGACCTATGCAGCATCAAGTCCCACCAATGCAGCGATCTCTCG
Source organism: Thinopyrum elongatum (assembly GCA_011799875.1). Lineage (NCBI taxonomy): Eukaryota > Viridiplantae > Streptophyta > Magnoliopsida > Poales > Poaceae > Thinopyrum > Thinopyrum elongatum. Next base: position 310,543,258 of record CM022298.1, on the reverse strand, counting down.
AAGACTCCTCTTCAAAGACCACCACCCTAGGATGTTCTTCCTTCCAATATAAGCAAAGGCGCAGACGTGCAGTAGCGCACAGTTCGGGAGTTAACCCACACATCAAGGCCCAATGTAAACCTTTGATTTGTAAAATTCTCTTCTTCTTGTTGAGAACATATCCATTCCGACGCTTTGTTTGACAGTTCGAATTGTATGATTAAACATCATGAGTCTACGGGAAATAAAGAAAACCCTTTAAGGTCCCTATATAGTTATCCATTCTACGCCTTTTTCCGCTCTTCGATCCTGTATTAAAACCCATATGACGTATATCCACCCAAACAAGCAAACCGGCTAATAGACCGGGGGCACGCTAAAGTCCGGCACCCTATTTCCTAACGTGTCCTGCGTCTCGGATATTGCACTATAGGCACCGGTTCCGAATTATGTCTTGGGTTGCCCCGCTCCTGTGCTTACCTTCTTACGTTCCGCATGTTCGGCTAAGAATGTAAAGGGAGAACTACTGCGATTGTACATCCGCCTAGTTCAGTTAAGTAGGACAGTGGATAAAGCCAAAAATTGACTGTCATAATCGGCGAGAACTAGTCGGCGATCCGATGACTGGTGTCAAACCCAAAATTGTTGGCTATTAAACCATGTAACACGAAGGGTTTGTCCTTGCACAAATCAAGTGGTGGGTGCCTAGCCCTCAGGTTTGCCGCACATCTCCCCACACTGGGGGCTGGTTACCAGCCCCTACAGTCAAGCTCTTATGGCTAAGTGAAAGTCATAAAACCACATAGTCTGATTGCTTTATGCCCCTTCTGCACTACCGCCTCCGGGCGCCGAGATGTCGGCTAAGAGTTACAGTGCAGAGGACGGAACACTCCTCGTAGCAGCTACGTGGGTGCTAAAGCCGACGACTGGTAACTTTCAGCATCAACGGCCGCACAAGAGTCAAAATTAACATAAACACATGCAAGTATGATAACCCATACGAAACACAACCGTACAATAAAGCATAAAGGTTGTATCACAGTTTAATACATGAAGGCACAATTACTCAAGGAGTACGTCCTTCGGACACAGTGCCTCTACCGCCCAAGCATCGTCCATCACAACAGAGAAGTATTTCTCTGGGCGCCAATGCTCCTTTCCAGTTGGGGGAGGACTGTTGGCCATCTTGACGGGTTTAATCTTCGGCCAGTGCACCATGGTCTTTGAGAATGCCATCCGAGCCCCCTCGATGCACTCCGAGCACTGCACGGCGTCAATCTAGGTGACAGCATCGCACAGTTTCGCTACGAGGCCAAAATAACTTCTTGGTATGGGCTCGGAGGGCCATAGCCGGACACAGAGGTCCTTCATGGCCGGCTCCGCCATCCGGTGCATCTCGATCAACTGTTTGATTTGGTTAACAAGGAGGGGAGGGTGCTCAGTCACTTGGAATTGCGCCCAAAACAGCCTTAGATCGCGTAACCCTCCCAACCGCATAGTACCTCGACGCATCTATTGCCCTCCTCGGGAGCTCTGCAAAGGCGCCTATGGAATGCCACACCCGGGTAAGCAATGTGAACTTTTGGCCATCGAAGACACTTTGCAGTAAGTACTGCTTACCATTTGCAATTTGCTTCACTTGTTGGAGCTCTTCTCGAGCACCTCGCGCCTCTGTCCGCGCCTGCTGGACCTCCTTCTTCACCTTTGCCAGCTCGGTGGCATGCTCCCTTATTCTTCTGCTCAAGGTCCTCACATTTAGTGATAGCATGCTTGAGTTCTTGTTGCACTTCGGCCACCCTGGCCTCATGCTTCTTACTGTCGGTTTTCACCATTGTAAGCGCGGCGGCTGCTCACTCGGCCGCCGCCTTCTGTTCAGCCGCCTCACTTCTGGCCTTCTATAGCTCGGCCTTGAGGCTCTCGACCTCCGTGGCAACAGTTACAATAATTTTCTTACTCAGGGATAATCCCGAATACTCTTCTTAACGTGAAAACAAGCAAAGGACTATGTTTCGAACAGACTAACCTTGTGCTTCGTCAAATCGCTTGTTGACGAGGTTCAGCTCTTCATCGAAACTTTTCAGTTTCTGATTTATCTCAATCGGCTCCGTAACATTGGCGGTAGCTGCCCACGCCGAAGCCTGCAATATAAAGCAAACATGATACTTTGGTTATTATCCTCATGATTTTCGATCCTCTGTGAGGTTTTTCCAAAACCTGCCATAGTCCCGAGGGCTGCTAAATATAGGACTACTTAAATCTTGTCCACCCAATACATTTTTATGAAGAACAAAGCATTACTTCGTTTACCTCAAAGCCTGTCAAGAGGCCATCAAAATCTTCCTTCAGTTCGCTGTTGATGGACCGAACGCTTTGCAAAACCACGCCCATCAGGGCACGGTGTAGCGCGACTATGGAGGAAGTGTTCACAGCCTCCTCCATCTTGTCCGGCCACTCTAACAAGGCCCGGTCACCGGTGTTCGGCACTAGTGACGGGGCCCCCACTCCCCCTTTGGTGGGGGATGGCTGTGACACTTTGGAAGGCCGTGAAGGCTCCAGAATTGTCTTCTGAGAAGGCTCGGCTCAACCGAGCCCCCTCTCTTAGTCTTCGGCGGCCGAAGCGTTAGCTTCGGCCATGCTGATGTCGGCATCGTCCCCCGTGTTCGTCTCGAGTGGGGTCCTTTGGGACAGTACCTACCGGGTCTCCCCAATGACCGGGGGAGGCGCAGAATGCGATGCGCGCCCACTCTGCACCAGATCGGTTGGTGGAGAAGTGCCCTCCGCGATCTGATCGGTGGGGAGATCGCACGGCGGGCTGCAACACGAGAAAGTATACACTTTTAGCAATAGGCTGGTTAGATCGACGCCTGGATAGCCTTCGGAAACCTCACCTCTCAGCACGGGGCTTGACCCTGGAAACCCTCTCCGGGACCCTCTCGGAGGCTGCGAACACCTCTCCGGAGTCCGAACTGTCATCGGGTAAGACCAATTTGCCCCGGCTCCTCTTCTTCTGAGCTAGAGAAGGATGATCTCCCTCGGCTTCGGCTGACACCGCTCTTTTCCTGGGGTGGGAGGTATCACCTTCCCCCTCCTCTTCTTCGCCGTCCTACTCCCCCTCATGTGTAGAGTGGGCATGGGTATCTCCAGACTTGGTGTCCGGAAGAATTCATAAGCGGAGACCCCCACGGGTTTACCTCGTAGGGTTTCTCTTTGTATTCTCCTTTTTCTCTCGCACCTTATAAGGTGCCACAGTTAGCATTTCCTCTAGCTGAGCTGACATGGGGTCTTCGAGCAGCGGGGCGGGGCTATTAATCTTCTTAGCCTTCTCAAGCCATGCCTTTGGAAATAAGAGAACGAGAGATAAATCTACTGAGTTGCGAACATCCGAATTTAAAAGCGGATGGGAGCCTTGTTACCTTCTTAGGGGGGTGCTCGGCGTCGAGGCCGACGTCCTCCTCATCTATGGCTAGCCAATCCTCTTCTTGGGGCTTGAATAGCGCCATCCATGGCTTGGCATAGGTAGTGCCAAAGAAATGGCGCACGGTGACAGGGTCTTCGGACCTGTACGCCCACATTGGGGCATCCCTTTGCTCGCAAGGGAGGAGGCGACGACAGAGCATCACCTGGATCACACTGGTCAGCTTGACGCCCGCCTCCTTTATGCTGATAATGCGCTTCTGTGGCAGTTCCACCTCTCCGGGTAGCCCCTAGTCGAGGCTCTTCTTGGTCCAAGAGGTCAGCCTCGTGGGTGGACCGGATCTGAACTCAGGAGCCGCCGCCCAGGCTACATCGCATGGTTCTGTGATATAAAACCACTCTTTTTGCCAAACTTTGACGGTGTCTATAAACGTGCCCACCGGCCACTCAACATGAGTAAGCTTGCTAACCATGCCCCCCCCCACCCCACAGTCCGCTTGTTGGCCGTCCACGATTTTCAGCTTCACATTGAAAACTTTTAGCCATAACCGAAGTGCAGCTGGGCCCAAAGAAAGGCCACGCAAATGATGATGAAGGCTGAGATGTGGAGTATAGAATTTGGGGCCAAATCATGGAAGTCCAGCCCATCAAAGAACATTAGCCCTCGGACGAAGGGGTGGAGCGGGAAGCCTAGTCCTCAGATGAAGTGGGGGACGAACACCACCCTCTCACCGGGCTGCGGTATAGGAATGGCCTGGCCCACTTCTGGGACCCGGTGAACGACTGTGACCGGGAGGTAGCCGACGCGCTTCAGATCCTCGATATCTTTGCTGGTCATGGTTGAGGCCTGCCACTTGCCTCCCGCACCAGATCCGTCCATCACCGAGTAGGGGGGAGGAGAGCCTTGGAGAAGGTTGGATCGGAGCGTTTGAGCTCAGTGGATTGGGAAGATGGTGTAAGGGGATAACTGCAGCGGGTTCCTTTTTATAAGGGGCTATAATGCCGAAGGTCCTTTAAAGGCGTCGTCGACCTCGCCACTTCTCGATATACTCGTGACGTTATGCGCGAGTGGGATATTGTGAATCATTGATCAAATCCCTTAAAAAGTAGGACACGATCTCCACCTCGATGGGACGTGCCATTGAAGGGGTTGCCTCGAGCCGTGCATCGAGTCTCCATGACCGGACGCGACCCTTCGCCGAAAGTTGTCAGTCAAGAAATATTGTTCACACTTGAACAATTGGCCTTCGGGGCTAAGTAAAATAGATAGTTTGGAATCCGGATACGGCTCGAGGACTATTTAAAAGACATAGCTGGCACTAGTGCAGAAAAGCAAAGCTATGGTGTGCCAAAAACAGCCTTGCTGGCATAGAAGCTCGATGCCACCAATATGGCACCATTTTTAAGAAATAGTGGTGGCACTGGAGGCTATGTCAGCAGTATTACATGTGTTGCTGGCGTGCGATTTTTGCAACGCCACCACTATATTCACTCACCTAGCGGCGTGCAATGTAATTTGCATGCCACGAACGTTTCGTGCACCCAAAAAAAAGTTTTTTCAACACCATGTAATATTTAGCATTTGACATTAAAACTAAGTACGTACTATATAACATTACACAGTAGAACAGTACCATATAATAGAACGACATTACGATTTAATATTTAAGTGCGTGCTAGCTAGATCTCACAAACATAACTAGTTCATAGAAACATTACGAGCTAAAACAGTACTAGTACATAGCGCTAATACATAAGCAGTTCATTCATGTACTGCCCCGCCACACACATAGTTCTAAATGAGGCCGATGACCACCATCATCGTAAAGCCATGGTGCCGGGTGTTCCTGATGGTGACTAAGATGGCCTGTCCAACCTGGAGATTCTTTCCAGCAAGGAAGTTGTTCCATCCCGCAGCACTGAACACAGTGCGACCGTCCGTGTCCACTGCGTAAGCACACTTTGTGAGGGATCCCCTTGCAGTAATGCATAGTACAGCAATGCCTGCTTCATCCGGCTCGATGCCACAGCTCTCACTTAGCCTCTTAGGTAATTTCTGAAAAAGAAAAACAAATATGGTAAATGAGCATGTCACATTACTAGACACTAAGATCATATTCATCACATTCTACACTAAGCATATCACATTACTACACACTAAGCATATCCTCAAAATTCTACACTAAGCATATATATATCACAACACATTAGTACACTAAGCATATCACATTACTACACACCAGCTAAGAGCATATTCATCACATTCTACACTAAGCATATCAGATTACTACACACTAAGCATATCCTCAAATTCTACACTAAGCATATATATATCACAACACATTAGTACACTGAGCATATCACATTACTACACACTAAGCATATCACAACATTACTACAAGCATGTCACAACTAAGCAAATATATCATCAAATTTCAACACTATAGCATATCAAATTTCTACACTAACAAGTAACATACCATGACATGGCGGTTAACATTTGTCCTTGTCAGGTGGGTCACAAATGGCATCCCGACGTAGTCATCACGTGGAGGAAGTATGTACCAGAGGTTGCCCGATTTGTCCTCGCTTAGCCTGATTCCTTGGGCATAGAGGGCTTCATCAAGTAGGTCATCATCTTCGTCCTCCAAATTGATGTAGATAACAGCCAACCTTGGAGTTTGTCTTCTGAAGGAGAAGCTGATAAGGTCACCCCCTAGTGAGATGCATGTGGGCGATGAAACGATTCCATTCATCTCCTCCAATCTGGGGTATTTTTTGTCCCTTGTGGACCTCCACAGTGTAGGGCCCCCCTGGAGCGTCGAAGATCACAGTGTCTTCGGTAATGAGCTCATTGAACTCCAATCTCACATTGCAAGGGACGATCTGTGTAAAAAAACCAAAAAACAAACACATTGCATCACGGGAAATAGCAAGAAAAACAAAAGAACGAATTGTTAGAAGGTTCATGTAATGCGTTACCGCTGCAGGAACAAAGCACGGCTGGAAGTAGATGCCAAACAGCGTGCCACTTGCAAGGTCGGTTGTGCACCTTGACTTGCACACTAGACATGGTGGCGCTACGCCATTCTACATAAAATATAATTGAAACTAAGTATATAAACACTTTGTACACAAGTAAATCAATTTATACCAAACATAATTTATTGGAGTTCATTTTACACAAAACATATTGAAAACTAAGTATATAATTCTACACTACTAACTGCATACACAAATAAACAAAATCCACGGAGGAAGACACACAAGTAATCGGATTATAATCAAAATGCATTATAAATATCGGATTCTACACAATAGCAATCAGATTATCACTACAATTTCTACACAACGCAATCCATGCAACTAACTTTGGATTCTACATGACACAAAGCAATCCATGCAACTAACTTTGGATTCTACATGACACAAAGCAATCCATGCTATATATACTAAAATTTCTACACAAATTAAAGCAACCCCCTAATCAACGACATGAATCCCAATGGATCACTGCCGTGTGGCGTGTCCACGAACGGAGGACACGGGAGAGTGGAGAGGAAGGAGATGCGATGGGAAGAGTAGTGGATCTAACCTTGGTGCCGGTGAGGGGCGGCAACAGGGCGTCGACGGGGCGGCGGCGGCATCTTTGGTCCAGGGGGAGGGGTGTGAAATGAGAGAGAGCGGTGACTTAGGTCTTTTACTAAGTTGACTAAGATAGGTTATCGCTGGCGTTGGGAAAAAGGGCAACGCCATAGCTAATAACAGGAAAAATAAAAAAAGACTAAGATTAATGAAAGACTTGACAAAATAAAAGACTCAAAATTTGAACTGGTAGTAAAGAAATAAAATTCCTAAATTGATAAAAACAGTAAAATTAATGATGACAAAAAGCATATTTTATTATTATTATTTTGTGACTAGTATAATAATTAAATACTTAAAACACTTGAACAAATGGAAAAAAGTGATTCTGGCGTGCAAAGCAGACGGACATCAGCACTAACAAATTAACTATGACGTGCAAAGAAGAGCAACGCCACCAGTGCGTTCCAAATGGTGAGTGCATATGGGCCAACAGATTTGTGGCATTTCAAAAAAATGCAACGCCAGCACTAAGCATGTAAAGCTGGCGTGCTGATTTATCCTACGCCAGAACTATTTGGAAAAAATAGTGCTGGCGTTGATGGGAAATGACGCGCCACAAACGAAAGTTTTGGCTAGCCAGTTTTCCACTAGTGTGGAGAAGATTATTCTGAATACTCAGAAGAAAGGGAACTCGCCTGCAAGCCGGAGTCTGCAGTCATGGGAGTTACAAGAAGCCGACGTTGGAGGCTAGTTCGGGGGCTACTAAGGGAGTCCTGGATTAGGGGGTCCTCGGGCGGCCGGTCTATCTTGCATGGGCCAGACTGCTGGGCCGCGTTGTGTTCGGACCAAAGACCTTTCGTCCCTTGGTGTGTGCGCCAAGTCAAGATGGGAGATCTGGTGTTTCCTTGATATAACCGACTATCTGTAAACCCTAGTACCCATAGTGTCTATATAAACCAAGGGGTTTAGTCCGTAGAGGCTAGAAGAACAATCCCCATCCTACTAGTTAGGGTTTAGTTCACCTGATCTCGTGGTAGATCTACTCTGTAATCCCCATATACACAAGCAATATAATCAAGCAGGACATAGGGTTTTACCTCCTAGAGAGGGCCCGAACCTAGGTAAACATTGTGTCCCACGTCTACTGTTCCCCATCGATCCAAGGTTCACAGTTCGGGACCCCCTACCCGAGATCCGCCGGTTTTGACACCGACAACAACCCCCATGTCCTGTTTTGATGCAGTGTTCAAGTTTCTTGAGACTAGCAGTCACAAAAGCTCACAGAATTCGCTGCCTGAATCAGTTCAACTTCCTTAGTCTCAACTACAAGTAGAAAGGCATTCTGCAACTCAACTTCGACTTGAAGTCCAATCTGTAAGGAAGATTGCAGAGAACTCATTTGAGAACCTCATTGCTAAACAGCTATAGCTGGAAGCTATGACCGACATGCTCGGCCGGTCTCACAGCCTTCCTTAGCTGCTTGTGTAGTAGCTCCTGCGCAAGGCTAACCTTTCTTAACCTGTCTTGGAGGTGGTCTTGGTTAAGTATTATTTTGTTACGCTGCAATGGTGCCCAGTTTTTGTAATCTACTTCTTCGTTGCGCTTTGTGATCACTGGTGGCGAACTTTGATGCCCAGTGGATGTAATATACCATAAATCCTTTATTGTATAGTGTAGGTTTATTCTAAGTTACAATGCCGTAATTTCTTTATTGTATAGAGTAGGTTTGTTCTTAATTTCTAGTTACCGTATATGCCATCATTCGCTATCTGAAAAAAACGGTGAAAATCTGATGTAGGCCACCCGGCCGAAACAGTCGCCTCTAATCGGCCTGCATTTCAGTGGGTCGCAATTGGGCCAGCCCACAACTTTCTTGGGCCTACCCTAACCGGCCATTTGGGCCCTTCGTGGACACTGTGCACGAGACCCATAACTTACATGGGCCTTCATTGGGCCCAACATTTAGTTTGGCCTTTAGTGGACCCAATGCTTAGTTGGGCCCATGTAGCTTCGGGCCATTAATAGGCTGAATATTCTGATGCCCTGCTACAGCGCAGAAGATACCATGGGCCTTTAGCAGGCCGAAATGCATGTTGGCCTCAATTTTCAATAGTCGTCCACGGGCCTTTAGCAGGCTGAAATGTACACCTGGCCATTATTGGCCTAGTTATATCATGGGCCGTTACCAAGCCAAGATATATCTCGGGCCTGGTTGGCCCACTGATATCATGGGCCTTTAAGAGGCCAAAAGCTTAGTAGAAGCATCAACGGGCCGAATTATACGACATGCCTTTAACAGGCCGAAAGTCACGTTGGGCTCAACTGTTGCCACCTAGATAATGGGCCGTTAGTGGGTCGGATGTCGCGTCGGACCATATATGGCCCATGGGCAGCATGGGCCATTACCAGGCCGAAAGACACACCGGGCTGAAATGGGCCCATGTCTACATCGGTCCTCTAATAGGCCGAAATCTCACTGGGCCGTAATTGGGCCCAAATACTCGGCCAGTTAACGGGCTAGATCTGGCAGTGGGCTGTAAATGGGCCATGTTTAAGCAGGCCGTTACTGGGGAAGCCCACTAGTACCTGAGTAAACTCTACGGGCCTTTGACTGGGCCGGCCTTTTTAACCTATATGGGCCTCTGTTGGGCCCTACCACGTGTCGACGTATCATAGGCACGTCTCCTCCATTGGATGGACGACATCTGGCCCATCGCGGAGCCGACACGTGTTTCCTCCGGCCAATGATAATTTTACACGTGGAAAATCGCCATTGGTCATTGCTGTTAACGGGTTATCGGATCCATAATACGACCCGATAGCTTAACGGCGACCCGTTATGGTGGATGCCACATGTCGGTTACCCTTGACGAAAGAACTTCCATGACGCGTCAGTTATCGTCATGGAAGTGATCACTTCCGTGATGATAATTTGAGTATTGTCATGGAACACTTCTATGACAGCACAGGTATGACTGTCTTGATTCTATCATAAAACCGTCAGGATGTACATGCATGACAGAAAATGTGACCTACTATGACAAACACGTATCATCATGGAAGTGTTTTTTTGTAGTGTCTTCTGGACGCGTTAGCGAGGGAAGAGGTGGACGGTGGCCCCGGTGGTGCATGTCGGCGCTCTCGGGTGCGTGCGGGGGGAGAAGGAGGGAGAGAGGCAGAGGAGGGGGATGAGCACAGGAAGAGGTCGAGGGGATCCTGGGCTTTTGTGGCGCTCTTAGATGCATCGAGGAGGGCACAGGCAGGCAAGAGGTGGCCTGTGTGTGGCCGCACACGTCGGGCACGCGCCTCTCGTCCTCCTGGCGAGAGGTTGGGGATGACTGGCACTATGGGCCAGTGGGCCGCACAGTGTTTGGATGGACAGTAAGGTGCCAGGTAAGTGTCGGCATTCTGGGATCGGGGGTACCCAGATCTGCCTACCTGCGGCCCAGCGCGTGGGCCCATCGACGGCCATGTATGGCCCGGCTACAACGACTCCAAGGCAAGACCCTCGCGAGGGCCCAAGCCTCGCGAGGCGAACGACACCAAGACCTCCAGCGGAGCGGCCTCCCCAGGCTGCCTCCCGAGGGGCGGAGACTTCTATGCGGGTATCCAGCCTCACGAGGCTGAGATGACGTGAGCCATGACGACCAAGGCCAGGCGGGCGCCAGCAGGCGCAGAGGAGACAGTTTCCCCTTTGGTGCTAAGGAGGCAAGGATAGACGCGGGTTCCCAAGGAATCCCCCAAAGGTTTCCATTCCGGTGCAACAAGACAAAGACCATGAGCTCGGCAGGACGGATGTCATCACCGAGCCCACCTCTGCGTCATGATGAGAAGCTATGCAGGAGAAGACTGCCTTTCGTCAGGATTAAATGTACTTCTTGGCCCCTTTCAAATTGGCTGTTATGGGATCCCTTCCTGCCTATGTTTCGAGGAAAGAGGACCAAGGCCACTATAAGTATAGGCTAGCCATCATCGTAGAGAGGATCCCGGGATCGAACCCCAGACAGACCCATTCCACCCACACCACTCGAGCCCTCGCGAGGCTGCTCACCCACTGTACTAGTTCATCCTCAACCTCCTCGTGAGGCCAATCCACCACAAAGCAGGAGTAGGGTTTTACACTGCGAGGTGGCCCGAACCTGGGTAAATTGATGTGTTCATCTTCTTCCTAGCTCGCGCGAACTCGACGAGGCTAGGCTGTGGGGTGGGGAGCTAGAGGCTTGAGCTGGTTGAGATCTTCGCAAACGCCCCAGAGTTCGAACCTTCTTGCGTCTGCGGAGCCCTGAATCCGACAATAAGTTTTCTCTTTTCTCTTTTTTCTCTGATTTCTATTTTGATTTAAATCCTGCCACTATTTAAAATTCCAAAAATTTTCAAACTAGTGCAAAAATTCCTATGAAATATTTATGTTGCAAATATGGACATTTCCAAAAGCACATAAAATATTTCCGAGTTATTTGGAAATATATTCTAATTATATGAATATAATTCCAAATCCAAATACAATAATGATTTAAATTCATTGTCCAAATATTCCTTAAAAATGTTCACTATTTTTGGTTTGACCTCAAAGCCTTGCCAAAATTATCAAATATTGATTAAGGGTATTTTGGGTTCATTGAATGAAATTTTAGGTTCTATGCCCTTTATTAAAATAATTTCTGAGGCTTTGAATATTCGTCAATTCAATTTCCTTTGAATTAAAATGATGCATGATGATGCTCACTAATGCAACTAATTACAAGCAATTTTCTAGGGCTGTGACAGTCGTGCCCTCCAGGTCACGGGCGCGCGCGAACCCGGCCTGATCCGCGTGGCCTTCCACTCGTTGTGGTCGCAGGTCAACATGGGGCGCTCCTTGTTTAGCCCCTCCTCATTGACAATGATGGATCTCAACAAGGCCGACTCAAACTTGTCGGTGGCAGGCTTCTTGGTGTTGGGAGCCATGGCGGCGGAGGAAGTTTGGGAGTTGGAGGAAGAAGAGGTAGAGAGCAATGCACTGGGAAGGTGAGGCGTGCGATGAAGCAATGATGGTGCCCCGCCTTGTGCGGGTCTGTTTTATGGTAGGGTGGCAGTTACCGAGGCATCGTGGGGGAAGTGGGGGTGTCCCCATCCTGTTGTGTTGCCATGCGTTCACTACCTTGGCCCGGTAGTCCACTTAGGCCCCGCGTCATTTCCCTCTTAATGGGCGGATACGTGCGTGAAGCGGGCCTGGAGGCTACTGCCGGTCTAGTGGGAACCATGGTACCACGGGCCCACTGCCTACGGCCCAAGAAGTGACACCTAAAAAAGGCCTCAAGAGGCGGCCCAACCGTGGGCGCCGCGAAGCAAGACACCTCGCGAGGACCTTGCCTCGGGAGGACCCTCTCTACAAGGCAAGACCCGAAAGAACACATCAAGCAGCAGGCGGCCTCACGAGGCCCCCTCACGAGGTGACCCCTCGTGAGTCCCTTCATGTGTGGGAGCCGAGCGACACCAGTCGCATGACCATGTCCCTTCATGTGGGTGATGGGCCCGCGCCAAGTGACGACAGCGAAGACCGTGCCAGCAAGCGCGGCCAGGGCAAGCTTCCTATTTGGTGATAAGGGAGCAGCAGCATCAGCCTTCTCCCAAAGCACGCTCCAAAGCTTACCACTTATGTGCAAGAAGATCAGCACGGGACGACACGCTAGGGCAGGTGTCATCGCCGAGCCCACACGCATGTCAGGATAGCATCTTTAGTAGGCGAAGACCACTTTTGTCAGGATAAGACTGTGCGTCTGTCCTCCTTTGGACCACCATTGTGTGGCAACCCTTCCTGCCAATATTTTCGGGGGAAGAGGACCAAGGCGGCTATAAAAGGGGCAGTGATGCCACCGTAGAAGCGGATCACGCGATCGACCTCTGAGACCTACCTTGTAGCTCCAAGAGCATTGTCCCCACATGCATTTCCACCAAGCATGAGTAGGGTTTTACACCGCACGGTGGCCCAAACCTGGGTAGCTCGTTGTGTCCATGTCGTTCCTTACATCCCTCCTTCGTGCCTCGCTCGCTATAGCCACGCCAAGCTTGCCATCTAGTTGCTATGTAGCGAACCTGGGCCCCAGAGTTCGGACCATGGTTTTTAAGGATTTCCCGTAGCACAAATCAATGCCCCGACAGTTCTACAAATAAATCTGAGAAGGGCGGGCATATCCCGCGGTATAAATACCCGACAAAGGAATGGAATTTGTCCTCTATTTGGGGAACAGATCCTGGGAGCACCTCCGTGGCATCTTGATCTTTGGTCTTGCCCGCCCAAACAAACGACTACTTCGTCACCAGATCATCGGTTGTTAGCATCGGCGGAAAGACGGCATTCTCCCATCACTGCGCAGCCCTGGCTGCCTTCCTCTTCTGCCTCTCGGTCAACCGTCTAGGTGGACCTCTTTCCATGGCTGCTTCTAGAGAAATGATTTGGTGGAAGACGCAGGCGGAGTAGCACAGAAGCGATGACTCTGTTCTTGCGCGAGGAAGAAGATGGAAGCGGCTGGCTAGATTGGGGGACAAGGTAAATGAGGAGCGCCCTTTGTGAGTGCCCTTTTTACGGGGACGGCGCGGGGGCTGGCTCTTTATTGGCCGGCTTGGCTGCGCTTTTGCAGGCGCATTACCCTTGGCTGCTGTTTCAGTCCACCTCTCCCATGTCTCGCATTTAATGCGCGTAGTGGGCGTGCAGTAAAAGTGATGATTACGGTAGTTATTCCCCGCCACGTGTGTATGTGCATTTTTTTTGGGCTAGCCCAACAACGCTTCGTGCGCATGTGTGGCCCAGGACCGGGGGCTCCTGTCAGTGTACTAAGACATGGGTGCTTTAGTACCCTTACTTACGCACATACAATTGTGGCCTCCCCGATGGCAGGACTTGCCGGAGAATGGCTCTGATCAGAACACAAGACTTGGTTGATAAAACCATGAAGAATACCTCCAGGCATGTCATAAAGAAGTACTAAGACAGAACTAAAGAACAAGACTCAGGTTGCCAACAAGCTACATACCGGCAAGCTCCATGAGGGCAAGTTCCCAGTACCTCTCCACCGCTCCACCTCAGTGACCAGCCAGTCGCTTGTGAATAGGTGTCGAGTGGGCTGGCAGTTAGGTGAGGCTTGTCGGGGCACGTATCAGCACATCACCGAAGACCAACTTTATTGCCACCCGTCCCAGAGGCGTGGCGAAGAAATACGAGGTAGTTGGGCGAATGGTACAGAAGGAGAGGCACCTCTTGCCGGAGAACATCCAGAGCATGACACCTCACGACACATTTAATGCTTCTTTCCTAATCTGGCACGGTTAGGTATGATAGCACTGTAGCCACTATTCACACCCTGTAATTACCATTTTTCCATTGTGATGACCCCTTAATCTATAAAAGGAGGCCCATGGCTACCTTTACAAAGGTCGACATTTGCTCAATTACGCATAGCTGCACTTCCCGTGCACCTTGACAGCAAGCTGCGGTCCTCTGTAAATTGAGCTCATATACAATCAATCCACCAAAGTAGGAGTAGGGTTTTACACCTCACGGTGGCCTGAACCTGGGTAAATCCCTTGTGTCGATTGCTGATTCTGCTCTTTGTGTTCGTCGAACCCCACACCCGAACAACAAAGGGGCCGTTGCCGGTCCCATAGATTGTCGTAGGTCGACATCTTTGGCGCGCGGATTCCTTAAGACTGATGAGCCTGTACAAGATGAGGCCAAGCTTGTCGTCGTTGGGGCCAACATTGCTCCAACAGGCGTTCTTCTCAATCCACTCGGTTCTAAGATGGCAGAAAGCCGGGAAGTGTTGCTGTTTGATCCAGTACCAATCGGCCCTTAATACGTCTCCAACGTATCTATAATTTATGACGTATTCATGCCATGTTTACAACAATTTTATATGGTTTTGGTATGAGTTGGATGGAACTAACCTGGACTGACGCTGTTTTCAGCAGAACTACCGTGGTGTTGTTTTTTGTGCAGAAATAAAAGTTCTCCAAATGCAACGAAACTTTTTGATGAACTTTTTGGAACAAAAGAGGCACTAGAAGCGTCGTGGGAGGACCAGAAGGTGAATGAGGTGAGCAAAAGACACCTGGGAGCGCCAGGAGGCGCAGGCGCGCCCAGATGGGTTGTGCCCACCTCGAGGCCCATCTTCGTGTGATTCCAACACTGAAAAATCCTATAAATGGAGAAACCATCAGAAATAACCCTAGATCAGAAGTTCCGCCGCCGCAAGCCTCTGTAGACATGAAAAACCAATCTAGACACTATTCCGGCACCGTGTCGGAGGGGGAAATCATCATCGGTGACCATCTTCATCATCCCGGCGGCCACCATGATGAGGAGGGAGTAGTCCACCCTTGGGGCTGAGGGTTTGTACCAGTAGCTATGTGTTTAATCTCTCTCTCTCTCGTGTTCTTGAGATGGCACGATCTTGATGTATCGCGGGCTTTGTTATTATAGTTGGATCATATGGTGTTTTCCCCTCTCTATCTTGTTGTGATGAATTGAGTTTTCCCTTTGAGATTTTGTTTTTATCGGATTGAATACTTTTATGGATTTGAGAGCACTGGATCTATGTCTTGGCACTCAACTCGCGGATTCCCGAGGTGACATTGGGGTAATCTATGCATAGGGGTTGATGCACGTTTTCGTCCTTGTTTCTCCGATAGAAATCTTGGGGCACTCTTTGAGGTTCTTTGTGTTGGATTGAGTATTATGAATCTGAAATTGTTTCATGCTTATCGCATAATCAACTCACGGATACTCGCGGTGACAATGGAGTATCTAGGTGACATTTGAGTTGGTTGATGTTTATCATATGGAGTTATTTTAGTATGAACTCTAGGATAGATTGATCAGAAATAATAGCTTTGAGGTGGTTTCGTACCCTACTAACAATTTCTTCTTATGTTTTCCGCTAGATAAGAACTTTGGAGTGATTGTTCATTGCACGTTGAGGGATGGTTATGTGATCCAATTATATTAGCATTGTCGAGAGATTGCACTAGCGAAAGTACGGATCCTAGGCCTCATTTTCAAGCATTGCAATACCGTTTGTGCTCCGTTTTATCAATTGCTACCTTGCTGTTTTTTATTGTTCCTATTACAAGAATCAATATCTACTATCATTACTACACTTGTATCACCATCTCTTCGCCGAACTAGTGCACCTATACAAATTAACATTGTATTTGGTGTGTTGGGGACACAAGAGATTTTTTGTTATTTGGTTGCAGGGTTGTTTGAGAGAGACCATCTTCATCCTACGCCTCCTACGGATTGATAAACCTTAGGTCATCCACTTGAGGGAAAATTGCTACTGTCCTACAAAACTCTGCGCTTGGAGGCCCAACACGAGTCTACAAGAACAAGTTGTGTAGTAGACATCAAGCTCTTTTCTGGCGCCGTTGTCAGGGAGGTGAGTGCTTGAAGGTATATCTTTAGATCTTGCAATTGAATCTTTTAGTTTCTTTTTTTATCACTAGTTTGGTTTATAAAAAGAAAACTACAAAAAAATGGAATTGAGGTTGCATCATATTATTCATCTTTATAATGTCTTTCGTGAAAATGATGGAAAGGAAAATTGTGCTCAATTGATAGAAGAAGAATTTAATAAAATGTTTGGCATAAAATCTTTGAGTGATGAGCATGATTGCAATGGTACTAGTATGAATTCTTTGAATATCCTTGATGTTAATGATATGCAAAGCTACAAGCTTGGGGATGCTATGTTTGATGAAGATGATATTTTTTAATCCCCCTAGTTTTGATGAGAAAATTTAGAATGATGATTGCATGCCTCCTATTTATGATGATTATATTGATGAAAGTGGGTTTGGAAGAGTGTCAACTCTAGGTAATGATGATCCCACTATTTTGGAGGGTGTTGAATCTTATTATAATGATGAAAGTCGATTTGGAGAGGTCATGACTTTATTTAATCACGAATCCACTATTTTGGAAGAGGTTTCCATTGACTATGATAAGAAAGTTGCTATCTATGATGATTATGGTGATGACATGTATGATATATTGAATAATGATAACCATGAAACTTGTCATCATGATTTTTATTTCCAATCACATGACGATTATTTTGTTGAGTTTGCTCCCACTACTGTTCATGAGAATAAATTTGCATATGTGGAGAGTAATAAAAATTCTATGCTTGTGGATCATAAAAATAATTCTTTATGTGATAGTTATATTGTTGAATACATTCATGATGCTACTGAAAATTATTATGAGAGAGGAATATATGCTTCTACATATTTCAATAATATCAAGATTCCTCTCTTTATGTTTAAAGCTTTGAAGTTGCACTTGTTTTGCCTTCCTATGCTAGTTGATTCTTGTTCCCATAACTTGTTTGCTCACAAAATCCCTATGCATAGGAAGTGGGTTAGGCTTAAATGTTCATGTGATTCATGATGCTCCCATTATATTTCAATTCTTATCTTTTATGCGAGCATCATTGAAATCAATATGCCTAGTTAAAAGGCATTAAAGAAAAGAGCTTGTTGGGAGACAAGCCGACACTTTTACCTACTATTTTTGTGTGTTCACATGATTAAGCTACTGTAGTAATCATGTTTTATAGCTTTTGTTTCAATAAAGTGCCAAGTAAAGCCTTTGGGATAGTGTGGATCATAGTTGACTTGATTCTGTGCAAAAACAGAAACTTTTGCGTCCAGTACAGGAATTCCTATCTCCTACTGGAATGTGGAAAAATTCTTAATTTTTTACAATTGATGGGTATACAAATTTGTACGTTGTCCTAATTGTTCAGAATTTTTGGAGTTACAGAATTATGACCTTAATTCAGATCTTTACGTACTGTTCTGTTTTTGACAGATTCTGTTTGCAATGCATAGTTTGCTTGTTTTATGGTTTCTATGGCTTATATTGCTTAATATAAATTGTGGAAATTATACAGTACAGTAGGATTTGTGTGAGAACAATTATGAATCGTATCTTGATAGTACCAAATTGAATGATTTGTCTTTATCATACTAACTCATCTCACGAAGTTCCGTTAAGTTTTGTGTGATTGAAGTTTTCAAGTTTTGGGTGAGATATCAATATGAGGAGAATAAGGAGTGACAAGAACCTAAGATTGGGGATTACCAAGGAACCCCAAGGTAATATTCAAGGAATATCCAAGAAACTAAGCTTGGGGATGCCCCGGAAGGCATCCCCTCTTTCGTATCCAACATTATCGGTAAACTTACTTGGGGCTATATTTTTATTCATCACATGATATGTGTTTTTCTTGGAGCATCATTTTATTTCATTCGGATTTGCTTGCTGTTATTTATAATAATGTTTTGCATCTTTTATTTTAATAAAAATGTCAAGTATAGCCTTTGCCATGCTTATTTTGCAAATCTATATGTGGCTGTTTGGAAACAGAAAGTTGCACGCTAGTGCGTGAATTCTTGAGAAAAGTCAGAATGTGATAAAATTTTGAAATTTCTTGCACAATAAGCTGTGATAAATTTTATACAGTGTGGTAAATTTTCATATATTTTGGAGTTAGGGAAGTGTGAGTAAATATGCACTCTTTACAGACTGTACTGTTTAGACAGATTGCTGTTATGTTTGCATATGTTTGCTTGTTTAATGATTCTATTTGAGGATAGGACTATTAAATATGCAGAGGCATTTAGTATGCAATGTTAAATAATAATTTTAGTGATTTTCTACAGTATATAATGATAAGGTTTTTGCATTGATTTATACTAACTTATCTCACGAGTTCTTGTTGAGTTTTGTGTGGATGAAGTTTTTAAGATTTAGGGAAACCGTGACATAAAAGGAATTAAGGAGAGACAAAAGCTCAAGCTTGGGGATGCCCAAGGCATACCAAGTCAATATTTCAATAAGTCTCAAGCATCTAAGCTTGGGGATGCCTAGGGAGGCATCCCACCTTTCTTCATGAACAATTGTCGGTTAGCGTCGGTTGAGCCTAAGTTTTTGCTTCTTCACATGATGTGTGCTATTCTTAGAATTACTTTTTATTTTGTTTTGATTGTTGCTTTAATAAAATTGAAAGGATCGAGAAGAGGTGTCTAGAGGGGGGGGGGTGATTAGACCCTCAACAAAGAAAAGTAGCAGTTTTTTAGGTTCTTCAAGTTAAGGTGGAGTTTTAGCACAAGTTTAAACATTCACAATACACTTCAAGCAAGCATGGCAAGAGTATATGAGCAGCGGAAAGTAAAGCATGCAACTTGCAAGAATGTAAAGGGATGGGATTGGAGTGCACAAACACGATTGGAGACACAGAGATTTTTGGCGTGGTTCCGATAGGTGGTGCTATCGTACATCCACATTGGTGGAGACTTCAACCCACGAAGGGTAACGGTTGCGTGAGTCCACGGAGGGCTCCACCCACGAAGGGTCCATGAAGAAGCAACCTTGTCTATCCCACCATGGCCATCGCCCACGAAGGACTTGCCTCACTTGGGTTGATCTTCATGAAGTAGGCGATCTCCTTGCCCTTACGAACTCCTTGGTTCAACTCCACAATCTTGACGGAGACTCCCAATTAACACCTAACCAATCTAGGAGACACCACTCTCCAAAAGGTAATAGATGGTGTGTTGATGATGAACTCCTTGCTATTGTGCTTCAAATGATAGTCTCCCCAACACTCAACTCTCTCTCACAGATTTGGATATGGTGGAAAGATGATTTGAGTGGAAAGCAACTTGGGGAAGGCTAGAGACCAAGATTCTTGTGATTGGATTGGAATGTCTTGGTCTCAACACATGAGTAGGTGGTTCTCTCTCACAAAATGAGTAGTGGAAGTGTAGGCACGTTCTGATGGCTTTTTCACGAATGGAGAAGTGGGTGGTGGGGTATTTTTAGCCTCCACACAAAATCTAATCGTTACACACAATTTACCAAACTCAGTGAGACCAAATAGTGAAACTCGGTCAGACCGATTCATTTCATAATGTGAACGTTAGGATTTTCGGTGGGACCGACAAGGTCAACTCGGTGGAACTGATGTGCTAGGGTTAGGGTAAAACCTCATCTCGGTTTGACCGATTACACAAACTCGGTGAGACCGATTTTAGTAATAAGCAAACAGAGAGTTGGCCAAGCAAACTCGGTGGGGCCAACTACTTATTTCGGTGAGACCGAAATAATTGCAATAGGCAACAGAGAGTTTGCAAGCCCATCTCGGTGAGACCGAGATCCCATCGGTAAGACCGAACTGATTAGGGTTTCTGGCAGTGGCTATGTCAAGTGAACTCGGTGGCGCCGGATAGATCAAATCGGTGCGGCCGAGTTTGACTTTAGGTTTAGGACATATGTGGAAATGAGAAAGTGGTTGATGGCTTTTGGAGCGTATCACTAAGCATTTTGAGCAAGCAAGCCATTAAGCAACACCTCATCCCCTTTTAATAGTATTGGCTTTCCTATGGACTCAATGTGATCTTGGATCACTAAAAATGAAAATGTAGAGTCTTGAGCCTTTGCCAATATGTGACCTTAGCA
Organism: Thinopyrum elongatum; assembly: GCA_011799875.1. Taxonomy (NCBI): domain Eukaryota; kingdom Viridiplantae; phylum Streptophyta; class Magnoliopsida; order Poales; family Poaceae; genus Thinopyrum; species Thinopyrum elongatum. Next base: position 310,522,773 of record CM022298.1, on the reverse strand, counting down.
TCTTGAAGGGGTTCCACATCCTCTTGTCCTGCCACTCCACTATTGAACTCATCTGAAATATACTTGATGAAAGTATTAGTCCAACAAGAGATATGCTGACATTAATTACCAAAATCACCCAGGGAGCACTTGTGCTTTCAATCTCCCCCTTTTTGGTAATTGATGACAACATACATCAAAGCTTTTAGATAAAGATAAGAAGTGTAACAAGTAAAACTTTGGAAGAACATGCAACATGCATTGGCTCCCCCTACATGTTTGCAATCATGTGAAGATAGAACATAATACCATGTGAGTGCATAAGCATGTCAGAGCAAGTAATGAGTTACATGTATCTTGGCTATATGCATCAGAGCAAATGATGTAAAGTGCAGAAAATGTACCTACAAGTTCATGAGTCCTTCTTGCAAACAATATGTACATCAGCAAGAGATCCTCATGCACATGGGTGTGATGCATGTACTTACCTTGTGGTCTTGAGCTGACTTTGGAAGAGATGAACCTGAGAAAACAGGGTTAGATAACATAGGAACATCTACTAAGCAGAGCAAGAACAGGAAACCACAAGAGTACCAAGACTGGGATGACATGTAGTGAGTAAGTACTTAGTACTCTATTTGGATATTGACATGTCCCCAAGAGATAAAGATGTGCAATGAATTCCAAAGATTTTCTTCCCTTAGATATCTTACTCCCCTGAATCTGATACTGGATAATGGGAGAAGGTAGGGTAACAGAAAATCAGAGCAAAGAAAGACAGAACAACATACTCAAAAAAACATCTACTAACATGTCTTTCCCCTCTTAAAGACATATGGCTTCTCTCCTCTTTGAATTACCAGGCATCTGGGATGGCTAAGAAGTCTCCCTTAGATATGGTTGAGCTTTGATGTTCTCTCTCTCCCCCTTTGACATCAATTTCCAAGAAGGGATCTTCTGGAGCATGAGTCAAGTAGGTTTGGTCCTAGAGTCACATTACAAAGCATTATGTAATTTTGGATGCTGGTAGAGAACAAGAATCATCGAGTGGATGCTGGAACAGATATGCAGGACGCAAATGGCAAAGTGTTTTCTTAGTGATGAAATCGGTAACACCGAATCTTTTTAGTCGGTGGCACCGAGTTGGTTCGGTCTAGCCAAGAAGAAAAGATCGGTGAGGCCGAGTTCAGCACAAAGAAAACTTTTGTCATCTCAGCTCACTAGGCAAATAAGATATCACAAATATTTGCAGGGAATTAACTGAAAGATTTGCAAAGAATTAGATGCAGGGAATGCAGAAAATAATCAGAGAAAAGAAAAGAAATCTAGATGAAGTTTTTTTTGAAAGGGGAATATGTATGCAAGAAACAAATGCAAAAACACAGAAAAACGCAAGAGAGCTTCATCTAGAATTGGTTGGTGACAAAGCCACCTATGTTAGAGTATATTGACGTTGGAGCCAAGTGAAGTCACTTGATCATAGGTCATACTCATCGTTTAAGCTCAAAATGGGGTTGCCATTTTTCGTTTAAGCATTTTGATGTATTCACATCTTGTTGAGTTGCTTTAACCCATGTCTTGGGGTAAAGCTTCTCTAAGATGGAATAACATACCTTGGGTGATGGTGTTGATATTGATCATGTAGTTGAACTTGTGTTGGATGCTCAAGGTTGATGTTGTTCATCAAGAGTTGGGAGCACCACTTGTAGTTTGAGTTCACCTTCCTACATGGGTTAGTCTTGCAAGGAAGAGCACTTGTGTATCCAAAGTGACAATCATGAAACTTGATACCAAATGAAATTTGATATAAAGAAATTGTCAAAGGATATATTGAAAGGATTCATGTTTCCTTGTCTACAACCACCATTTTGTAGAAACTTGGTGATGTAGAGATTGCTCAAGATGTGAGTGAGTTGCAATCTCGTAGATTTAGATTCATCCAAGTACCTACAAGGGTTAGATAACATGCAAGGGCACAAATATAGATCCAAGACATATGATCATCATCATAAGAGAAATATCAAGGATTAGTCAAAGTCTCATGCCTTGCATGCATCCAAATGGAGTTTCTACTCCAAGTTTGAGGCATCAATGATGTTCAATTCACCTCTCAAACGGCAAAATACTTTCTCATCAAGCGGTTTGGTGAATATATCCGCCAATTTCTTATCGGTACGAACATGCTTAAGATCAATGTCTCCTTTAGCAACATGATCCCGAATGAAATGATGACGAACTTCAATATGCTTAGTTCAAGAATGTTGCACGGGATTGTGAGCAATCTTAATTGCACTTTCATTATCACAAAGCAATGGAACATGTTTCACATATATCCCATAATCTTTAAGAGTTTGGGTCATCCAAAGTAATTGAGCACAACATGAACCGGCGACAATGTATTCCGCTTCGACGGTGGATAAGGATACTGAGTTTTGTTTCTTGGAGGACCAAGACACAAGAGATCTACCAAGAAATTGACAAGTACCCGAAGTGGACTTTCTATCAACCTTGTCTCCGGCATAGTCCGAATTGGAGTAGCCAACAAGATCAAAACAAGACCTCTTAGGATACCAAATGCCAAAGTTTGGTGTATGAATTAAGTATCTCACTATCCTTTTCACAGTCTTAAGATGACATTCTTTGGGGGCCACTTGATATCGTGCACACATGCACACACTTAGCATAATATTGGGACGGGAGGCACATAGATATAACAATGAACCAATCATAGAGCGGTAAACCTTTTGGTCAACCGGTTTGCCATCCTTTGTCAAGTCAAGATGTCGACTAGTAGGCATGGGTGTTTTCATACCTTTGCTTTCTTGCATGTTGAACTTCTTGAATAGGTCCTTGGTATACTTTGTTTGGGAAACAAAGGTACCCTCCTTAGTTTGCTTGATTTTCAAACCAAGAAAGAACCTGAGTTCACTCATCATAGACATATCAAACTTCTTCGACATTGGCCTTCCAAACTTTTCACTAAAATGAGGGTTAGTCGAACCAAATATGATATCATCAACATAAATTTGGCACACAAATAATTCACCATTAACCCTTTTAGTAAAAAGAGTAGAATCAATTTTTCCAATCTCAAAGCCTTTTTCAATAAGGAACTTGGTCAAGCATTTATACCACGCTCTAGGAGCTTGTTTAAGAGCATAAAGAGCTTTGTGAAGTTTTTAAACATGGACGGGTTTCTTAGGATTAACAAAGCCAGGAGGTTGTTTAACATAAACTTCCTCCTCAATTTCACCATTTAGAAAAGCACTTTTAATGTCCATTTGATATAATGTGATATCATGATGATTGGCATAAGCAAGTAAGATGCGTATGGACTCAAGTCTAGCAACGGGGGCATATGTCTCACCATAGTCCATACCTTCGACTTGAGTGTAGCCTTGAGCGACGAGACGAGCCTTGTTGCATAAAACTTGTCCATCTTCATATTGCTTATTCCGAAACACCCATTTGGTACCAATGACATTTTGGTTGTTGTCTGGCTTTTCAACCAATGTCCAAACTTGGTTCCTCTCGAAATTGTGTAGCTCTTCGTGCATGGCATTTATCCAATCTGGATCTTCTAGAGCTTCTTCATCCTTCATAGGTTCAATGCTAGAGATAAATGAGTAATGTTCACAAAAGTTAGCTAAGCGTGTTTTAGAGCGTGTAATTCTCCCTGTTTGGATATCGTCAAAGATTTGTTCGACGGGATGATCTCTTGAGACTCTTGCTCTAACTCGTGAGAGCTTTTGCTTAGGTCGGGGTGGAACATCTTCTTCATCATCTTGTTCTTCCTCTTGGCCTTCTTCGTTGTTGGTGTTGTTGTTCTCTTGTGGGGGTGGAGAAGGAGGTTGATGAGGTTCATCTTGGTGTACATCCTTGTTTTCATCATCTTGGCGTGTCCCACTTGTGGATGCCTCCGAGTCAACTCGTGGTTCACCTTGTCGTGAGGTAGAAGCTTCCACTTGGATGGACGAGGTATTCTCCTTCACCTCCGTTGGGTGAATCTTGCCAATAGACAAGTCTTGGATTGCTTCCGAAGGGTGTTTGTCTTCTACATCAATTGGCAATTGCTCTACTTGCGAGCCGTTAGATTCATCAAATTTCACATCTACCGTCTCTTCAACCTTTCGGGTGAAATTGTTGTAGACACAGTAAGTGTGAGAGTTTGAGCCATAACCGAGTAGGAAACCCTCATGAGATTTAGGGGAAAATTTTGAATGACGATGCTTATCTAGAATATAGCACTTTGAGCCAAATACTCGAAAGTATCCAACTTGGGGTTTGTTACTGGTGAGAAGCTCGTATGCCGTCTTGCCGAGAAGCTTGTGAAGATACAATCGATTTGTGGCATGACAGGCTGTCTCAACTGCTTCCGCCCAAAAGTGTTTTGGCGTCTTGTACTCATCAAGCATCATTCTCGCCATCTCAATAAGTGTCCGGTTCTTCCTCTCAACAACTCCATTTTGTTGAGGTGTGTACGTAGCCGAGAACTCATGTGAAATCCCTTCTTCGTCAAGAAAGGTACCCACATTGGCGTTCTTGAACTCTGTTGCATTGTCGCTCTGAACTTTCTTGATCTTCAATTCAAATTGATTTTGGGCCTTCCTAGCGAAGTTCTTGAAGATCTTTTCGACGTGCAATTTATCATCAAGAAAGAACACCCACGTAAATCTTGAAAAATCATCGACAATGACTAAACCGAACGAGTTACCACCGAGACTCTTGTAGGCATTGGGACCAAAAAGATCCATATGAAGTAGCTCGAGCGGTCTTCTCGTGGTCATGATGTTTTTCACGGGATGACTTCCTCCAACCTGTTGTCCTGCTTGACATGCACTACAAAGTCTATCCTTGTCAAATATAACATCTTTAACACCAAGGATATGATCACCTTTAATAAGCCTATCAAGATTTCGCATGCCCACATGACCTAACCTTCTATGCCACAACCAACCTTTAGAAGATTTAGCAATTAAGCAAGTTCTAGGTTGAGCCTTTTTAGTGAAATCAACAATGTATAGATCACCTCTGTGTATGCCGGTAAAGACCATTTTATGATTATCTCTTCGAAACACTTGGCAATCTACTTTAGTAAATAGGACATTGAAACCGAAATCGGCTCGTCTAGATATAGAAAGTAAATTATAGCCAAGAGATTCAACGAGCATAACATTTTGAATGGAGCTGTCATGTGAGATGGCCACCTTACCAAGGCAAACCACCTTACCCTTTGATTTATCACCAAAAGTGACATATTTTCGAGGGCCGTTGTTTTCAGCAAGCTCACGAAACATATTCTTGTCTCCGGTCATGTGATCGGTACATCCACTATCAAGAACCCATTCCTTTCCTCCATCCATGTAACCGCGAAGGTTAGCCATAAGACCAAAGTGTCTCATAGACTCATCAAGATCAAGATCACTATCATCATCCTCATCATAGTAACCATGTTCAACATCGTCTTGTGATTGATCATTACCTAGAGATAGTGATTCATTAGTTTTATGACCATGACAATGTGCATCTTTATGAATTCTAATGACTTCGAAAATGATATTGCTAATGATTCCAACATCTCCTTTGGCACGCATAAGTTCACGAAGCTCAACTAGACAGCCACCAAACTTAGGATCATTAGGGCTCATCTTATTTAAAGCAATGGACTTATGAAGAATCTCATCTAAGTTTTTCATGGAGTAGTTTGGAAATCGTTCCTCAAGAAATCTCCATATAGTGTAGGCACAATCAAGAGTAGGCAAGCGAGCTATCAAGATTCTAGGCAATCCTCTAGTGATAAGATTGACAGTTCTAAGATTGTGAATCATGTCAAGAGACTCATCGGGAGTAGGATGCAAAGGATCAACAAGAGGCGCACAAGGGCTAGTAATATACTTGTTCAAGTGATATTCATTGAAAATCTCAAGCATCTCATTTTTCCAAGCAATAAAGAACTCTCCATCAAGTATGGGCACTCTATGTCTAAAACTCCCCATCGTAGACTCATCCATCTTCCTCCAATGGTGATTAAACCAAAGCAATGGAGACCAATGCTCTGATACCAATTGAAAGGATCAAGAAGAGGTGTCTAGAGGGGGGTGATTAGAACCTCAACAAAGAAAAGTAGCAGTTTTTAGGTTCCTCAAGTTAAGGTGGAGTTTTAGCACAAGTTTAAACATTCACAATACACTTCAAGCCAGCATGGCAAGAGTATATGAGCAGCGGAAAGTAAAGCATGCAACTTGCAAGAATGTAAAGGGATGGGATTGGAGTGTGCAAACGCAATTGGAGACACGGAGATTTTTGGCGTGGTTCCGATAGGTGGTGCAATCGTACATCCACGTTGGTGGAGACTTCAACCCACGAAAGGTAACGGTTGCGCGAGTCCACGGAGGGCTCCAGCCACGAAGGGTGCACGAAGAAGCAACCTTGTCTATCCCACCATGGCCATCGCCCACGAAGGACTTGCCTCACTTGGGTAGATCTTCACGAAGTAGGCGATCTCCTTGCCCTTACAAACTCCTTGGTTCAACTCCACAATCTTGATGGAGGCTCCCAAGTAACACCTAACCAATCTAGGAGACACCACTCTCCAAAAGGTAATAGATGGTGTGTTGATGATGAACTCCTTGCTCTTGTGCTTCAAATGATAGTCTCCCCAACACTCAACTCTCTCTCACAGATTTGGATATGGTGGAAAGATGATTTGAGTGGAAAGCAACTTGGGGAAGGCTAGAGATCAAGATTCTTGTGATTGGATTGGAATGTCTTGGTCTCAACACATGAGTAGGTGGTTCTCTCTCAGAAAATGAGTAGTGGAAGTGTAGGCATGTTCTGATGGCTTTCTCATGAATGGAGAAGGGGGTGGAGGGGTATTTATAGCCTCCACACAAAATCTAACCGTTACACACAATTTACCAAACTCGGTGAGACTGAATAGTGAAACTCGGTCAGACCGATTCAGTTCAAAATTTGAACGTTAGGATTTTCGGTGGGACCGACAAGGTCAACTCGGTGGAACCGATGTGCTAGGGTTAGGGTAAAACCTCATCTCGGTTTGACCGATTACACAAACTCGCTGAGACCGATTTTAGTAATAAGCAAACAGAGAGTTGGCCAAGCAAACTCGGTGGGGCTGACTACTTATTTCAGTGAGACCGAAATAATTGCAGTAGGCAACAGAGAGTTTGCAAGCCCATCTCGGTGAGACCGAGATCCCGTCGGTAAGACTGAGATCCCATCGGTAAGACCGAACTGATTAGGGTTTCTAGCAGTGGCTATGTCAAGTGAACTCGGTGGCGCCGGATAGATCAAATCGATGGGGCCGAGTTTGACTTTAGGTTTAGGACATATGTGGAAATGAGAAAGTGGTTGAGGGCTTTTGGAGCATATCACTAAGCATTTTGAGCAAGCAAGCCATTAAGCAATACCTCATCCCCTTTTAATAGTATTGGCTTTCCTATGGACTCAATGGGATCTTGGATCACTAAAAATGAAAATGTAGAGTCTTGAGCCTTTGCCAATATGTGACCTTAGCATCTTGAAGGGGTTCCACATCCTCTTGTCCTGCCACTCCACTGTTGAACTCATCTGAAATATACTAGATGAAAGTATTAGTCCAACAAGAGATATGTTGACATTAATTACCAAAATCACCCAGGGAGCACTTGTGCTTTCAAAAATACTTGGATCTGCAAGTTTTTAAATTTGAGAGAGTCCTCAAATAGCTAACCTTTTACTTAACTACTCGCTTGATCTTCACTTATATCTTCTTGGAGTAGTTTGTCATTTAATCTTATGCTTCAGTTATATCGTACGAGTAAATTGTTAAATGAATTGAATATCATGAAGTTGGAATTATATTTTTATATCATGTCTAGTAGTGGCTTCACATTGGGTTTAGAAAGTGAAATCTTTTGAAGCTTGACAATCACAATATTGGTCATACAAGCAATTCATGATTGATTAGTATAAGGAAGAGAACTTTCACATACAAATATATTATCTTGGACATCTTCTATGATTGTGAATACCCATTAATTATTTTCAAACTTGAGCTAATTATTTGAAGTTGGACAAGGAAGACAACATAACGAGTTATGTTTGGGTATATTTGCATAGAAGTTATATTGTTATGGATCCTCCAACATGTGGTGTTTGCTTAGGATCTTTTGCTAGCAAAAAATTTGTAATAAGTAGAGATACTACTTGTGCATCCAAAAACCCTTAAACCCAGTTTCTTTCCATGAGTTTCCACCATACCTATCTATGGATTGAATAAGATCCTTCAAGTAAGTTGTCATCGCTGCAAAAAGGCAATCAAAATTGCTCCTAAATGTGTTTGATCATTTAGTGTAAGAGAAAATTGAGTGTTGTACGAACTTGTGATGGCAAAGTAATAAAAGCGACGGACTGGATAATAAAGGTTGCTATCATAAGGGGCAATATAATGTGACGTTCTTTTGCATTAAGGGATTTTGCATACAAAACCAAAAGGCACATGGCAACCTCTGCTTCCCTCTGTGAAGGGCATATCTTTTACTTTTCAGTATTTACTTTTATGCAAGAGTCAATAGTATGCATTCTCATTTCAACCTCAATTATTTTCTAGTTGGCAAGCATCATGTGGTGGGGAAAGATCTAGGCACATATGACCAGTCAAATATATTTAATCATGAATTATTATTGTTCACAATTATCTCTATAATAAATGAGTTGGGAGGCGAAACATTAAGCCCTTATCTTTCTCTGTGTTCGATGGATGCCATTTTTTCTAAAAATATGCTTTGAGTACTAGCCAACATGGAAGACTATATGATGATTGAGTATGTGGAGCTCTTACTTAGACATATTTGAATATAAGTTGAATTGTAATTGTTTGGTGACTAAGAATATAGGTTGTTGAGTTTCAAGAGAATTGATTGTTTGAACCTTAACATGTGAATTGGTTGCTACTTTAACATGAGAAGTTTTATGAGAAAGAATTGTTGTTATGATTCTAGGAAAAGTGATTGAAATTATCATTAATCAAACTTATACACTATGCTAGCATTCACACTTCATAAATTATTTCTTTTATAATTTACCTACTCAAGGATGAGTAGGAATTAAGCTTGGGGATGCTGATACATCTCTAATGTATCTATAATTTATGAAGTATTCATGCCATATTTACAACAATTTTATATGGTTTTTGTATGATTTGGATGGAACTAACCCGGACTGACGTTGTTTTCAGCAAAACTACCGTGGTGTTGTTTTCTGTGCAGAAATAAAAGTTCTCCCAATGCAACAAAAATTTTGACATTTTTTTTGGAACAAAAGAGGCACTAGAAGCTTCGTGGGAGGACTAGAAGGTGAACAAGGTGAGCACAAGACACCTGGGCGCGCCAGGAGGCCCAGACATGCCCAGGTGGGTTGTGCCCACCTCGAGGCCCATCTTCGCATGATTCCATCGCTGAAAAATCCTATAAATAGAGAAACCATCAGAAATAACCGTAGATCAGAAGTTCCGCCGCTGCAAGCCTTTGTAGCCATGAAAAAACAATCTAGACCCTGTTCTGGCACCCTACCGGATGGGGAAATCATCACCGGTGGCCATCTTCATCATCCCGGCGTCCACCATGATGAGGAGGGAGTAGTCCACTCTCGGGGCTGAGGGTTTGTACCAGTAGCTATGTGTTTAATATCTCTCTCTCTCTCTCGTGTTCTTGAGATGACACGATCTTGATGTATCACGGGCTTTGTTAATATAGTTGGATCATATGGTGTTTTCCCCTCTCTATCTTGTTGTGATTAATTGAGTTTTCCCTTTGAGATTTCGTTTTTATCGGATTGAATACTTTTATGGATTTGAGAGCACTTGATCTATGTCTTGACACTCAACTCGTGGATTCCCAAGGTGATATTGGGGTAATCTATGCATAGGGGTTGATGCATGTTTTCGTCCTAGTTTCTCCGGTAGAAATCTTGTGGCACTCTTTGAGGTTCTTTGTGTTGGATTGAGTATTATGAATCTGAAATTGTTTGATGCATATCGCATAATGAACTCATCGATACTCATGGTGACATTGGAGTATCTAGGTGACATTAGAGTTGGTTGATGTGTATCATATGGTGTTATTTTAGTACGAACTCTAGGATAGATTGATTGGAAAGAATAGCTTTGAGGTGGTTTCGTACCCTACAAACAATTTCTTCTTATGTTCTCCGCTAATTAAGAACTTTGGAGTGATTCTTTGTTGCATGTTGAGGGATGGTTATGTGATCCAATTATATTAGCATTGTTGAGAGATTGCACTAGCGAAAGTACGGATCCTAGGCCTCATTTTCAAGCACTGCAATACCGTTTATGCTCCATTTTTTCAATTGCTACCTTGCTGTTTTTTATTATTCCTATTACAAAAATCAATATCTACTATCATTACTACACTTGTATCATCATATCTTAGCTGAACTAGTGCACCTATACAAATTACCATTGTATTTGGTGTGTTGGGGACACAAGAGACTTTTTGTTATTTGGTTGTAGGGTTGTTTGAGAGAGACCATCTTCATCCTACGCCTCCAACGGATTGATAAACCTTAGGTCATCCACTTGAGGGAAAATTGCTACTGTCCTACAAAACTCTGCGCCTGGAGGCCCAACACGAGTCTACAAGAACAAGTTGTCTAGTAGACATCAACCCTCCACTCGTTCAATTTGGTGTGCAATTTGCCATCAAGATAATGCCTCTTCATCCCTATTCTTGGAATCCAAGTGTCGGTGTGAAAACTGGCATACCTTGGGGTAGGGGTCCCGATCTGTGGATCTCGGACAAATGGTAACAGGAACAAGGAGACGATGTTTTACCTAGGTTCGGGCCCTCTTGATGGAGGTAAAACCTATGTCCTACTCTTGTTTATATTGATATAGATGTATCGAGTATAGAGTTGATCTACCTCGAGATCGTAAGATGTGGTCTAACTCTAGGACTTGGTGAATGATATTGCATTGATGTCCCCTCTACGCGCTAAACCCTATGGCTTATATACACACCAGGTAGGGTATCTAGGGTTACAATGTCGGTATCTTGGCATAGAGGCGGTAGGAGAAGTCTTGGAGTATACGACAAGTCTTCGGCAGATGCAGTCCTGATTAGGCCCCATCGTGCAGCCTCCGGAGTCCATCTTGGTAGGAATGAGGGCCCATCAGCCCAATCCAAGGAGCACGGGCCGACTAGGTTAGTACCCCCTAGTCCAGGACACCGTTAGTAGCCCTCGAACTGGTCGAGCAGTTACTGCTTCCCCTAAATCATGGCTCGATGTGGCCTTTTTACTGGCGCGTCCCATTGAGGGGGAGCTCGTGCCCATTTTATGAGGGATATGATTAAGATTTTGCTTCCCCCAATATGCATAATGACATCTTTTGCGGGAGTGACATTTTTATCGGTGCGGCAAGGGGGACTCTTGGCCTCTCAACAACCTATAAGAGCAAAAAAGAGAACAACGCAAGCAACCACGCTCTAATTTCCCCCGCCTGCTGCTTCGTCTAGCTCCAGTGCCCAGATCCAATCTCGCACTCCCCTTCCTCAGCTAACCAAGCCTCTCTATCCAGCCATGGCTGATACCCTCAAAGGGCATTGGGGTGGTTCCACTGTGATAGACGGCACCATCCTGGAGCTACGTGGAGCGGGGTACCTCTCCGCCAACATTGCTGCTCGCGCTCCCGGCACCGATCAGCTAGTGCCCACCCCCAATCAAGGGGAGCGGGTAGTCTTTGTCCCCCACCTCATCCGAGGCCTGCGATTCCCGCTGCACCCATATGTGCGCGGGATAATGTTCTATTACGGGCTCGACTTCCACCACATGGCCCCGAACTGCATTCTTCATCTTGTCTCCTTCATCGAGACGATGAAGGAATGGTAGCATGAGTGGTTTTACATTACCGAGCCGCTTGCCCCTGGCCATACCAAAGTCCCGGACTTTTCGGCGGGGCCTCCCAGGAAGCTCAAGTCCTGGTGGGAGAAGGGCGTCGTCTGGGGGAACCCAGATGAGGTGGAGGCCATGATAAGGAAGATCAAATGGTGGTCTACCATGAGGAACCTCCAGCTTGCCGACATCGTCAACGTCGTGCTCCACCGCCGCATCCTCCTGCTCCAACTCCGGGCCATCCCGATGTGGGTGCACAAATCAGGGGATGCGGGGCCGGTCCTCCACTTTTTCCACACCACCTTAGCTAGCTTGTGGACGCGGCTATTCAAGCAGGCCAAGGACAAGATCCCCAAGGAGGGGGAGGACCTTGGCTTCAAGGACGGCTACAAAGCCCCCCGGTAGGTTCTCCAACACACACGTTTATGTTTTCCTTTTACTGCATGATGAGACAGACTTTAATGAATCCTCCTGTTCAATTTTTGCAGAAGTGGTCAGCATGGATCCAACAAGTGTAGTGCCCGGCCCCACTGCCAGGGGAGCCGAGAACCCCTCTGCTCACGGCGCTCCTAGTAGAGGAGCCGCATGTGGTGGCCCCCAAGGGAACAAACTCCCAGAAGGGCAAGGTGAGTGTTCGGACCCGGGAGACATTGGTCGCCCGGTCCGAGGAGACCCACACATCCTCCATCAATGAAGATGACACGAAGAAGGATGAGGAGAAGAAGAATCCTCCCCTCAAAGGGAAGAGGGCTGTGTCAGAGGATGCCGAAGCCGGAATGCGGCCCAAGGGCCAAAAGAGGTTAAGGAGGACCTTGGCCGAGGCCGTCGGCAAGTCATTGGAGAACGTCGAGCTCTCGATGAGTCAGAGGATGACCCCCTTGCCATGGGGAGGAAGAAATCGGCACCCTGAGGGTACGTCACTGCTTTTATACTTCAAGCCCCTTCGGCAGTAGTGAGCTTATACGGGTGTTTTTTATGCAGTCCGCCGAAGGTACTCCCAAGCGATTCTTTGAGTGGGTTGGTGCCCGCCAGCGGGACCCCGGATCTCGCTACTCCTTTGGAAGATCATGACGGGATGGGGTAGGCGACATCCACTCCGGCCCTCGAAGCCAACACGGCGGGGTCCAGAGAATCGACCGTCATGACCGAGGCTAAGACCTTGGTCCCGCAGGGCCAAGGGGACAAAATCCCTGAGGTCGTCATGGAGGGGCTGGGCCACTCATCAGCCCTGCAAGAATCCACTCCGGCTCCACTGCCGCAGCTGAAGACCCTCATGCCCAACACCTAGGTGCTGGGTCTGAGGTCTTGCCACCCCCACCTCCCCCTCAAAGGTGGGTTAGCATGGGGCGGATCAAAGAGACGGAGGGGACCTTGAATGGCTCCTCCCTCAAGGAAGAGCACCGTGCCTTGATAGGTGCGGCGCTATAGGGCTTCCGGTCCACGGAGGCCAGATTTGATGACGTCTTCAAGGGCCTCGTCATGAGCTTTGAGGTACTCTTTTATCCTTGTGCAAAAATAATTTATGCTTATGTTTACTTTGCAAATCCATATATTCGTCCGAAGACATATTCCTATGGCCTTCTAAACGGCATGGTCAATGAGTAGCCATCGAGCCCAAGGCTGGTTGCAAGAAACCAGCGTTGGGATCGTATAAAAGTAGGAGCTTAATGTGTAGCCCCCAGGACGCCCAATGTTATGAGGCGATTGTCCGATGTTTCAATAAAGTGATCGTGGGCTTATGTGGAAAATCCTTGTTCGCAGGTTTCTACCTCAGCTCCAAGCTCCACCTCGGAGGAGATTACAGAGGTAAACAAGAAGCTTGAGAGGTCTAAGAAGGACCTCGACCTGATGAACCAACGGTTCAAGCAGTCTCAAGGTAGGTGACCAGTAATTCATGCCCTTGAATTCTACTCGGAACATGAAAAAGCACATTATATTTTTTGTTTTGGAATTAACGGCTGATGCCAAACAGTTTGAATGACAATGGCCTTGCTTGAGCTTATGGGGCTCAAGGCTGAGCTCAAGAAGGCTTGGCAGGAGGCCAAGCAGCAGAAGGCTACTGATACTAAGGTGGAGAAAAAACTAGCTGCTGAAAAGGTGGCTAGGGTGAAAGATCAGGCGCTGGTCTTGGAAATCGAGGAGACCCTGAAGGGCGTGTTCGAAGCACACGATAAACATCATGCAGAGGAGAAGCGAGCGAAAGAAGAACTCGAGAAGCTCCGGCTTGCGCACTCCAAGTTCCATACTGCGGCCCGGGCTAACCGCGAGGTGCTCCAACAAGTGGAGCTGATAGCTGCGGGTAAGTCATTTCTAGTTCAATGCGTGTTTTGCAGCAAAGGGTGCGTCGAGCTCACCCAGATATGGTGTTTCGCACAGATCTTCACATATCTCTCAAAGAGTGTGAAGGATGCCGTCCAACACTTTGGCCCGTTGGAGGGCCACGAGGAGGAGAAGGTGTTCTGGCGGCAGTTCCAGGAGTCACCGTCGTCATAGCTGCTAAACCATCAAATGAAGCAGCTGGAAGAGATATTCCACATGGCAATGCCAGTGCTCTAGGATCTCTGAATCAAGTTGTGGCTTGCCGAAGCCCTGCCGACCAGCTTCTTCGGCCTCCTGGCTCGGCTGCGGGTCGCTCTCCCGCAGGTGGATTGTTGGAAGCAGTCTGCGTGCCATGAGGGAGCACAGCGGGTGTAAGCCTGCATGAAGACGCACCTCTGAAAAGGTTGACACAGCAATCGTTGCTGCGGGGCCCCCTGAAGGTAACTAGTGTACCGCGGAGCAGTTCCTTGATGACATGGAAGAAGGTGCCCAGGGCATGTGTCCGAAATGCACTTTGTATCAATTTAGTACTTCGGAATGCCGAAGTATATGTGATGTAAAAACCCATCTTTTGTTTTAATGAGTATGTCATTAAATTCCCTCATATAACAGTGTTGTTTTATTTAATTTCCCTCCAGTTTGACCGTGTTTAACTAAAAGTGGCCAGTCGTCGGCTTCTACCCCAATGTTGAATATACAGAGGGTGTTCTTTGAGGCAGCCTTGACCCTTAGCCGATGTCTCGATACCGAAGGCGGTCTGTGCTTGTAGGAACTAGGCAATCAGACTATAACAACTTTATAACTTTACTTAGTCATAGGAGTTTGACTGTGGGGGATGATGACGAGCCCCCGGTGTGTGAAGTGGTCATCTTGGTTAGCCGAGGTCTACGCCATTGCCTACTTCAGCTTATACTATGGATAAGCCCGTCATCTAACATGGGTGATCTCTAACGACACAATGCTTTACGCGGTCTTCGGATTGCTGACCAGTTTTCGCCTACCCAGAGAGTCAGTTTTTGGCTTTATCCACTGAGGCGCTCTGTCGGAATCGGGGCTCCGCAGACCCAAACAAGGTTTGAACTCTGGTGCGTGCGCAAAGAACTCCGCTCAGGCTACAGCTTGCTACTCACCACCCATGTCCTTGCTCCGTCATGCTCGAGCAAGAGAGAACAAGAGATGGACATGAGATTTACCCAGGTTTGGGCCACATTGCGGTGTAAAACCCTACTCCTACTTTGTGGTGCATTGCCTTGCGAGGAGGATGAGTATGAACTAGTACAAGGGTGAGCTGCCTCGAGAGGGATCGAGGGGTGAATGGAACCGATCCCTCCTTTACGGTGGAGGCTAACCTATATTTATACTGGCCGAGTCCTCTTCTCGCAAAACCTATAGGCGGCAAGGGATGCCATAATGTCCAGATTTGAAGGGGGACAAGAGTACACCCTATCCTGACTAAAGGGGGTCTTCGCCTACAAAGCTTCTGGTCGTTACGCACTGGTGGGCTCGGTGATGACCTCCGTCCTGCCGATCCCGTGGTCTTCATCTTGTTGCACCAGAGAAGTATGCTTTAGGGATTCCTTGGGAACCCGCATGCTGGCTTTGTCCCCCTAGCACCAAAGAGGAAACTGTCCTGGACAGCGCCCACTCGCGCCCTGTTGGCTCCGGTCATCATGGCTCACGTCACCACACGCCTCGTGAGGCACGGTGCGAGCCTAGAGATGTCCGCTCCACGGGAGGCAGCCTCGGGAGACCGCTCCTCGTGAGGCCTCCATGTAGTTCGCCTCGCGAGGGTCTTGTTCATGAAGTCCTGATGCTGGGTCGCGCCGGGCCGCTGGTGAAGCCGCGCGCTGGGCCATAGTCAGACGGGTGTGGGTACCCCCGGTCCAAGAACCCTGACAGTAGCCCCCGGGCCCGCGATGCGCTCGGCCTCGCTTAGGAGCGAAGGCGAATAGGAGAGGGCGAAGCGACATGGACCCTAATCGCCTGCAGACCAGGCTCGATGCATGGCATACGACGGGGCACGGACGCCCCCACTTCCCCATGTCGCCTCGGCAACTGCCTGGGCTAACGAAAAGCGTGGTGTGCGCCGCGGGGCCATCATTGCTCCGAAGGTGAAGGGGCGCCGGTTGGCCTTCTCCGATTGCCTATAAGAGGGCGAAGGGACATAACCCTCGGTCCATCTCTATCTCCTTGCCTTTCCTTCCCCAACCCTTGCCATGGCGCCCGTGAGAAAGTTCTCCGCCATCGAGAAGGGCAAGGCGGCACAGGAGGGGCCGGAGCCGCCACAACCCAAGAGGGAGCGCGGCCACCCCCGCAAGTCTGACGTTACGCCCGTGGAGCTTCCCCGAGGACGCGGACACCCTCCATTGGCGGTCCGCGCCGGCTCTGGTAGCCGCGTGAAGAACCCCATCCGCGGAGGGGGCCACGGAAAATGGCGCACCGGCGGACGTGGGGGGCGGAACGGCGTCGGTGCCCGGCCGCCTCGGGCATGGGCGCACTCTGCCGAGTCGGCCCTTGAATTTGTCGTGTGGATGGAGAGCCCGCCGCACACTTGGCTCCAGCTCCCGGGCTCCTTCATGGGGGAGCTGGCGGCGGACGGCCCCATCGGGCCGTGGCTGTAGCCTGACGGCTGCTGCATCAAATCCTCCTGGGCGGAGGTCGAAGTCACCCCCTCTGGCTTCGTGTACTTGACTTGAGGGTGGATGTTGTTCGCCCGCGCCCGTGGCCTAAAGGGGAGGCACACCCTCCACTTCAAGTTTGACGGCGCGGCGACGCTCTTCGTGAAGATCTTCGGGGAAACCGGCTACCGCCTCGGATGCTTGCCGGAGGGCGACAGCAGCGGCAGCGATCGCCTTTCCTTCAGCGACGACGACCACAGCAGCGACGTCATCGGCGGTGAACTTGTCCTTGGCGATGGCCATGGCGCCTCCAGCGGCGACGGCACCTCCTCCGAAGGAAGCGGGAGCGACGATGACTACGACGAGCCGCCACACCACTGCGTCAAGGTGGAGGACGACTCCGACTAGGCGCCTGCGATGTCGGTGTCGGCGATCCAGAAGCGGCGGCCTCCGGGAGGCAGTTTCTTTTTTCTTTCTTATTTCCTGCATTAGACAATCAAGGGCCCCATGGGGGTGTGTAAGCAACCGCGGCGCTTGCACCTTTATTTTAATGCTTCTGACCTGCGTTCAAATCATCATGGCGTCTCTCGTTCGGGCTCGGCCCCTTTTTCTTTGCGATCGCTTAGTTCTTTACGTCTCCGGGAACGAGTCCTCAAGCAAGCCTCAGCCAGGTCGCAATGCCTAGAGCAAGGCCAGGAGGTGAGGGGCTCGAGGTTTGGTAAGAGCTCCTGAGGCGCGATGCTCAAGAGGTCCCCCTTGAAGCGCAAGCTACTCACGATAGATGTTTATTAGCCAATTTTTTGCGCGAGGCGCTGAAGGGGCGACTTAGCATAAGGTGCCGCACGAGGCGCTTGCGGCTCGCAGAGGACCCCTGCGTCGAGAGGCCGCGCTTTTTGCTACTATGATGAGTCAACACAATTCCTGCGAGGCATGCGAGAAAAATCAAAGTCCTTTGTGTTTCGGGCGATGCCAGCACGGCCAAACCACGCCCCTCTTCCCGTGTCCCCTGGCGAGGTTAGCTCCTCCCTCCCACACTTGCCATAGTGCTCTACGTCCTTAGGACCCGACCCTTGAGTGGTGCTCATCCACCATTGGTATGTCAGGTTGCGATGCCTTGGGAAAAGTCTAGGGGGTGAGGGCCCTAGAGCCAGTAGGGGCTCCTGAGGCGCGATGCTCAAGAGCTCCCCTTCGACGTGCAAGCAACTTGCGTGAAAAAAGGAATGACTCGCCTCACGAGAGCTGCGGGGTATGGGGCCTCAGTCGGTGATAGTTGCGGTGTATGAGGTGCCTCTACTTAGCTTTCTGCAGGCGGGCCATTGCTTGATCGAGGTCAATCCTCCTGAAGCGGCAAGGTGTTGCCTAGGCGCCGAACAGATGTCTATCTCCTGGAAACTCCTGCACATCGATAGGTTACAAGGTACGAAGGTGATGCGCGCTTGCTAATCTGCTCATGATAGTTCCGTGAGGAGACAGGGCACTAAGGACCTGATGAGGTGACATGCACGGGGCCGGCACGCGAGCCAGAGCTCAGTAACTTAGGTTTTTTAGTGTTGCAGGGACGAACCCGAGCACAGACGCCGTGCCACCAGCCCCCGCTCATGGGACATTCGGGAGGAGAGCAGCTGGCGCGTGAGGCCTCAAGGGGCGAGACCTCGGGACATGATACGGTGTCGTCACACAAGGTTAACGATCATAGCAACTTATGAAAGCATAGCTGGTCCTAGTACATGAGCAAAATGATACAGCTACAGGGGCGGACGCTAACCAGCCTGACGGTAATGCAGCCCGGGGGCGCCCTCAATTGAACAAACCAAGAAGTCACCTGGCAATGTTGCTGTAGAAGTGTCAAGGATGCCGATGAAGCGTGCCGCGAAGGTTCGCTCCTCACGAGCTGGGTGGCTCCTGAGGCTCGGGTGGCTCATGAAGGGTCGGGGCCTCACGACGCGCCAGCGCTGAGCACGTAGCCTCGCATTCATCAGGCCAAAGGGCATGTAGATGTAGTTGCAGGGGAAGCCCCCCTGCGGCCGATATGCGACAGCCAGAAGAGGTCTTGACGAGCGGGCCTGTTGAGGCCGGGAATGTTGACACAGACATGCAGCTCGCTACCCGCGTTGGGGGCAGTAGCTACATTGGCAGGATGCGCGGGGCGGCGCTCACCGCGCATGGCTTGCGCTTCCTGAAGTTCCTCGATCGCCTTGGTGATGAACTCTCGTGCTCCTGGCACCTCGCGCCGTGTCCCTTGCTCGCAGCGGCGTGCGTCAAAGAACGGCTCCAAGTGGAGCTCGAGCACCTCCCTCGTCGCACTGGTCAGGTCAGATGCTCTCCAGATGGAAGCCCCCGAGCCTGTCATGAGGGACGCGTCGGGCACGCCTTCCTATGCGGGAGGGAGAGGCACCCCGGTGGTTGACGCAGAGCCTGAGGCATCGCCGGCGGGTTTCTTTACCTCTGGAAGGCTCTTGGGGAGGAGCTGCTTCTTCTTCGCGGGGGCAGCCTCTGGAGGCGCGGCGTCACCTTCACCATCTGAGTTCTCAGCCGCCGCGGCCTGATATGCGTGCTCGAGGGAGCATGCCGCATCCTTCTCGTCATAGGCGACAGTGATGACGCCGCTATACCCTGGCATTTTGAGGACGTTGTAGCCATGGTGGTAGCCGCCATGAACTTGGCAAGGGCAGGGTATCCCAGGATGGCGTTGTACGGGAGGCTGATGTGGGCCACGTCGAAGTCGATGAGCTCAGTGTGGTTGTTGTCACGCTTGCTGAAGGTGACAGGGAGGCGCGCCTACCCCAGGGGAGTGGTGGAGTCATCGGTCACTCCAGAGAATGGCTTGGTGGGCATAAGCTGGTCATAAGGCACTTGAAGCATCTCAAAGGTCTCCACAGAGAGCACGTTGAGGCCACCATTGTTGAGGGTTTTGGTGACTGAGACGTTGCTGATGGTGGGCGTGCACAGCATGGGGAGCGCACCAGCAGTGGCTGAACACCTGAGGTGGTCCTTGGAGTTGAAAGTGATGGCGTACTGCGATCACTTGAGGGGACGCACAGCTTCAAGCCTCGGGAGGGCAGCGTTCACCTCGCGAGAGAACTGCTTGAAGATGCGGTTCGAGGCGGGTGCCTGAGCACCACCAAGGATGTAGGCAATTGCACAAGGCTCCTGATAGCCACCAGCCCCTTCGTCTTGCTAGTTGTCGTCATTCCTCCTGGGTGGAGGTGGAAGGCCAGCGTTGCCCTGAGGACAGGCCTCGCGAGGCTGATCGTGCCAGGCGCTGTCACGAGGTTGGTCACGCCAGCCACCATCGCGAGGCTGGTCGCGCCAGCCCTGGCGGGGGTTGCGGTTATCCCAGCTGCCTCCGCCGCGGCCTCCTCCACGGCCGAAGCCACGGTCACCGCGCTCGGGGTGGCGGCCCAAGCGATCGTGCTGGAGCGCCTTGAGCTCCTGATAATCATCGGTGTTGTGGGTGTGCACGTTGTGGAAGACGCAAAATGGGTGAACATCCTTGGAGGGTTCGTCACGGTCACGGCCGTGCTTCAGCTTGGGCTCTGCTGCCAGTACGGTGGGGCCCTTGCGCTTCGCTTCCTTGGCCTTGGCCTTCTTGTCTTCGGGATCGATGTCTGGGTGCTTGAGGAGGGAGAGGCGGCCTTCTTCGGCCTTGGCGCACTTGTTGACCAGATTGAATAGCTCCAACGCCGATCACAGGTCATCGTTTATGGTGAGCTCCTTGCTCATCATGACGCCCGTGATGCCTTTGGTCAACGCGGAGATGATGGCTTCGTCCGAGGCCTTCGAAATCTTGAGGTGAAGTTGCGTGAAGCATTGAATGTACTTGCGGAGGGTCTCGCCCGGATGCTGCTTCACGTGTCGTAGGTTGTTGACGGTGAGGGTACGGTCACGGGTTCCTTGGAAGTTGGTGATGAACCACTCGCGGAGCTTATCCCACGAGGAGATCGACCCCTCCGGGAGGTGCATTAGCCAGGAGCGCGCGCCGTCCTTCAGGGCCATAGGGAAGCAGTTCACCATGACCTTGTCGTCGCAGTTCGCCACCTCGATGCTCAGAGCATAGAGCTGGAGGAACTCCGTAGGGTTGGGGATGCCGTCGTAGTGCGGGGGTAGATCTGGCTTGAACTTGACCAGCCAGACAACACGGCACACCTCGCGAGTGAAGGCATGGCAGCCCGCCGCACTCACGGGTGTGGCCCGCGTGAGAGGGGCATGGTCTTGGCGCCCACACGCCGCAGCCTCCAGAATGGCCCGATCTTGGTGCTGGCAGCGCGCGCGCATCGTACTGCGGCTGCTGCACAACCTAGCAGTTGGCCTCATCCCGGGCTGGCACCGACGCTCCATTTGGCGGGTCGCGCGGACACTCATCACGCCTTAGCCTGGCGTCATCACTGCATAGGGGAGGAGGCGGAGGTGTGCCGTGGGCAACATCGCCCGCACGAGGCGGCGGGGGCGAAACGAGTGGGAGGGTGCCGGGGCCTCGCCAGCGGCGTTGACGAGCTCGGTGATGCGGCCCAGCCAAGCGTCGTAGCCTTCATTTGCCTGGAGGTAGCGCAATAGCTCACACACCATGAGCAGCGCAGCCTGCGTGTTCGCCGGCCCGCAGTGAGCGTGGGAGGACGAGGCCGTGGCCGGATTGAGGGGAGGCATGGCGGTGTGGCCATCATGCTGCACGGAGGGTGGAAGCGAAGAGTCCTGCTGCTCATGGGTTGTAGGGTCAGTGGCGGCATTGGCTGCGGGAGAAGCGGAGTGGCGAGGGGCGCCGCGGCCCGCCGGTGCCATCTGGGCGACACGGGCGGCCCGGCGCTCAACGTGAACGCGACGAGCGTCGGCCCTTGGGATGGTGAAGCAAAGATGGAGTGAGGCAGAATGAAGAGGACGAACTTAGGCACACCCCTACTTGGCACGCCAAAATGTCAGAATAGGGATTCCGCAGACCCAAAGAAGGTTCGAACTCTTGGGCGTGCAGGAAGAGCTCTGCTTAGGCTATAGCTTGCTACTCACCGCCCACGGCCTTGCTCCGTCATGCTCGAGCGAGAGGGAAGAAGAGATGGACACGAGATTTACCCAGGTTCGGGCCACCTTGCGGTGTAAAACCCTACTCCTGCTTGGTGGTGGATTTCCTCGCGAGGAGGATGAGTATGAACTAGTACAAGGGTGAGCTGCCTCGCGAGGGCTCAAGGGGTGAATGGAATCGATCCCTCATCTACGGTGGAGGCTAACCTATATTTATACTGGCCCAGTCCTCTTCCCCCAAAAGCTCTAGGTGGGATGGGATGCCACAACGGCCAGATTTGAAGGGGGACAAGAGTACACCCTCTCCTGACTAAAGGTGGTCTTCGCCTGCAAAGCTTATGGTTGTGACGCGCTGGTAGGCTTGGTGATGACCTTTGTCCTACCGAGCCCGTGGTCTTGGTCTTGTTGCACCGGAGAGGTAAGCTTTGGGGATTCCTTGGGAACCCATGTGCTAGCTTTGTCCCTCTAGCAACAAAGAGGAAACTATCCTGGACTGCGCCCGCTGGCGCCCTCCTGCCTCCGGTCATCATGGCTCACGTCACCACATGCCTCGTGAGGTAGGGTGCGAGCCTAGAGATGTCCGCTCATTGGAAAGCAGCCTCGGGAGACCACTCCTCGGGAGGCCTTGATGTAATTCGCCTTGCCAGGCAGGGGCCCTCACGAGGGTCTTGTTTGCGAAGTCCTGATGCTGGGCTGCGCCGGGCCGCTGGTGAAGCCGCACGCTGGGCCATAGGCAGACGGGTCTGGGTACCCCGGTCCTAGAACCCCGACACGCTCTGCCAATTAAATTGGCGGTACTATCGCAGTGGTTCTCCCGTTACACCCTTAGTTGAATTTGTTCGGGAATGTAAGGGGTATACATAGGAGCCGGGCAACCCAAGTATTGACCAAAATCCAGGTTCAAAACTTATGCATATAATGCAACATCCGAGACGCCGAGTGCTACGGACTTATATTGCAAAATAGGGAAATGAAGCCCTTTAGCAGTTGTATCTTAAAGATGTTCTTGTAGCTCAAAGGCAGTGCTTGTACAGAAATATGGTAAGAACCTTAAAGAGCATAATTTATTTATTTTATAACTTCGAGCTTTACATGCCGAGCTGTAACGGGAGAAACTGAAAGAATACAATGCAAAAATTAAATATAGGAGCAAATAAAAAATAGGGTGGATATTGTCATCGGGTTTATGAGCCCGGGCCACTTCCCGCCACACGTCTGCATCTCCATGCTGTTGGCAAGGTTGTTATCGTTGATAGTGAGGACTGAAGTGGACTGAATACGACCTCGGCCCTGCATGCGCTTAAAGCGTTCGCTGGCCGAGTACTTTGAAAGAGATCTGTAGATGTCTGTTGTGTGGTTGAGGCCACATTAATATAGTTGTGTTGGCTGGCTCTTTGACAGAACCTAGTTGGGGTGGAAGCTCGAAGCTTAGCCGCTCCTCGGTCTAGCTGATCCAGTGTTTCCAGAAATTTGGCTCCTCGGCGGCCCAAGGAATTTTTAGTGCGAAATTGTGCACCCTGGGGACCTAATACCCCTTCCAAGGGGGGCGCGCGAGGAGCCCGTACCCCTATTGAGGGTGTGGGTGTATGTGTCCGCGGTCGACTAGCATGCCTCGCGTACGCTTCGAGGAGCTAGGGGTGCGTTTACCACCACAGGCCTCCTCCTCGGACGCCTGCACCTTGGCCACAAAGGCTGCGATCTACTCCTCTATCCAGAATGAGCGTTCTGTGTTACCATTAAGAGTGATAACACCATTAGGTCCTGGCATTTTAAGCTTAAGGTAGGTGTAATGCGGGACTGCGTTGAAGCGAGCCAATGTTATGCACCCTAGGAGCGCGTGGTATCCACTTCGGAAGGGGACGCTGTCAAAGATTAACTCCTCACTCCTGAAGTTCTTGAGTGACCCGAAGACTACCTCCAAAGTCACCATTCCGGTACAGCGGGCCTCAACGCCTGAGATGACACCTTTAAAGGTGGTGGTGCTCGGATTGATTCGAGACGAGTCGATGCCCATCTTCCTAACCGTGTCCTCATAGATTAGGTTGAGGCTGCTTCCTCCGTCCATAAGGACATGTGTCAGATGAAAACCATCGACAATTGGGTCGAGGATGAGTGCAGCTGATCTGCCATGTCTGATGCTGGTTGGATGGTCATGCTTCTCGAATTTGATCGGGTAAGCCGACCTCAGGTTGAACTTTAGGGCTACTGGCTCTAGCGCATAGATGTCCCAAAGTACGCGTTTCCTCTCCCTCTTAGGGATGTGGGTAACGTACATCATGTTTACTTCAGTTACCTCATTAGGAAATTTCTTTTGGCCTCTGTTGTTGGGCTGCCGAGGTCATCCGCGTCTTCGCTGCGATTTTGGGTTTTACTTTGACCCTCTGTCGTTACCTTGCCGGCTTGCTTGAAGACCAAGCAATTCCTATTAGCTTGGGTTGCTGGTTTATCCTGTGTGCCATGGATTTGGCATGGTTGATCCAGGATCCTATCTAGCTGGCTAGGTCCATCCTTATTCCCTTTAAAGGGTTTCCTTTTCTGTCCGGATCTATGTCCGGTGAACCCTAAATTTCTGCGGCGTCCTCTGTATCGCTTCAGCCATTTTTATGCATCCGCTTGTTTTTATTGCATCGAGCCTTCCCGTTGGCGTCGCATGTCTCTGAGGTGCCCGCCTCACCATTGTTGGTACTGCGGGCGAGCCAGCTATCCTCTCCCGCGCAAAAGTGGGTCATCAGCGAGGTAAGGCTGCCATGGTCCTCGACTTGTCTTTGTCGAGCTAGCAGGAAAGCCATTCATCTCGGATGTTATTCGTGAATGCGGAGATGGCTTCGGCGTCGAAGCAGTCTATTATCTGGTTCTTCTTGGTAAGAAACTTGTTCCAGAACTTCCGAGCTGATTTGCATGGCTATTGGGTGATGCAGCTGAGGTTGTCTGCGTCCGGAGGTCGGACGTAAGTGCCGTGGAAATTTTCCCGAACGGCATCCTTAAGGGCTTCCCAGCTACTGATAAAATGAGGAGGCAGGCTGTTAAGCCAGTGCCTAGATGTCCCCTTTATTTTGAGTGGCAAGTACTTAATGGAATGTAGGTGCCAGTGCAACAAACATGGGCGTTTACTGCACTGACTTATGCACAGACGTATTGCAGTTCCCCCGGCGTGCATCAAGTTTCATACACAACCAAACCAAAGAAGCCGCTCTTTGTGAGATCAAGAAGCGCACTAAGAAGTCCAAGTCATGGAGCAAGCCACGGGAATCACAACGGAAGCAACCGACCCTGGCAAAAGCGAGCCTGCAAGTCGCGGTGCAGCAAGCCCCTCGAGCACGGACTTCCCGCCGAACACCAACACTCCACCTCTCTCGCCATCTGGCCACAGATCAGCGAGGTGTCAAGCTCGCAGGTGATTAGGTGGAGGCAACCCTTGCATGTCAGCTTGCTGGGGAGGATAATTACCTTTATTGACACCCATCCTAACGGCGTGTCAAGCTAATAAGAGGTAGGTGGATAAGCGGTGCATCTCCCTTGCCATGGTTTACCCTCCACACGACACCTAGTAGTGCTTTTAATGCACTTTTGTCCTAACTAGCAGAGTTAGGTATGATAGATCTGCATCAGTCTAATCACCCTGTAATGACCTTTTTGCCACTGTGGTAACCCCCTGATCTATAAAAGGAGGGCCAGGGAAACCTTTACAGTGGTTGGAAACCTTGCAACTCACACACGCAAATATCCGTGTAGCTGCTCTCTGCTAGCGACTTGCCGGGGGAGAGCACTCCGTGTATTTTCTTCCACATTCACCCAATACATAAAAGTAGGAGTAGGGTTTTTTGTTCCTCAGCGTCCAGAACCTAGGTAAAAACAGTGGCACCTCCTGTTGTGCTTGCTCTTCGCGTCAACTGACCCACACACGAACTAGCAAAAGGGGCACCCCTGCCCCATAGATCGCCGGCTCCACGCCGACATCTTTTGTGCGCCATGTAGGGGAAGATCGTTGGCGAGACTCAAGGAAGCAGGCGGCGCGTCGATTCCTTCAAAGTTCATCATCATCACCACCCATGGCGCCCAAGAAGAAGGGCTTCGTGGATGTCATGCCTTCTACGTCCCAGCACCCATCTCCTTTGTCTGCGGGCGGCATAGGCGGCGCCGCCACCGCGGATGGAGTGAACACTACGGTGGGCACGACCGGTGCAAGCGGCGCGGTTGCCGAGCCCTCCGAGATGGGATTAGGCGGTGGGGATGCTGGAGGCGGACTCTTACCACAACGCTCAGGCGAAGACGACGTTCATGGCGCGGGCGACCTGGGTGCTCTGCCCCCGCCTCCTCCTTGCTCCCGCGAACACAGCCACCAGAGCGACCCCACTTGATTGGGCTTGAACCGTGACCCTCCAGCTGCGGCAGCGTCGGCAGCGGCCAGGGGAGCCACCTCGGGACGCACGCCACGCCCGTCGCAAGATGAGCGTGATGTGACGCTGACCGGTGTTGTTGTGCCTCCGCAGCAACACCCGCATTGCAAATCGCCCATCGACCACGCTCAAGACCCACGGGCATAGCTTCCGCCACGCCAACTCGCTGTTGCCCCCATGGTGCAGCGACTAGAATGCAATGACGCTCCTGCTGGCTCTGCCAGGAGTCGAGCGACTTTGTGCTCTTCGTGTTCCAACATGCCTTCAATGGGCGACGGAGGCAATGGCACGAGCACAGATGTTGTTGGATTTTCCTCCAGTAGCTCACAAGATGGATGAGTGGAGAGCCACCATCCGGAGTTTGACCGAGTTTGCTGATGCGAATAGGTCCCAGTTGGTGGAGCCTTCATGGCGGCCGCCAACTGCGCATGCGCCTCAAATTGAAGGCCGTGCGGCAGGCGGCGCACCCATGATGCAATGACCTCCTTGGCAACAATCTCAATGGCAGCATCGGCACTCGCAGCGGGCCCGAGAAGATGCACATCCCGACAACGCATCGATGGCTTCCTCAGACCCGCAGACACAGCGAGACCAGAGGCAAGTGTTGCTAGATAGACGAGCAGAAGACGCTGGCACCACCATCCAGCGGTGCTGGGAGGCGCGCCGTCAGTTAGATGAGCGCAACGGTCCAATCGTTGATGAGTCAGTGCCTCTTGTTGGCGGGTACTTACCTTACGAGGTTGGGTGCCCTACCTTCACACATGAGCTGCAGCAAGTCCGTTGTCCGTTCGTCCGTGCGTTCAAGCCTGAGGTCCCGGAAAAATATGATGGCAATCAGAACCCGACAGAGTTCTTGGGCATTTATACAATTTTCATGCAGGTTGCCGGGGGAAGGGATGAGAAAATCCTAGCCAACTACTTCCCGTTGGTACTTAAGCCCAACGTGAGGTCTTGGCTAATGAACTTGCCGGAAAACTCCATTTCCTCTTGGACAGATCGTTGCAATGAGTTTGTTGCTGCTTTTACCAAGGGACAGAAGGAAGAAGAGAACCTGTGCAAGTACATCCAGAGGTTCAGCCGCGTGCATCGCAGCATACCGGATATTCACCCCGCGGCCGTGGTTGCCGCATTCCACACAAATGTGCGCAATCACAAGATGCAGGAGAAGATGCATATCCGCCTGCCGAAGACCGTCAACGAACTCTATAAGTTGGCAGACAAGTGTGAGCGCACTGAAGAAGGGAGAAGGCTTCCCTTGGGAGGATGATGCCGCGGAAGTTGATTCCGACGATGACGACACAACTGCCCGGGGAAAGTAGGGCCGAAGACACAACCGAAAGCGCAGACGCAAGTCAGTTATGGCTGTGGAAGGATCCGACAACTCCAGCCCCACCAAGAAACCCAAAACGGAGAGTACCAGCAAGGAAGCTGCTACATGCACTGATTGCAGGTTAGCGTGGCGGGAGAGAAAGCTGGCAAGTCTGATGGGCCATGCTCCAAGATCCACTGTAGCAAAGGCCACGACCTCCAGGAGTGCCGTCAACTCGAGTAGCTGGGTGAGAAACAGAAAGCTGAATATGAGAAGCGGGACAAGGAAAAAGGCTAGGACGGTATGGGTGGATCCGGCAAGAAGGGTCGTGGTGGTCAAGGAGGACACCGCGGCAACGCTGGCCAGAAGAAAAAAAGCCTGCCAGGGGCAGAGAAAAGAAAGAAGAAGACATAGAAAGTGAGGATGAAGATGATGAGTCTAGTGAACAAGAATTCCAGAAAGTGATGGAAGCCATGTGCATTCACGGGGGTGCGTCTTTGCACTCCTCCCATCGCCAGCTCAAGCAATGGTCAAGCAAAGTTAATGCAGCAGAGCCAGCAGCAGATGCATGAAAGCCCCTCAAGTGGTCCCACACGCCTATCGTTTTTGATGCCGAGGACCACCCTGATCGCACGACTGTGGTCGGGTGTTTGCCGTTGTTGGTCTCACCAACGAGAGGCTGAGGAAGAGCTCAAGAAAACCGAGACATTCCAGGGAATCAACCCGGGAAGGAGGCAGCCAAAAGGAAAGATCACACTGCCGGTGACGTTTGGCGGAGACCTAAACTACCGAACCGAGAAGATCGTGTTTGACGTGGTTAAGATCCCCTTGCCATTCAATGGAATTCTTGGTCACCCTGCCTTGGCCAAGTTAATGGCGGTGTCCCACTATGATTACAATACATTTAGGATACCGGGGCCCATGGGTGTCATCTCCATCAACTCCAACAAGAAAGATGTAATCATCTGCATGCACAAGCTCTACAGGGACACGGTTGCAGCAGGAGCCGACAAGGCAACAACTCCCACCAAGCCGAAGTATAGCAAAATGCCCAGAAAGACGTCCAGCAAGACTTTCGGGAAGTGCACCTCCTCGGAGTGCTGCGCACCCGTCGAGGACTTGCCAGAAAGCTCTGTCGCCAACATCTTAACACGGCCCTCCTAGGGCGGGTTATATCGGGGGGTTATATCCCCTACATTAGGTCGCAGATTGATTTGAACTTGTTCATGTCAATCTTCAATTCCTCTGGTTGGCGAGTCTTCTTTGATTCTTCTGAGTACTTGAACCTTGAACAGATCTTCATAACCCGCCATAAGAAAACATGATGTCATGTTAATAAATTTAGAAAAAACCTCATGACGTCACAACGAATCTTTCGCATTAATCAGCCATCCCGAGAATCGAGGTGCCCTTTCTGTTGTGATAAACGTGACGCCTCCTTGATCTTCGTGCATGTCTGTTATTGTTCCTTCCTTTCCCTTATAAATAGGCACGTGGGCTGCCTTTTTCACATTTACCACCGCCGCCTCCACTTCTTCTTCTTCCTCACAGCAACCATCACAACCGGAGCTCCGCCGCACTAGCCGAACCTCACGAGCTGCTCCGTCGAGGCCGCTGCATCAACCTATTGTGACCAGAGTTCAGTGGCACGCATCCTCTTGCTCAAGCACCATCAGGTATCATTCTTTTCCTCCCTCAGATTTGCATTAGGTCATCCGAGTTCATAGAGTTCATCGACGTTCATCTAAATTCATCTTTCTTTTCTGAATATAACTCGTATTTCAATCCAAAACAAGGCAGGAGTAGTGCGGTAGTAGTTTAGCCTTCATCTTGTATCTTGGGTAGATTGCTTCCTCTCTAGAATCAATACATAACATGCTAGCTTTTCCATCACTGCCCTTTTTAGGTCTACCAATTATTTTCATTTTTGCATTGTTCGTAGATCCGTAAATATAGTTGTGAACTATGAAACTTGTTTACCTCATACTTAGCAAAATTTCACAATCTTGGATCCATAGATAATTGACACACCCTTCACCTTTTGGGCGGCTTAACAATGAACTTGTAGTTCGCCAAGAATTTCAAAAACCGCTTCTTTCAATTAACCCGCCAACATGTTGTCGGCTTATACTTTCTTAACTTAACCCGCCATATTCTGAGAGCCTGATAGTCACTTCACTCCATGGCTAGGGCGGCTCATAATTTCTTAATGGTTCACCGTAATACGTAGTCTTTTAACCATAACTAGCTCATTATTGCTGAAACATCATGTAATCACTTGGGCGGCTTACCATTGCGATTTTAACCCGCCATACCTTTATTCTTTGGTCACAGCTTTTTAACCCGGCCAATCATGACTAAGACTCCCACTTCTTGCGACTGGGTTGCTGTCAGAGTCTCCGAGCTCGTATTAAACGAGTATGTGGACATGGGGGTTTTGCCAGCTAAAGAAGTTATCCACTGGCGGGTTCCCGGTCCTAAAACTACTCCTCAACCCGGAGATGGTGAAGTTGTCATTTTTTCGGATCACCTCCTCCGTGGCTTTTCACCACCCGGGTCAAAATTCTTCCGGGACGCTCTGCATTTTTACAATCTTCATCCTCAAGACATCGGACCCAACTCTGTCTCCAACTTATGCCACTTTCAAGTATTCTGTGAAGTGTACCTTCAAGAAGAGCCCACTGTTGATCTCTTCAGAGATTTCTTTTATATCAATCGCCAGACAAAGATGTCAGACGGACCCGGTCTTGAGCTTGGAGGTGTTTGCATCCAGAGGTGGTGAGACGTAACCTTTCCAGCAGCTGCACTGCCCAGCCACCCCAAGGACTGGAACTATACTTGGTTCTATTGTAGGGACACCACTCCAGCTTGAGAAAATCCCTTGCCAGGTTATCGCCCCTACCGGCTCAGCACCAGCAGCGAGCTTCCGGGTCGATTAACCGCCGCAGAGCGTGCCTAGTGTGCACGAACGTTTTCAAAGATAAGAGCTTTAATAGCCAATGGCTTAACTGGAGTTGATCTGACCCACTGCTAGGTCTCATGGAGGATTCTACCACTGAGCCGGCGCGGCGGCTTAATGTGCCAATATACTGGTGATTTGACCCGCAGCGCTACAACCAAAAACCTTTGACTGATAAAGAGATCAATGATACAGTCAAGACGCTGCTTGGGGAATCTCTAGAAAACTATAGTAAAGCAGGACTGAATCCCATCTGCACTCTTAACCCGGCTCCTGCTGTAAGTATTTTGAATAAATCTTCATCTTGTTTATCTATCTCTTGTGCTTCATATCCTTTAAACTATTGCTCATGTATATATGCGTATAGGCTGACTCTTCTTTCTGGAGGAAGAAAATAACAGCCGCCCGCCCACTAAAAAGACTAAAACAATGAAGTCTTGTGGCACAGGTCACCGTAAGAAGCAAACAGTAGAAGAGCTTCTCAAGCTAGATGAATCGGAGGTAGAACTTGACTCCCTTGGTCTTCCTTTTATGCAACTTATTGATGCTGATTCCTCTCAGGACGAAGTGGAGACGAGCTATGCCAATGAAGCAAAGCTAACTACTATCTCCTCCGACTCAAAACCCTTCCCAAGAAAGAAAACAAGATGGGTCATCCGAAAAGTAAGATTTTCTCATCCTCTTGCTCATTTGGACCCCAATTTTCTTTTGAAGAAATAGTAGCACAAGTCCGGGTGTCAGACCCGGAGTGACGGCATTGGAGACATCGTGGCCAGCTTATCGAACACGCCAGCTCCCCAGAAACACCGCAATGAGGTGCCTCATAGCCCGACTCTATCCCTTCCACAAGCCGGTCTCATGCGTCAACCTCTTAATCCTTCTGACTCAAACTATCAGGGAACGCCTCCGTCATCTAGCGACTCAACTGGAACACAGCTTCCTGCCTTCATTGTCGCCCAAGGGTAACTATTTTCATTTGCTGATAAAAATTTATTGTAACATACTCATAAACTTGTACTCTTGTCATAGGGGCAAGGCCAAAACTGGCAAGAAGCAAAAGCTGGGCGGTTCTTCCAAGGCTCCCAAAGCTTCTGAGACAGAGAAGCAGACGCTGGAGACCCCTGCGGGCCCAATCCAAAACCCTGAAGACCCTGCTAGCCAGCAAAATGACACGCCTCAACAAATTGAGGAAGCACCTTCTGAGGCCATGGACACTGACACTAACCCGGCAGATAGCCATGACCCGCCAAGTCCCAAAATTTCCTCTCCTGCCAAACCAATTGACCAAAATCCTGCTGCTGATCATACTGACGATATTGCTGTTACTGGGTCAGCTTTTAAAGCACCCGAAGTCTCCAGAGTATTAGCCAAGCACTCGGCTAAGGAAGAAGTACCCTCACGGGAGAAAGGCAAGGCCAAACTGGATTTGGAAAGCTATTCCTCATTCAGCGCAGGTGAGTTGTACGCGGGCTACTTAAACCGCCTTCACACCAATCGGGACCTGGAGGCCAACTTAATCAACTTAATGAAGCAAAAATATGAGGTATGAATTCCTTTAACCCCTCTTAATCTTGCATACATATGTACATATAGCCCCCAAGTCTTAAGGATATGAATGAAATTGAGTATGATTGAGACTTTTATGAAGATTTCCAATGTGTAGCCCCCAAGGACCGGTTTATCTTACAAAGATGAGCTGGAGCTTTCAAAACGTCAATCTTAACAATTCACTTGTAGTCCCCAAGGGCCGGCTTCTCTTTCAAAGATGAGGTGGGTCTTTAAAATTAATAACTTTATAGAGAAGCGTGTGTAGCCCCCAAGGGCCGGCTTATCTTTCAAAGATGAACCGGGTCTTCTGTATCTCCGGCTTAAAAATTTCATCGTACATTAGCCCCCAAGTGCCAAGTATATTTCTTGCAATGTGCTTGGGACTTAAATATCATTGTTGAATATGAATTTAACCACTTTAAAATTGCTTGTAACCCTTGGCAGGAAGCTTTGAGTTTGGGCGAGTCAAACATCACCAAGTTGAAGAAAAACCTGGAGACGCAGCAAAGTGAACGCGTCAAGGCTGAATTCAGCCTAAAATCATCCTTGGAAAACATTGAGAAGATCAAGGCCAATTTTGACGAAGAAAAAGCTGCCTTGGAAACTGAGAAGGCCAATCTTCTAAAGAGAGCAGAAGACACCGAGGCTCAGCTTAAACCGGTGACTGAAGAGTTGTCTGGCTTAAGACAGCATACCTCTCAAATGACAGTCGCCATCTTCGGTAAGTAAAACATATACTTTACTGCATTGACTCGCCTGGCGACTTGTAATATGATTTTTAACCCGCCTGGCGACTCATGTTTTGAAATTCCTTAACAGGTGCCAGGAGTGCTAGCCTTGGACAGAACATTGTGATGTAGCTGAAGGCCGTGTACTCTTTGACGGAACAACTATACGCTGGCACCCTTCGGACACTCATGGGCATATCAAATGGCAAGAAGCCTCCAACACTTATGAAAACTATGTTGGATCACCTATCAACGGTGCCGGGTCAGATTGAGGAGCTGAAGCTCTCAGCCGCCCATATAGGAGACATCACAGTGCTAAGCCGGGCAAAAGCTTGGAAATGAGAACTGGACCCAACGGAGCTGGCTGGCGGGTGTCCAGAGTTTAATGATGATGGATCTATCTTTGAAGAAGCAGAATTTGCCAAATGCGTCAAAGAGATGAGACCTCTGGCATGCCAACTTGCACAAGAGGCGGATCTCTCAAAATATCAGCCGGGGTACGATAGTAAGAATGTTCGTATGAAGCCGCCGACGCATCATATTGTGAACTTAACCCCTCAAAGGCGTAAGCACATTTTTGCTCCTGACATTGATACTTCTGTTATCCTTAATGATGAAGCAACCTTTGAGGTGTTAACTGGCATCGACTGGACGTTGGACAATCTCCAGATTGCAAACGACGAAGAGCCGGCATGGGATGACCCGGAGTCCTCAACTGCAAAGCATCATGAAGACCTTAATCCGGCTTGTCATGACCCTAACGGTTCTGAAGCTGGTTCAAAGGAGTGATGCAACTCCTAAAAAACTTTGAAGAATTTTTGGGCTCAACTGAAGCCATGTAATAGGTAGTTAAAAACAATTATCTACTCTGCCATGCCTTCATGCATGTTTTTACCAACTTGTGCTTGAACAATTGAACCTTTATATGCTGAATGAAGCTGTTGATGCCTATTTCGACTTGATAATATCCTTGTCTTGACATATAAACTGAAAAGACCCATCAATGCTTATACTGGCGGCTTAAAGTCAAAACCCTGGGCGAGTTAATAACCCAACAATCCAGTGTGACTTATAGTCATATCCAATCTTTGAAAATATCACTTTGGCGGCTTATAGCCACAATAAGCTCAATGTGGAGCAATATAACCTGGATCTATATGACCCGACAACTCCTTATCTGTAAAGATTTTCTGCAAAACAGAAATAGAGACCATAAACATGTACATCTCAAATATTTGTTAAGCTGGCTTTTAAGGCGCGACCAAAAAGGGACTGGTTTTTAAAAACTCAGTTTTTTGCTTCAAAGAAGCGTGGCATGAAGCCTTTCGTCCCGTAAGCCGGCTCTCACGTGACATAAATCCGTCGTTTTAACCTTAACTAGTTCAGGGTCTTTCGAGAAGATTAACTGTTAAGAGTACGAATGGGCCACATAGCGGAGAGACTACGGTAGACATGTGAGTTTATCCTAGCTTTCTGTAAGCTGGCTCTCACGTGACATAACCCGCTGTTTTAACCTTGAAAAGTTTAGGGTCATATAAAGATTGACTGTCAAGAGTACGGCGGGTCACCTGGTGGAGTAGCAAGTTGCAAACAGGCAGGTTTAACCTATATATGGCATATAAAGCCAGTCAAGATGGTATGAAAGCTAAACTTAGTGAGTTGGAAGCCCCTAAGTTACCTTATGATCAACCAATGAAGACTCAGGCACAGAAAATATTAGCTGAAACGATAGAGGCCCCGAAATTTGGGGATGCCGGCTTTATTATGATGATCATAAAAAGATATGTACATCAAAGAAGGTATATACAATGATGAGAGCCAGTGGCTCAAGTGTAGTAAGGCCGAAGATGAGCAATGTTACAAGGCCTGCTGGTCTCCTCCTCAGATGTGGGTGAATCTTTGTTCTCATGTATGTCAATGAGCTAGTACGAACCATTGTTGAGGTTTTTGCTGACCACAAAGGGCCCTTCCCAAGGAGGTGAAAGCTTATATATCCCTGACTGATCTTGAATCAGATGGAGCACTAAGTCGCCCTCCTGAAAGGTCCGGCTTCGAACCCTATGGCTGTGATAGCGACGTAGGTCTTGCTGATAAATTGCTAAATGAGCCTCCGCAAGGTCACGCTTCTCCTCAAGAGCGTCTAAAGCGTTCTGACATGCCGTCTCATTGTCAGTCTCCACATAAGCCGCCACGCGGGGCGAGTCATGACGAATATCGCTTGGGAGAACCGCTTCAGCAACAGAAACCATGAAGAAGGGTGTGTAACATGTTGACCTATTGGTTGTGGTCCTAATGCTCCAAAGAACATAAGGAAGCTCTTCCACCCAACAACCCAGAGTCCTTTTTAAGGGAACCATGAGCCGGGGTTTGATCCCTCTCAAAATCTCCTGGTTAGCATGTTCTGCCTGACCATTGGACTGAGGATGTGCAACTGATGAAACATCAAGCCTGATGTGCTCTCGTTGACAAAATTCTTTCATAGCACCTTTAGACAAGTTCGTCCCATTATCAGTGATGATACTATGAGGATATCCAAAGCAGAAAATCAGCTTCTTGACAAACTGAACAACAGTAACCACCTCACAATTGTTGACCGGTTCTGCCTCAACCCACTTGGTAAATTTGTCAACCACCACCAAAAGGTGAGTCTTCTTATCCTTAGACGTCTTGAAAGGTCCAACCATATCAAGCCCCTAGACCACAAACGGCCAAGTGATTGGGATCATTCGCAATTCCTGAGCCGGTACATGAGCTTGCCTTGTTAATTTCTGACACCCATCACACTTACTAACAATATCCTCTGCATCTGCATGAGCTGTCAACCAGAAAAATCCATTACGAAATGCTTTAGCCACCAATGATTGTGAGCCGGCATGATGACCACAGTTGCCTGCATACATTTCTTGCAAAATCTCACGGCCCTCCTCAGGAGAAACACAATGTTGGAAAACTCCAGTCACACTGCATCGATGTAACTCGCCATTGATAATAGTCATAGACTTAGAGCGCCGTGTGATCTGTCGTGCCAAGTTTTCATCCTTGGGTAACTCGCCACGAGCAAGATAAGCCAGACAGGGTAGCGTCCAGTCAGGAATAGCATGAAGAGCCTCCACTAACTGTCCTTCCGGGTCAGGTACAACAAGATCCTCCTCAGATGGTAACTTAACCGAAGGATTGTGCAAGACATCGAGGAACACATTGGGGGGCACTGACTTATGTTGAGATCCAAGCCGGGAGAGTGCATCAGCCGACTCATTTTTTCGTCGATCAAGGTGATTCACCTGATAGCCTTTAAAGTCACCAGCAAGATTATCAACTGCCCGACGATAAGCCGCCATGAGCGGGTCTTTAGAATCCCACTTCCGGAGGCTTGTTGTGCCACCAAGTCTGAGTTGCCTAGACATCTGACCCAGCTTAAATTCATTTATTTGGCCATACGAAGCCCATGAAGCAAAGCTTCATATTCAGCTGAATTGTTAGTGCAAGGAAACATTAGCCTTAATACATAAGAGAATTTATCACCTCGTGGGGAAGTCAAAATAACTCCAGCCTCTGAGCCTTCCAACAGCCTAGACCCATCAAAGTGGATTGTCCAATATGTGTTGTCAGGTCTCTCCCTAGGTGTTTGCAATTCTGTCCAGTCATTTATGAAGTGCACCAAAGCTTGATATTTGATGGCTGTCCTTGGTACATACTTCAGATTATGAGGTCCAAGCTCAATTGCCCACTTAGCAACCCGGCCAGTGGCTTCTTTGTCCTGAATAATGTCCCGCAACGGAGCAGAGCTGACCACTGTAATGGGATGCCCAAGAAAATAATGTTTCAGCTTGCGACTCGCCATGAACACCCCAAACACGAGCTTCTGCCAATGTGGAAATCTTTGCTTAGACTCCGTTAAAACTTCACTAACATAATAAGCCGGCCGCTGAACTGGGTACTCTTTTCCTGCCTCCTTGCACTCTACGACAACTAGTACGCTGACCGCATTATAATTAGAAGCCTCGTACAGGAGCAAAGGCTCTTTGTCTATAGGAGCAGCCAAGATAGGCGGCTCAGCTAAATGCTTCTTGAGGGCCTCAAACACTTGATTAGCAGCATCACTCCAGACAAAGTAGTCTGTCTTCTTCATCATATGATACAGAGGAATTGCCTACTCTCCCAGGCGACTTATAAACCGGCTTAAGGCCGCAATACGACCCGCCAAACGCTGGACGTCATTGACAGACACCGGCTTAGAAAGTGAAGTGATGGCCTTTATCTTCTCCGGGCTAGCCTCAATGCCCCGCTCTGAGACCAGCAACCCCAACAGTTTACCTGCAGGCACACCAAAGACACACTTTGCCGGGTTAAGCATCATTTTGTAGATCCACAGATTGTCAAAAGTTTCCTTCAAATCATCAAGTAGAGTCTCCTTCTTCCTTGACTTGACCACAATATCATCCACATAAGCATGAACGTTGCGCCCAATCTGATTGTGAAAACAATTCTGAACACAACGCTGATAAGTCGTCTAAGCACTCTTGAGCCCAAGAGGCATAGAAACAAAACAGAAAGCCCCAAAAGGTGTGATGAAGGATGTCTTCTCTTGGTCTTTAACTACCATTTTGATCTGATGATAACCAGAATAAGCATCCAGGAAGCATAAGCTCTCACAACCCGCCGTTGCATCAATGATCTGGTTGATATGGGGGAGAGTGAACGGATCAGCTGGACAAG
Source organism: Thinopyrum elongatum (assembly GCA_011799875.1). Lineage (NCBI taxonomy): Eukaryota > Viridiplantae > Streptophyta > Magnoliopsida > Poales > Poaceae > Thinopyrum > Thinopyrum elongatum. Next base: position 310,485,280 of record CM022298.1, on the reverse strand, counting down.
CCTTGTTAAGATCTGTGTAATCAACACACATACGCCATGTGCCGTTCTTCTTAAGCACAAGCACAGGGTTAGCTAACCACTTATGGTGAAAAACTTCTACGATAAACCCAGCCACTAAGAGCCGGGCGACCACTTCTCCAATAGTCTTAAGTCGTTCTTTATTGAAATGACGAAGGCATTGTTTGACCGGCTTAAACTTAGGATCCACATTAAGGTTATGCTCAGCGAATTCTCTCAGTACACCCGGCATGTCAGAAGGCTTCCATGCAAAGATGTCTCGATTCTCACGGATGAACTCGATGAGCGCGCTTTCCTATTTGGGATCCATATTAGCCCCCACAATGAACTGTTGAGATGAGTCGCTAGGGACAAAATCCACTTGCTTGGTATCATCAACCGACTTAAACTTCAACAGAGGGTCCTGTTCAGTGGTGGGCTTCTTCAGTGGGCTCATATCAGCCGGGTCAACATTATGTTTATAAAACTTGAGCTCCTCAGTAGCACAAGCCGACTCTGCATAAGCTGCATCTCCTTCCTCACACTCCAAGGCGACTCTCTGATCACCATGTACTGTAATTGTCCCATTTGGCCCTGGCATCTTAAGCTACAGATAGATATAATACGGGCGAGCCATGAACCGAGCATAAGCCGGCCGTGCAAACAGAGCATGATATGGACTCTTAATCTTAACCACCTCAAACCACAAGGTCTCTGTTATGTAATTCCTGTCATCACCAAAAGCCACTTCTAGTGATATCTTCCCGACAGGATAAGCCGACTTACCAAGCTCCACACCATGAAAAACTAGAGGACGGCTTGAGATCCTTATCAGTCAGATTCATTCGGTGAAAGGTATCATAATACAGGATGTTGATGCTGCTACCACCGTCCATGAGTACCTTAGTGAATTTATAGCCGCCCACTTGAGGGGCTACCACCAATATTAGATGACCCGGGTTATCGACCCTGGGCGGGTGATCCTCCCGACTCAATGTGATTGGATGCTCTGACCATCGCAGATATTGGGGTACTGCCGGCTCAACGGCATTGACTGCTCGCTTGTGGACCTTTTTGTCACGCTTACATGTGTTCGTAGTGAAGACGTGATACTGACCCCCATGAAGATGCTTTGGATTACTGTGATACCCTAACTGATTATTGTGCTACTAGTTACCCTGACCAGATTGCTGATTATGACCACCATGGTTGCCTTGACCCTGATAACCAGAATTTGAGCCGCCACCACCAAAGCCGGAGCCCTGAGAGCTGGATCCTGACCCGCCTGGCGGCCCACTGCCACCACCATGATGCTGGTTAAGGTTGTAATTCCTGAACTCTCGCATAACATAACAATCCTTCCAGGCGTGAGTGGACGGCTTATTAGGAAAACTATGCTTCGGAAAGGGCTCGTTAAGCATCGCCTCAAGGTTAAAAGGCTTTGCTGCACCAAAAGGCAGCTTACCATTACCGTTGCGGTGCAGGTTTTTATGCCCAGTGTTGGTTACTAGCTACTAGATCTGACCCGCCATCGGGGTGTCTTCGCTTACCACCATTACCCTGGTTGTTGCCATTATTCCCTGTTGCATTCTGCTGCTGACCCATACCGTTTTCGTTCTTCTTGCCCTTTTCTGGTTTATCATCATCAGAACCCAGATCCTTCGTGTTATCAGAGTCTGCATACTTAGTGAGAGCCGCCAGGATTTCTCCCATGTCATTGCAATAACGCTTAAGCCGCCCAAGCTTCTGCTTAAGGGGGACAAAGTGACAGTTCTTTTCCAAGATCAGAACCGCCTGACCCGCCGCAATACTATCAGACGAGTGAATAATAGCAGAGACCCGCCAGACCCAATGGTGGGCCGACTCATCCTCACACTGCACGCAGTGATCTAGATCAACAATCATCAGAGGCTGCTTTCCTGTTCCTTTAAACTTTTTGATAAAACGTGCCTTCAAATTTGACCACGAATTGATGGAATTGGGAGGTAAGCCTTTCAACCACGTACGAGCCGATCCTTCCAACATCATAGTAAAGTATTTGGCATAGACGACATCATTGACATCAAACATCTCCATGGCTAACTCATAACTCTCAATCCAAGCCTCAGGAGGTTGATCAGCTATATAATTGGGCACCTTGTGAGGGCCCTTAAAATCCTTGGGCAAGCGCTCGTTACACAAAGCCGGTACTAAACACGGCACTCCAACAAACCTAGAAATTGCACCGGCTCCCACTGAGGCTGAAGGGGTCACTAGAGGCTGCTTATAAGCCTCCTGGTGAGCCGCCTGAACATCTGTCCTCGGATTAATGGGCGGGTTAAGATCCCGGGGTAGGTTATGTCTCCGCTCACTGCTGGAGACTGCGGGCGACTCGACGCACCGCCTGTAGCTACGGCTTGGGAGAGGAGTTGAATATTCCCGATCACGGCCGTATGAATAAGCCGCCTGCTGCGCAAGGGCTGTCCGAAGGAGCTCAACTGCATTCTGGGTCTCCACCGCAACTGTTTGATTGTTTTCAGCCACGATGTCCTCTTGGACCTTGGTTATCTCTTCAAGAACCTTTGCAATCTCTGTGTTCCGCTCTGCTTGGTTTGCCAAAGTGACCTCTGTTGGCAACAAAGCTATCAAGGTACCCATGAGATCTAGTAACACTTGAGTCGGCGGCCTGTCTGATCCGGATCCACCAGCCCTTGCCGCGGCCGGGTCAGAAGCTGTTGCAGCAGCCGTTGAAGAATTGAGAGTCGGCCCTGTGCCATCCATAAAGATAGCAGCCCTGCATGGTGGCTCATAGGGGTCCAGAATACTGTCACCATTGGAATAGCCCCCAAGTCCGTCGTCTTGAAGCTGATAGATCGACTTCGTCTCTCCGGTTGAGGACTCATCACCTGAGTAGATGAGAGTATCTCCCCCAGATGTAGAATCTTCCGCAAGCTCCTTGCCTTGCGTGAAGCCAACAAAAACACGCTTCTGGCCGAGTTGAAACCTGGTGGGTTGCGCGCGCCGAGCCGGCTCGACGATGTCGGTGTAGATGTCCAGCTCAGGCTCTGATCCTCCAATCTTGCCGATGAAGACGTGAATCCCGCCGAAGGGGACCCGGTACCCGTAGTCGATTGAGTCGGCCTCGGGGCCCCAGCCAGCGTCGTCGATGTAGAGTTTGCCGCAGTGAATCTTGGTCATCCTGCCAACGGCGTATCCCTCGATCCCTGGGAAAGAGCCCTTCAAGAACTCGAAACCACCATGCACTGGCCCCACAGTGGGCGCCAACTGTCGTGGGTTTAACACGGCAGATGCCCTCGTGAAAGGACTTAGGTGTGAGGCCATGGCTACGGTGATTAGCTTAAAGGGGTTGAGCGGGACGAGAGACACGAGTTTATCTAGGTTCAGCTCCTCACAATCGAGGTAAAAGCCTACGTCCTGCTTTGAGTTGTATTGGTTGAGTATCGGTTACAAGGGAGCGGAATCGCTTAACCTAGCTATCGATGGATTGTAACTTAGGTTTACCCGCCGCAGGGACTCGCCTTTATATACATAGGTCGAGGCCCTGGGTTTACAAGAGTCCGGGTCGGGTCATACTCCATGACCGACCCTGGTTCTAAGTCGCCTTGCTTTGTTAGGCAAGTCGCCATCGGGCGGCTTACACTTCCGGGTCACGCACCGTCTTTTGGCCTTGGGCCTCCGTCCGGCTAACCACGTAAGCCGCCTCCCTGGTTCCATGTCTTGGCTTCTTGGTCCTTTGTAAGGCCTTATCTTGAAGTCGCCAACATCTTAACCCGGCCCTCCTAGGGCGGGTTATATCATGGGGTTATATCCCCAACATTTATACTGAAACATAGAAGCCTACATGGATGATATTGTGGTCAAGACCAAGGACAAATCCACCCTGATTCAAGATTGGAAGGAAACCTTCTCCAACATGCGTAAGATCAACATGAAGCTCAACCCAGAGAAGTGTGTGTTCGGTGTTCCCTCCGGCAAGCTCCTTGGGTTTTTCATATCTCAGCGTGGGATTGAAGCGAACCCCAACAAGATTAAGGCCATTGAGCAGATCCAAGCACCCAAGACCGTCAAGGATGTTCGACACCTTGCCGGTTGTGTCTCAACTCTAAGTAGGTTTATTTCAAGGTCTATTGAGCATGCCCTGCCTTTCTTCAAGATATTGAAAAAGGCGGGTCTGGTAAAATGGACTCCGGAAGCGGAGGCTGCGCTGCACGACCTGAAAAAGTACCTGTCTTTTGCGCCAACTCTAGTTGCGCCCAAACCACAAGAACCGTTGCTGCTATACTTAGCAGCGATGAATCAAGTGGTCAGTGATGCACTAGTTTTGCAGAGGGAACCTGACGATGAGGAAACAATAGCGGCAGAGCCATCCTTCAACAAAACAACATCTTTTTCGGCAAGGCTAGATGCCGGGAAGGAAAAAGTGGTGCAATGGAAAACAGCTGAGAAGCAAGTTACATCTAGGAAGAAAGTGGTGCAGCGGCTAGTATACTTTGTTAGCTCCCTACTGCAGGGGGTAGGTCAAGGTATTCAGGCGTGCAAAAGGTGCTCTTTGGCCTACTGATGGCCTCAAGGAATATGCGTCACTAGTTCCAAGCAAATGAGATCACGGTGGTCAGTCGCTTTCCATTGCAGCGTATTATGAGAAATCCAGAGGCCACCGGCAGAATAGTAGAGTGGGCATTGGAACTGTCAAGCTTTGTGCTCAAGTTTGAGAGTACTTCAACTATTCAAAGTAGAGCCTTGGATGAATTCATCACGGATTGGACACCAAAACCAGACTACGAGATCCAGGAATCAGCCCTCCCCGGCAGGGAATCTCAAAGGAATTGGATCATGTACTTTGATGATGCTTTCTCGCTGCAAGGCGCCGGTGCCGGGGTGCTTTTTATCGCACCCACCAGGGAGCATCTCAAGTACGTGGTTCAAATGCATTTCCCCCATGAGGAAGCTACCAATAATACTGCTGAGTACGAGGGACTGCTAGCCGGCCTCACAATTGCGGTAGAGTTGGGAATCAAGAAGCTGATCGTCCGCGGAGATTCGCATCTTGTAGTAAAGTAGGTAAACAAGGATTACCAGAGCCCATTGATGGAAGCGTACATGGATGAAGTGAGAAAGTTGGAAGAACACTTTGATAGATTGCAAACAGAGCACTTCCCTCATGCAAAAAACAACATTGCTGATCAGCTGTCAAAGTGTGCTGCCCAAAAGCTACCTGTGGAACAAGGGACTTTTGTGCTCCACTTGACTCGACCCATAGTCACCCTGTCAATGAGAGACAAGAAGAGAAGGAAGATAAGAACCAGAAAATACTTTCCGGCAGAGCTCCTAGAAGCCACCGGCAAACTAGTTGCCGGAGGCAGTATTGCACCTGCTGGTGAGCAGCGGCCTCAGGCAGAATCCCAGATTCTTGCTAATGAGATCAGCGCTCCCATGCCCGCAGAAATGCCTTTAGTCCTTGTTGTCGAGCCCCAAGCTCCGACATGGGTGCAACAGATAGTTCAATTCCTCCAAATAGGAGAACTTCCCGAAGAGCAAGAGCAAGCTGAGAAAGTAGCCCATCAGTCAAATATGTACCAGTTTGTGGATAACATCCTTTGCAAAAAGAGACCAAACGGAGTGAAATTGAAATGCATTACTCGAGAAGATGGAATTAAGTTGTTGGCAAAGATACATGGAGGCGTATGTGGTTCTCATGTAGAAGCAAGAACCCTTGTCGGGAAGGCCTTCCGACAAGGCTATTATTGGCCCACTGCCCTCCAAGATGCAACTGAGCTAGTAACAAGACGTGAAGCATGTCAGTTTCATTCAAAGAACATACACCAACCAGCGCAAGCCCTCCAAATGATTCCTCTATCCTGGCCCTTTTCGGTATGGGGGCTCGATATTTTGGGTCCCTTCCCCAGTGCTACCGGGGGCTTTGAGTTCTTGTATGTCGCCACTGACAAGTTCACAAAGTGGCCTGAAGTAGAACGAGTGAGAAAGTAACTGCACAGTCGGCCGTCAAGTTCTTTAAAGGATTAGTTTCCCGGTTCAGAGTCCCGAATAGGGTCATCACTGACAACGGCACACAATTCACGAGCCACACCTTCATGCAATACACTCAGAGCCTTGGAAGCAAGGTATGCTTTGCATCCGTTGCTCACCCAAGGAGTAACAGGCAAGCAGAGAGAACAAACGTTGAAGTATTGCACGGGCTCAAGACAAGAACTTTCGACAGGCTACACAAGTGCGGGAGGCGTTGGATTGACAAGTTGCCGGTGGTTATTTGGTCACTCAGAACGACACCAAATCGAGCTACTGGCCAGACACCCGTCTCATTGGTCTACGGTGCAGAAGCGGTGCTCCCCACAGAAGTCATATATGGGTCACCTCGAGTACTTGCCTACGATGAAGTAGAGCAAGATCAGGTGCGGCATGGCGATGTCGTGCTCCTTGAGGAACATTGTCTTCGGGCAGCTATGCATGCTGCACGCTACTAGCAAGCCTGGCGCCGCTATCATAGCCGCAATGTTCATTCCCGGAGCCTTGAGGAAGGTGACCTTGTCCTTCGGCATGTTCAATCCGCCAAGGGTGCAAACAAGTTGAAGCCGAAGTGGGAAGGCCCTTACCGGGTAGTACGAGTCACCAGACTAGGCGCAGTCTATCTGGAGACCAAAGATGGCATTCGCATGCAAAACTCATGGAATATTGAGCATATTCGCAAGTTCTACCCGTAAGGCGCGGTTGCCGGGCCTTGTCCCGGCAATCCATTTTGTACAAGCATAGCCTCAGAGGCTTGTAACCCTTTGTACAAAGCCAGGCACAGACCCTGTGCATATCTGAATAAAACCAAGTGTTTTACGAACTTGCATACATGCTTATCTATGTGCTATAGCATAATTTTCATGTAGTTACACTTGTTGAGATCAGATGATTAACATGCCACCAAGGGCCCCATGCAGTTCTTTCTCTTCTTTCTTTTTTCTATTAGAGACAGAAGAATTCCTCATGAGCAACTTTCCTGGGGGGAAGATGGAATCGCTCACTTGGACCTGCGGCGGCCTCTGCTTATCCAAGCTATAAGAAGGACAACAAAGAAAGATAAGTCAAAAGTTTGTTTCATTTGAAATTTCCCGTCATTCTATATTATCTCTATGTATCAGAAACTTACACGTGAGGAGACCTTGTCGCACCCTTCATTCGCGCTCTTATCCTTGCCTCGAGTCTGCTCGACAGGATTAGTTGCAGCTGCGTTTAAAGCCGGAAAGAGGCAAGCATCCATCCGCGCTCCTAAACTTTCCTCGAGTTTGCTTGACAAGGATTAGTAGTAGCCGCGTTTATGGCCGGCAAGAAGTTTTGCCGGATACCTTAGTCGCAAAAGACTGCTGAGGGCTAGCCTTTCTAAACATCTAAGGCAAGCACACATCTCCAGCAAGTTTCTTCTCGAAATTGCATGGGAAAACAAGCACAAATCATACGCGTGCGAATATAGATAGGAAATATTTATATTTGATTCAAACACGGCAACAACTTAGATATTTTTTGTTGAAAAAGGAAAAGTGCTCTGTAATGCCTTTCTTGTCCCTCTCCTCCTAGGGTTTACATCGAGTGCAAGGAGGGAAAAAGGTGAGCCTAGGCGATGCCCTGGTCGCCCTGCGAGGACCAGAGGGACGCAGCCCGACAAGATCGGGAAAGCGCCTCCCCGGCAGGGAGGATGAATCCAGGACGGAGAGAGCGGCTAGGTGGAACACCTCCAGCAGGGAAGATGAAGCCAGAGTCCACGAGCCTGCCGGGGTCCAGCTGGAGGTGGCGGTGGCGACTAGGCAAAGCACCCTCGGCAAATCGCTCTGCCGGGATCCATCTGCAGATGATGGTACTGCCGACGCCTAGCTGGTGATGATAGTACTGCCGATGTTCAGTCAGAGTCTGGGTCACCGTCTTCAAACTTGACGACTGGATTCCCACCGCCTCCGTCTTATCCATTGGTGTCCTACTCGTCGCTGTCACTCGAGGAGGAGCTTTCATTGTCGCCCGAGCTTTCTACACAGCACCCAAGACGAGCGCTTGAAGACCCGAAGATCTTGATGGAGAGTGTGTTTAACTCCACCAACTTGAAGCGAAGGACATGCCCCTTCCCAAGATAGTGGGAGCGAGCGAAGGTTTTCCACCCGCGCCTAAGGAACATGACGCGAGGCACTGGGAACTCGACGTTCGCCCACACGGCGCCATTGCAGTAGCCGCTCACACCCAGCCACAGCCCGAGCGGCTGATCAACCTCCATCACCCTGGCGAAAGGACAAGGAAGTCGTAGGCAACTATGGGGAGGATCGTGCAGCTCAACGATGAACTCGAGCACCGTGTCCAGCGTATGATCCTCTACCGGGGGTGGAGCAGTTGGAGGGGAAACAACGAGCGTGTCGCTCCGTCCACCTCGACCACAAGTGCTGCGTCGACCTCGACCTCACCTTGTGGCCCACCTCGTGCGCTGGAACTGGCCTCTACGGCCACAGTTGAAGCCGAAGTATGGTGTCGAGGAGAAGCTCTCGCCGTTGTGGGCGAAGCACGAGCGCGGCCTCTCCCTCTCGCCATGGTGGAGGTAGAAGCAAGGAAAGGAAGAAGGAGAAGGTGGATGAGCATCGCTACCCTTCCTTTTATAGTAGGGAGCATGGGGGCTGGCTCTCCACTACACATGGGAAACCGCCCCACTCCACCAACCCAACCCCCTGCATCCCTGGCTAGCGTCTTGCTCCGTTGACCGCCCAGCTTCGCCAATCCGGTGCTCTGACTCCTCTGATCAAAGCATTACCACCATGATCGCCCTTCTACACCAATCCCACGTCCCACGCATAATACGCGTCATGGGAAAGAGGGGAAGGCTCCGTTAAAGGGGGAAGTGATTGCAGAAATGGCAGTTACCCCAAATCACGCACGGGCAGTCTAACGGCCTCCTACGTGCACTTACGCCCCTGGTTTTGGACACAAACAACCTACGTCAACCAAACGCCGAAGATACCAGGATGAAGCTGGGGGCTGGCCCAAACCCAGATTAATGAAGAAGCAAAGAAAATCTCAAAGCACAACGCCATTCCCGGCAAGATCAATACGTGAGTCTGTGCATTATTTGGGCCTAGCACAATGATGCCCTGCAGCACGTGTGGTCTATGCCCGGGGGCTCCTGTCGGTGCAACAAACATGGGCGTTTGCTGCCCTAACTTACGCACAGACGTATTGCAGTTCCCCCGGCATGCATCAAGTTCCATACACAACCAAACTAGAGAAGCCGCTCTTCGTGACATCAAGAAGCGCACTAAGAATACCAAGGCATGGAGCAAGCCACGGGATTAACAACGGAAGCAACCGACCCCGGCAAAAGCGAGCCGGCAAGTCATGGCCCGGCAAGCCCCTTGAGCACGGACTTCCCGCAGAATGCCAGCGCTCCACCTCTCTGGCCAGCTGGTCGCTGATCAGCGAGGTGGCGAGCCCACATGTGATTAGGTGGAGGCAACCCTTGTGTGTCAGCTTGCTGGGGAGGATTATTACCTTTATTGACACCCGTCCTAATGGCGTGTTAAGGTAATAAGAGGTAGGTGGATAAGCGGTGCATCACCCTTGCCGGGGTACACCCTCCACACGACACCTAGCAGTGCATTTAATGCACTTTTCCTAACTAGTAGAGTTAGGTATGATAGATTTGCATCAATCTAATCACCTTGTAATGACCTTTTTGCCACTATGGTAACCACTTGAGCTGTAATAGGAGGGCCAGGGCAACCTTTATAGGGGTTGGAAACCTTGCAACTCACACACGCAGATATCCGTGTAGCTGCTCTCTCCTAGCGACTTGCCGGGGGAGAGCGCTCCGTGTATTTTCTTCCACATTCACCCAATACATAAAACCACGAGTAGGGTTTCACGCTTCTCAGCGGCCCGAACCTGGGTAAAAACCGTGGTGCCTCCTGTTGTGCTTTCTCTTCGCATCAACTAACCCTTGTCGATCCAGCAAAAGGGGCAGCCCTGCCCCATAGATCGCCGGCTCCACGCTGACAGGACGTCATCTCTGTTAGCCTTGTGTATATGGAGAAGGAAATCTTCAATCCATACTGTTGGGTCAGTAGTGCCATCATATGATTCTATATTCATGGGCTTAAACTCTTCTGGGAACTGATGTTCCATTACCCTATTCGTAAAACAGATCGGGTAGGCTGGACCTTTGAATTGGGTAGTATCCCATCGGAGCTCTGGGAGAGCCGTGTGTAAGCTTGATTTTGGGCATGGCCATTCCTGTCTAGCCAAGCATCGTAGTCATTAGACCCAGCGGGCGTGTGTCCTCTTGATCCGTAGATGGACTGAGGAGGCGCCCGGTTTGCCTCAATGTGATGTCGAACATCATGAGGGTCTAGGTAGTCCACGGGGTCCTTGCCATAATGGCATGGAGCCGGTCGAGTATTGAGATTTTCCCGCACTGGCCTATCCCGACCTCTAGGAGGTCGGTCAGGCTCATCGGCAGCTAGTTCGTCATCGAACTCCAGTAGCAGACACGTGTTTGGGTATGATTTTGCTACACTATGGCATCGTTCTTCACGATCTTGCTTGGCCGAATGTACTTCGACCCACTTTTTGTTCAGCGTGTCTGTATTCGGTTGCAGCAGCTGCTGCTTGCATTTCATACTTCAAGTAGTGGCGACAAGGCGCTGCCGGAAGCAGTCTTGTTTGAAGGGGTCTTCAAGGAGGATATAGTCCTCGGTGCCGAGGCTCTCGTCTTCTTAAGACTCCGGCATGTAGTTGTCGTCAACCCCTTCAAAGAGGTCATCGGGATCCAAGTCCTCGGGATTTTTCTCAGGACTGTCGTTCTGTACCGGGGAGGCTTGAAGGTCCTCTCAGGTGTTACCGGTGTCACCGGACATTGCCCCATTGTTATCGGCGGTGGCGTTATTGCCACTGGGTTCCCCGTAGTTGCCCCTTTTGCGTCTGCGCCCGCGTCTTGGAGGATATCTAGGGGTGTCAACCATATAGATATCATAGGTGGATATTGGAGTCCACTTGCCACTGTTTACCAAGGGCAAAGTGTGTTTTGTGGGGCCATCGGCATCTTGATCCATGTCCATGGCTTCGTCGTAGTCTACCACATCGGTTAAGTCATCGACCGTGGTGACTAGGTGGGTGGTGGGTGTGACATAAATTTCCCGATCGTTGGCTTTAAGTCCGATCTTGTCGTAAACCAAAGTCTTGCCATCCGAGATAGACATGCTCTAGATACGATCAAGCATCTTGTTCAGGTGAGATAGTTCTTCGGAGTTCATTGCCTGGCTATAAGTGGGGCTAACTCGAGGTGTGCCCAGCATATAGCTCAGCGTGTTCCTGGTGCGGAGAGGATCCGAGAGTGATTCGAGATCCTATGCCGGGGTTGGCTCAAAATTCGATGTAGCTTCAGAAATAGGGGCTGGACCTGAGTCTGGGCCAGGGTTCGAGGGGAGATTGCGCGGAGTCATTATGTCTGGGTTTTCTGGCAACACCAAGGTCTCTGCCCCGACGTCCTCGAAGGAGCTCGGTTCCGGACTTGATCCTCAAGTGCCGGACAGCTCCTCTGCCTGGTCGGGTGTCCAGCCTGACAGGACGAGTTCTCTGCAGGAATCTACGGTGTACTCTAGGCCTCCAAAGGTCACGAGCTGACCCGGGGCATAGTTTTCAACGAAGGCTAGATGTTCGGTTGAATCGGCGCAGAAGATCATGCTGCCGAACACGAAAAGTTGGCCGGGACGTAAACGTTCCCATTGCTGTTGCTGTAGTTGATCTACAGATGAGCCATCGATCCTTCTATGATCTCACTGCGGAACTCTCAATGAAAGCACGAGTGTGGGTGTGAAAACCGGCCGACCTCAGGGTAGGGGGTCCCGAGCTGTGGATCTTGGATAGATGGTTACAGGAACAGGGAGATGATGTTTTACCTAGGTTCGGGCCCTCTTGATGGAGGTAGAACCCTATGTCCTGCTCTTGTTTTTGTTGATATAGATGTATCGAGTACAGAGTTGATCGACCTCAAGATCGAAAGATGTGGTCTAACTCTAGGGCTAGGTGAATGATATTGCCTTGATGTCCCCTCTATGAGCTAAACCCTATGGCTTATATACACGCAAGGTAGGGTATCTAGGGTTACAAGGTCGGTATCTTGGCATAGAGGCGGTAGGAGAAGTCTTGGAGTATACGACAAGTCTTCAGTAGATGCAGTCTTGATCACATCCCATCGTGCAGCCTGTAGAGTCCATCTTGATAAGAATGAGGGCCTATCAGCCCAATCCGAGGAGCACAGGCTGACTAGGTTAGTACCCTCTAGTCCAGGACACCGTCACCGAGTGACACTACCGGAGAGTGCATCGTTCTCAATCAGGGGGACGAAGAAATGGCGGAACATGGCAACATTGGGGACTACTCCTAAGAAGTTTTCACACAGATGTGCAAAATTTGACATGCAAGTGATGGCATTGGGAGCAAAGTCTAGAAGTATGAATCCATCTGACAGCATCACTTCTACAAAGAAATCCGAGAAGGGCGGGTATATCCTGCAGGGAAATACCCGGCAAAGAAATGGAATTTATCGTCTGTTTGGGGAAGAAATCCCGGGAGCACCTCCGTGGCTTCATGATCTTTGGTCTTGCCCACCCAAACATATGAGTACTTCGTCACCAGATTGTCGGCTGTCAGCATGGGCGGAAAGACGACGTTCTCTCGCCACTGTGCAGCCCTGGCTGCCTTCCTCTCTCCCGCCTCTGGGCCAGCTATCTTGGTGGCCCTCTTCGGCGCCATGGCCGCTTCTGGAGAAAGGATTTGGTAGAAGACGCATGATACGTATCCAACATATCTATAATGTTTGATTGTTCCAAGCTATTATATTATCAATCTTGGAAGTTTTATATGCATTTATATGCTATTTTATATCATTTTTTTGGACAAACCTATTAACCTAGTGCCTAGTGACAGTTGTTGTTTTTTTCTTGTTTTTGGCTTTTCAAAAAATCAATACCAAACGAAGTCCAAACACGATGAAACTTTACGATGATTATTACTGGACCAGAAGGGACCCTAGAAGGTTCGAGAGGAGGCCAGAAGAGCTACGGGTGAGCCACAAGCTCATAGGGCATGCCCTAGGGGGTAGGCGCGCCCCTGAGCTTGTCGGCCCATCGTAGCACCCCTTGACCTAATTCCACCTCTATAAATCCAGAAATATTCCCAAACCAATAGAGAGCCACCCGAAACACTTTTTCCGCCATCGCAAGCTTCTGTTCTTCCCTGATCCCATCTGGAGGCCTTTTCCGGTACTCTGCCGAATTGGGAATCGATCACGGAGGGCTTCTACATCATCCTTGCTACCTTTCGATGATGCGTGAGTAGTTCACCACCGACCTACGGGTCCATATCTAGTAGCTAGATGGCTTCTTCGCTCTCTTTGATCTTCAATGCAATGTTCTCCCCGGTGTTCTTGGAGTTCTATCTGATGTAATCTTCTCTTGAGTTGTGTTTGTTGGGATCCGATGAATTATAGGTTTACGATCTGAATATTCATGATAAGAAATTAGTCTTTTCTGAAATTTATTATGCATGATTTTTGTAGCTTTGTGTTTCTCTCCGATCTATCCGTTTGGTTTGGCCAACTAGATTGATTTATCTTCAGTGGGAGAGGTGCTTTGTGATGGATTCAATCTTTCGGTGCTCTATATTCCACTATCAGAAGGGGACAAGACACGTATTTTTATTGTTGCGATTAAGGGTAAAATGATGGGGTTTATTCATATTGATTGGGTTTACTTTGTCTACATCATGTCATCTTGCGTAAGGCATTACTCCATTTTTCAGGAACTTAATACCATAGATGCATGCTGGCTAGCGGTCGATTGGTGGAGTAACAGTAGTAGATGCAGGCAGGAGTCGCTCCACTTGTCTTAGACGTGATGCCTATATACATGATCATTGCCTTGGATATCGTCATAACTATGAGCTTTTCTATCAATTGCCCAACAGTAATTTTTTTCACCCACCGTATGCTATGTGTTCCAAAGAGAAGCCTCTAGTGAAAACTATGGGCCCCAGGTCTACTTTAATCATATTATAAAAACCATATTTTTGTTGCTACAATTTTATTTCTTTTATTTTGTTTTGCAATTTATCCATCTACCTATACAAGCTTTGATCCTTGCAAGTAATGAGTTCAAGGGGATTGACAACCCTCTTGCCCACATTGGGTGCAAGTTTTGCTTTTGTGTGTGTAGGTGCTGTTCACAAGGCTTTGCGTGATTCTTCCATTGGTTCGATAAACCTTGGTTCTCACTGAGGGAAATACTTATCTCTACTGTACTGCATATCCCCTCCTCTTCGGCGAAAGTCCCAACGCAGCTCACAAGTAGCAACACAGGCAGAGAAACACAAAAGCGATGAACTCTATTCTTGCGTGAGGAAGAAGATGGAAGCGGTTGGCTAGATTGGGGAGAAGGAGGTAAATGAGCAGCACCCTTGATGACTGCCCTTTTTATGGGGAAGGTGCGGGGACTGGCTCTTTACTGGCCGATGTGTTTGCGCTTTTCCAGGCGCATTACCCTTGGCTGCCGTTTCAGTCCACTTCTCCCACGTCCAGCATTTAATGCACGTCATGGGCGTGTAGTAAAAGTGATGACTACGACAGTTATTCCCCGCCATGTGTGTCTTTGCATTGTTTTGGGCCTAGCCCAACAATGCTTCGGATGCGTGTGTGGCCCAGGCCTGGGGTCTCCTGTCGGTGTACTAAGACATGGGTGCTTTAGTACCCTAACTTATGCACAGACAATAGTAGCCAGCCCGACAACAGGACTTGCCGGAGAATGGCTCTGATCATAACACAAGACTTAGTTGATAAAACCATGAAGAAGACCTCCGGGCAGGTCATAGAGAAGTACTTAGACAGTACTGAAGAACAAGACTCAGGTTGCCAGCAAGCTACAAAAACCGGCAAGCAAAGATCCAACAAGCTCCGTGCCGACATGCTCTCCCTACCTCTCCACCTCTCCACCATAGCGACCAGCTAGTCACTTGTCAATCAGTGTCGAGAGGGCAGGCAGTTAGGTGAGACTTGTCTGGGCACGTGTCAGCACCTTGCCGAAGATGAACTTTATTGCCACCTGTCACAGAGGTGTGGCGAAGAAATATGAGGTAGCTGGGCGAACGACCCAGAAGGAGAGGCACCTCTTGCCGAAGAACATCCCCAGCGCGACACCTAACATCACATTTAATGCTTTTGTCCTAATTCGGCAGGATTAGGTATGATAGCACTGTAGCCATTAATTACACCCTATAATTACCATTTTGCCATTGTGGTGACCCCTTAATCTATAAAAGGAGGCCCATGACTACCTTTACAGAGGGGACACTTTGCTCAATTACGCGTGTAGCTGCACATCCCGCGCACCTTCCCGGCAAGCTGCGATCCTCTATAACTTGAGCTCATATACAATCAATCCGCGAAAGCAGGAGTAGGGTTTTACACCTGGCGATGGCCGGAACCTGGGTAAATCCCTTGTGTTGATTGCTAATTCTGCTCTTTGTGTTCGTCGATCCCCATAGTCGAACCGCAAAGGGGCCGTTGTCATTCCCATAGATTATCGTACGTCAACACTATGGAAAGCAATCCTTTGAGGGGCTTATTCGGGGTATCTTCACCTCGACCGAAAGTGAAAGAGTCACTCCTCAACCTACTGAAGCTACTGAAAATATTTATTATGAAATTCCTTCGGATATTATGGAAAAAATGCTTGCTAAACCATATCTAGGAGATGGAACAATACATCCTGATATGCACTTGATATATATAGCTGAAATTTGTGAATTGTTTAAGCTTGCAAGTTTATCAGATGATGGAGTTAAGAAGAAGGTATTTCCCTTATCTTTGAGGGGAAAAGCATTATCTTGGTACAGGCTATTAGATGATACTGGAACATGGGATTGGAACCGATTGAAGTGGAATTCCACCATAAATTTTACCCTATGCACTTGGTTCATCATGATCAGAATTATATTTATAATTTGTGGCCTTGTGAAGGAGAAAGTACCACTCAAGCTTGGGGGAGGCTTAAATATATGATGCACACATGCCCCAATCATGAGCTCTCAAGGGAGATGATTATGCAAAACTTTTATGCTCAGCTTTCTCATGATGGTAAGTCAATGCTTGACACTTCTTCTGCTGGTTGCTTTATGAAGAAAATAATTCAATTCAAATGGGATCTTCTTGAAAGAATTTAATGAAACTCTGAAGATTGGGAAATTGACAAAGGTAATGGTATAAATCTTGAATATAATTGTGTTGAGTCATTTATAGAAACATATATTTTTCATGAGCTTAGCGCAAAATATGGACTTGACTCTAATATCTACTTTCTGTGAATCATTTGCTACTCATGTTGATCTCCCTAAGGAGAAGTGGTTTAAATTTCATCCTCCTATTAAAGAAATTTGTGAGGAACCTGTTATAATTAAAACTGAAACTATTACTTATTCCTCTAATACAGTTGTACCCACTGCTTATATTGAGAAACCTCCTTTCCCTATTAAGATTAAGGAACATGCTAAAGCTACAATTATGGCTCATAAGAGTAATGCTAAAACACCTAAACCCTTGATATGTCTCCAACGTATCTATAATTTTTGATTGTTCCATGCTATTATATTATCTGTTTTGGATGTTTTATATGCATTAATATGCTATTTTATATTATTTTTGGGACTAACTTATTAACCCAGAGCCCAGTGCCAGTTTCTGTTTTTTCCTTGTTTTTGAGTTTTACTGAAAAGGAATATCAAACGAAGTCCAAACAGAATAAAACTTTATGATGATTTTTCTTGGATAAGAAGACATCCACGGAGCTTGGAGAGGGCGCCAGAAGAGTCCCGAGGGACACACAAGCCCTCAGGCCGCGCCCTAGGGGCGCCTCCCTGGCTTGTGGGCCCCTCAGGAGTCCTCCAACCCTAATTCTTGCGATATAAATTCCCAAATATTCCCAAACCAACAGAAGCGTCCACCAAAATACTTTTCCGCCGCCGCAAACCTCTGTTCCCGTGAGATCCCATCTTGGGGCCTTTTCTAGCACCCTGCCGGAGGGGGATTCGATCACGGAGGGCCTCTACATCAACCTTGCTGCCCTTCCGATGAAGCGTGAGTAGTTTACCACAGACCTACGGGTCCATATCTAGTAGCTAGATGGCTTCTTCTCTCTCTTTGATCTTCAATACAATGTTCTCCTTGATGTTGTTGGAGATCTATCCAATGTAATATTCTTTTGCAGTGTGTTTGTCGAGATCCGATGAATTGTGGATTTATGATTAGATTATCTATGAATATTATTTGAGTCTTTTCTGAACTCATTTATGCATGATTAAATATCTTTGTATTTCTCTTCGAATTATCGGTTTGGTTTGGCCAACTACATTGGTTTTTCTTGCAATGGGGAGGTGCTTAGTTTTGGGTTCAATCTTGCGGTGTCCTCACCCAGTGACACTAGGGGTAGCGAGGCACGTATTGTATTGTTGCCATCAAGGGTAAAAAGATGGGGTTTTCATCATATTGCTTGAGTTTATCCATGTGCATCATGTCATCTTACTTAAACCATTGCTCTATTCTTATGAACTTAATACTCTAGATGCAGGCAGGAGTCGGTCGATGTGTGGAGTAATAGTAGTAGATGCAGAATCGTTTCGGTCTACTTGACACGGACGTGTTGCCTATATTCATAATCATTACCTTGGATATCGTCATAACTTTGCGCTTTTCTATCAATTGCTAGACAGCAATTTGTTCACCCACCGTATGTTTTCTTTCAAGAGAGAAGCCCCTAGTGAAACCTATGGCGTCCGGGTCTATTTTCCATCACATATTTTCAGATCTATAAACCAAAAAACACAAAAATACCTTGCTGCAATTTATTTGTTTTATGTTTTAGTAATCTATTATACCCACCTCTTTAGATCTCACTCTTGTTCAAGACCGTGAAGGGATTGACAACCCCTTTTTTGTGTTGAGTGCAAGTGTTTGTTAGTTTGTGCAGGTGCATAGATTGGAGACTTGCTTGTGCCTCCTACTGGATTGATACCTTGGTTCTTAACTGAGGGAAATACTTATCTCTACTTTGCTGCATCACCATTTCCTCTTCAAGGAAAAAATCAACGCAAGCTCAAGAAGTAGTAGGAAGAATTTCTGGCGCCGTTGTCGGGGAGGTTCTACATCAAGCCTACCAATTACCCATCATAAAATATCATCTCTTGCATTACAATATTTGCCATTTGCCTCTCATTTTCCTCTCCCCCACTTCTAAAACATTTTCAGAAAAACACAAAAAGATTTGCCTTTTTATGCGCCTTCTTTCATTCGTCTTTTCGTTTGCCTTTATGTCTTACTTGGTTTGTTTGCTCGTTCACTTGGTATAATTGTGTATTTCTTGAAAATCAGAAACCAAAAAGTTTATGGATCCTCATCCACTTGCTAAACTTTTTAAGAGATCCAATTATGATGAACCAATTGCTAGTGAGTTGCGTGCACTAGATTATCTTTATGAAGTTTTGCATGAAATTCATGAATCTGAAAATTGTGATGAAATTTATGAAGTGATTCATGATAGCTCCTTGAATGAAAATCATGATTGCAATGATGTTATTATAAATTCTCTTAATGTCAATTGTGCTAATAATATGCAAAACCCTAAGCTTGGAGATGCTAGTTTTGCTATGTCCACTACTTATTGCAATGATCATGATTGGGGTGATAATGCTTCTTATGATCTTGAAAATTTATTTAAGCCTCATGATTGTCGGCGTTCTGGGAACCAGGGTACCCAGACTTGCCTGCTTGTGGCCCACAACATGGCTCCTCCGACGGCCTGGTACGACCCATCTACAAGACCGCCAAGACAAGACCATCGCGAGGGCCCCCAGGCCTCGCGAGGCGGACGACACCAAGACCTCCGGAGGGGGTGGCCTCCCCAAGCTACCTCCCGAGGAACAGAGATTCCTATGCAGGTACACAGCCTCACGAGGCTACCATGACGCAAGCCATGATGACCAAGGCAGGCGGCCGCCAGCGGGCGCAGAGGAGGCAGTTTGCTCTTTGGTGTTAAGGAGGCAAGGACAGGCGTGGGTTCCCGAGGAATCTACCAAAGGTTTCCATTCCTGTGCTACAAGACCAAGACCATGCTTGGCAGGATGGATGACATCGCTGAGCCCACCACAGCGTCACGACCAGAAGCTTTGCATGCGAAGACCACCTTTCATGAGGATAAGATGTACTACTTGTCCCCTTTCAAAATGCCACTGTGGGATCCCTTCCCGCCTACATTTTGGGGGAAGAGGACCAAGGCCACAATAAGTATAGGTTAGCCACCACCGTCGAGAGGGATTGAATCCTTTCCACCCTCACCAACATAGCCCTCGCGAGGTTGTTCATCCACTGTACTAGTTCATCCTCGGCCCCTCGTGAGGCCAATCCACCACAAAGAAGGAGTTGGGTTTTACACCGCAAGGTGGCCCGAACCTGGGTAAACTGCCGCGTTCATCTTCTTCTTTGCTCACGCGAGTCTGGCTAGGCTAGGCTATGGGGCGGTGAGCTCGAAGCTTGAGAGGTTGGGATCTTCGCACATGCCCAAGAGTTCGAACCTTCTTGGGTCTACGGAGCCCTGAATCCGACATTTGGCGCGCCAGGTAGGGGCGTGTCGAAGCTCTGCCTCTGCAACGACCATGCCGCGCCCGCGCTTCATGGTTCCCTTGGCGGGCGCTCTCCCACCCGCTGGGCCGCCAGGCGCCTACGGGAGTGCTGCGGGCCACCGAGCCTTTACCCCCGGCCTGCGGTGGGTGCAGTGGCCGCAGCGGTTCAGGCCGGTGTTACCCCCGCGGTACGACGGCGCGGCGGACCCCGAGGAGTTCCTCCAGTTATACACGCAGGCGATCTGGGCGGCGAGCGGTGACGACAAGGTCATGGCCAACTGGCTCCCTATGGCCCTCACAGGCGTGCCGCGCTCCTGGATGCTCAGCCTCCCGGAGTCTTCGGTGACCTCCTGGGAGGAGCTGCGTGGCCTGTTCATCATGCGCTTTGTGTCGCCGGTGCCCCACGCTGTTGAGTCCATCCTCGGCGGCTGGCAGGCGCCAGCCTCGGGCCACCACGTCAAGCAGCTCGTCCATCAGGAGGAGCTGTTCGGCCGCGGCAGGGGGCTCCTCCAGGCCGCGTAGCCCCTGAGACCAACATCGCCTTCGACTCCAGGGATCACCCCAGGACCACGGTCTGCACTGGTGCGCTCCCCATGCTGTGCACGCCCACCATCAGCAATGTTGTGGCCACCAGGACCCTCATCAACAGCAGTGCTGGCATCAACGTCCTCTCTGTGGAAGCCTTCGACCTGCTTCAAGTGCCCTACGACCAGCTCGTGCCCACCAAGCCCTGCTCGGGGGTGGTCGACGGCTCCACCGCCCCCTGGGATAGATACGCCTCCCAGTCACCTTACGCACGCGCTAAAACTACCGCACCGAGCTCATTGACTTCGACGTCGCCCACATCGGCCTCCCGTACAATGCCATCCTTGGGTATCCGACCCTTGCCAAGTTCATGGTGGTGACGCACCCTGGCTACAACGTCGTCGAGATGCCTGGAAGCAGCAGCATCATCACCGTGATGGGGGACACCAAGGATGCACTCCTGGCCCTCAAGCTCGCTTTCAAGGCTACGGCAGCCATGCGGCCAGGTGCTGGGGATGCTCCCGAGATCCCGGAGGCCGCGCCTGCAAGGAAGAAACAATTTTTCTCTCAAGACCGGGCCGAGACGAAGCAACTGCTCGTCGAAGATGGAGGTTCAGGCCCCACCTTCACCATAGGCGCCGGCCTCCCCCCCAGATCAGGAAGAGGCGCTAGTTGGCTTCCTTCGTGGGAACAAGGTTGTGTTTGCATGGGAGGTGACTATCGGTGTTCTGGGAACCAGGGTACACAGACTTGCCTACCTACGGCCCACGGTGTGGCTCCATCGATGGCCTGGTATGGCCCTTCTTTAGCATCGGCAAGACAAGACCCTTGCGAGGGGCCATGCCTCACGAGGCGGATGACGCCAAGACCTCCGAAGGGAGTGGCCTACATAGGCTGGCTCCTGAGGAGCGGAGATTCCTATGCAAGCACCCATCTCATGAGGTTCGGGTGACGAAAGCCATGACGACCAAGGCCAGGCGGGCGCCAGAGGGCGCAGCGTAGCAGGTTTCCTGTTTTGTGCTAAGTAGGTAAGCGCAGGCGCGGAGTCCCAAGGAATCACCCAAAGGTTTCCATTCTCGTGCAACGAGACCAAGACCGCCAGGACAGATTTCATCGCCGAGCCCACCACGACGTCACGACCAGAAGCTTTGTAGGCGAAGACAACCTTTCGTCAGGATAAGATGTACTACTTGTCCCCCTTCAAAATTTGCCGTTGTGGGATCCCTTCCCGCCTACATTTTGGAAGAAGAGGACCAAGGCCACTATATATAGGTCAGCCACCACTGTAGGAAGGGGGATCGAATCCTCAGCTCAAACCGACACAAGAACAGACCTCGTGAGGTTGTTCTTCCTCTGTACTAGTTCATCCTCAGCCCCTCGCGAGGCTAATCCACCCCAAAGCAGGAGTAGGGTCTTACACCACAAGGTGGCCCGAACCTGGGTAAACTACCGTGTCTCTTTCCTTTCTTGCTCATCAAGCTAGGCCGTGAGAGTGACGAATCGGTTGGCTGGAGAGGTCGAGTTCTTCGCACACGCCCTAGAGTTCGAACCTTTCTTGGGTCAGCGGAGCCCTGAATCCGACATTTGGTGCGCCAGGTAGGGGCATGTCGAAGGTTCGCCTCCTCATCAACCGTGCTTCGCCCTCGCCGTTCGGTTCCCATGGCGGGCGTCGCTCCGCTCGCCTGGCCACCGGGCGCGTTTGGAGGCTTCGCAGGCCACCGAGCTTTCTCCCCCGCCTTACGGCGAGTGCAATGGCCGCCAAAGTTCAGGCCGGAGTTGCCGCCGCGATATGATGGTGTGGCAGATCCAGCGGAGTTCCTCCAGGTATACACATAGGCCATCTGGGCAGCCGGCGGTGACGATAAGGCCATGGCGAATTGGCTCCCTATGGCCCTTGCGGGTGTGCCGCGTGCCTAGCTCCTCGACCTGCCGGAGTCCTCAATGGCCTCCTGGGAAGAGCTCCGCGGCCTGTTCATCACGCATTTCGCGGCGCCGGTGCCCCACGCCATCGCGGCCATCCTCGGTGGGTCACAGGCACCAGCCTCAGACCGCCACATCAAGCAGTTCTTTCACCAGGCGGGGGCCGCCCAGTCGCATAGGGGGGCCCCCCTGGGCTGGGCGACACCCAAGGCCGACCTTACCTTCGACTCAAGGGACCACCCCAAGACCATGGTCGGTGCCGGCACGCTCCCTATGCTTTGCACCCCCACCATCTGCAACGTATCAGTCACCAGGACCCTCATCGACGGCGGCGCAGGCCTCAACGTCCTCTCCGTGGAGGCGTTCGGCCTGCTTCATGTGCCTTACGACCGACTCCTCCCCACCAAGCCCTTCTCTGGGGTCGTCGATGGCTCCACCTGTCCTCTGGGGCAGATCCACCTCCCCGTCACCTTTGGCACTCGCAACAACTACCGCACCGAGCTCATCAACTTTGACGTCGCCCGCATTGGTCTCCCGTACAACGCCATCCTCGGGTACCCGGCCCTCGCCAAGTTCATGGCGGCGACTCACCCCGGCTACAACGTCATGAAGATGCCAGGCAACAGTGGTGTCCTCACCGTGGCAGGGGACACCAGGGACACACTCATGGCCCTCAAGCTCGCTTTCAAGGCCATGGTGGCAGCGTGGTCAGACGCGGAGAGTGCTCCGGAGGGCTCAGGGGCAGCGCCGGCAAAATAGAAGCAATTGTTCTCTCAAGACCGGGCCGAGACGAAGCAGGTGCCGGTCGACGAAGACGGGGGATCAGGCCCTACCTTCACCATAGGCGCCAGCCTTCCCCCGGACTAGGAAGAGGCGCTGGACAACTTACTCCACGCGAATAAGGATGTGTTTGTGTGGGAGGCAACGGACTTGGTCGGCGTTCCGCGCGGGGTGATCGAGCACCACTTGATGGTGTGCCCCAACGCGCGCCCCGTAAAGCAAAAGGCACGGCGGCAAGCCTCGGAGAAGCAGTCGTTCATCATCCAGGAGACCCGCAAGCTGCAAGAAGCCGGTGTTATTCGGGAGGTGCGGCACCCGGATTGGCTGGCGAATCCGGTTATCGTCCCCAAAAAGGGCGGGAAGGAGCGCATGTGCGTCGATTTTATGAGCCTCAACAAGGCTTGCCCTCAAGACCCTTTCCCTCTTCCGCGCATCGACCAGATCATCGACTCCATCGCCGAGTGCGATTTGCTGTGCTTCCTGGACACCTTCTCAGGCTATCACCAAATCAAGATGGCGGTGCAGGATGTCGAGAAGACGGCTTACTTGACCCCGTGCGGGGTGTACTGCTACACCTGCATGCCATTCGGGCTGCGCAATGCTGGGGCGACCTTCCAATGACTAATGCACATCGCCTTGGGCCGGCAGCTTCGGAGGAATGCCGAGGCATACGTCGACGACATAGTGGTCAAATCTCGGGAGGCGAGAACACGTCGAAGATCTGGAGGAAACATTTACCAGCCTGCGCAAGGTAAACTTTTGGCTCAACCCAGAGAAGTGCGTGTTCGGCGTCCCGTCCGGCAAGCTGCTGGGTTTCCTGGTGTCGCATAGAGGGATCGAGGCCAACCCAGAAAAGATCAAGGCAATAGAGAGGATGAGCCCACCGCAGACCCTCAAAGAGATGCAGAAGCTGGCGGGCTGCGTAACCTTGTTGGGGCGCTTCATCTCCAAGCTAGGTGAGTGCGCCCTCCCGTTCTTCAAGCTGATGAAAAAGAAGGGCCCATTTGAGTGGACTCCAGAGGCCGAAGCGGCCTTCCAAGACCTCAAGAGATACCTCACCAGCCCACTGGTAATGGTAGCGCCTCGCCCTCTTGAGCCCCTGGTGCTT
This sequence comes from Thinopyrum elongatum, assembly GCA_011799875.1. Taxonomy (NCBI): domain Eukaryota; kingdom Viridiplantae; phylum Streptophyta; class Magnoliopsida; order Poales; family Poaceae; genus Thinopyrum; species Thinopyrum elongatum. Next base: position 310,461,258 of record CM022298.1, on the reverse strand, counting down.
TACCTGGCCGCCACGCCTCACTCGGCCAGCGCGGCACTCATGGCAGCCCGAGAAGAGCATGCGGTAGGGGGCGTGCGGCGCAGCACCCCGCACCTGACCGGGGCGCCACAGCCTCAGGACGGCGCTCCTGAGGCCTCGGCCGCCCCCAAGGCAGCGGGGCTCCCGAGGATAGCGCTCCTGAGGCCTCGGCCGCCCCTCCAAACGACAGGGCTCCCAAGGACGGCGCTCTTGAGGCCTCGGCCGCCCCTCCAGGCGGCGGGGCTCCCGAGGATGGCGCTCCTGAGGCCATGGCCGCCCCGCCAGATGACAAAGCTCCTGAGACTCCATAGCCTAAGGAAGGGCAAGTCCCCGCCAACGCCTCCTCCCTCGTCGAGCATCCCGTGTACTTCGTCAACACGGTGCTACGGGACACACGGGCGCGCTACCCCATGCCACAGAAGCTCCTGCTCGCACTCCTCGTCGCCTCCAGGAAACTGCGTCACTAATTCCAAGGCCACCCCATCAAGGTTGTCTCAGCCTACCCCTTGGAGAGGGTGCTCCGGAGCCCCAACACCGCGGGAAGGGTCGCCAAATGGAACATAGAGCTGCAGGCGTTCCAGCTGGAGTTCAGCACCACCAGAGTCATCAAGGGCGCAGCCCTCGCTGACTTTGTGGCAGAATGGACCGACGCCCCAGGCCGAGAAATGGGCGAGGACCATTCTCTCATGCCCAGAGACGAGGCACCAGATGGTTGGGTCATGTACTTCTACGGCGTGTTCGCATACCAAGGCGCGGGGGCTGGAGCCGTGCTCATCTCACCTACCCAGGACATGCTCTACTACGCCATGCAACTTTGCTTCCAGCATAGCGAGAAGGTCTCCAACAACATCGCTGGGTACGAGGGCCTGATCGCCGGCCTCAAGGCCGCGGCGGCTCTGGGGGTCAGGCGCCTCACCATCAGGGGCGACTCCCAGCTCCTCGTCAACTTCTCCAACAAGGCGTACAAGCCACAGGACGAGCACATGGAGGCATACCTTGAGGAGGTACACAAAATCGAGAAACGATTCTTAGGCTTGGAATTGCAGCACGTGCCACATGGCACAAACAAGGAGGCGGGCGACATCGCCAAGAGGGATTCCCGCTGCCACCCTCAAGAGCCTGGCGTCTTCGAGGAACGGCTTTTCAAGCCGTCAGCAGCTCCCCCCACTGCGGGACCGGCGCTGCCTCAAGAGGAGCTGCTCCCGGCACCCCCCTCGGGCGCCCTAGCCTGCGGCCCAACCTCTGGAGCCCACCTGCTTCCCACGCTCGAGCCTCAAGAGGGGTGCTGGACCGAGGAATTCAAGGCGTACCTGCTCCGGGGTACCTTGCCGGAGAAGGAGGAAGACGCAGAGCGGGTGGCCTGCCAGGCCACCGCGTACTGCATCCAGGACGGTGAGCTCTACCGAAGGTGCCCAAATGACGTTTCTCTACGATGCATCTCCAGGGAGCGGGGGTGCGAGCTGCTGGCCGACATACATGGTGGGGACTGGGGGCATCACTCCTCATCGCGCAACCTCGTGGGCAAGGCGTTCCGCAACGGATTCTACTGGCCCACGGCGCTCAATGATGCCACTGAACTGGTGAAATCTTGTGAGGCCTGTCAGTTCCACGCCAAGCAGATCCACCAGCCTGCTCAGGGCCTCCAGACCATCCCGCTCTCATGGCCGTTCGCGATCTAGGGGCTGGACATCCTGGGCCCGGTCCCTCGAGCGCCCGGGGGCTACCGCTACCTCTACGTCGCCATCGACATGTTCACCAAGTGGGCGGAGGTGGAAGCCGTCCGCACCATCCCAGCTGGCTCAGCCGTCAAGTTCATCAAGGGCCTCGTGAGCCGTTTCGGGGTTCCCAACTACATCATCACCGACAATGGCTCTCAGTTCATGAGCAACCTTTTCAAAACATATTGTGCAAACCTTGGAACGCAGATATTCTGCGCTTCGGTGGCACACCCACGGAGCAATGGCCAGGCCGAGCGCGCCAACGCGGAGGTCCTGAGGGGTCTCAAGGCGAGGAGCTTCAAGAAGAAACTCGAGGCTTGCGGCAGCGGCTGGCTCGATGAGCTCCAGTCCGTGTTGTGGTCCATCCGCACCACCGCGACCAAGTCCACGGGCGAGACTCCGTTCTTCCTCGTCTACAGAGCCGAGGCAGTCCTCCCTCACGAGGTCAAGGATCGCTCCGCGTGGGTTTTGGTGTTTGACGAGGCATGCCAGGACGCCTCCCGAGGGATGGACCTCGTGCTGGGGGAGGAGCGCCGCCGCTAAGCCTCGCTCTGGGCAGCTAGGTACCAGCAGGCGCTGCGGCGGTATCACTGCTGTAGTGGCTGCTCCAGGACTCTCGAGGTGGGTGACCTCGTCCTGAGGTGGGTGCTCTCCAGGGAGGGGCTTCATAAGCTCTCGCCCATGTGGGAGAGCCCGTTCAGGATCGCCCGTGACGGGGTCCCCATCCAGAATGCCTGGAACATCCAGCACCTCCGGAAATTCTACCCATGACCAAGGCCATGCGCCTGTGTTACATGTCCCGACAGGGCCTTGTACCTTTTTTAATGCAAGGGGAAGAAAGAAACAAAAGCAAGCCGCGCGACTATAGCGGCTCTTGAGGCCCGGCTCCAGCAGCACTCGAGCTCAGTCGGAGTCCTCTTCCTGCTTCACTGGGGCATGACGATGATGCGGCTCGTCACCCTCCTCAGTTCGAGCCCGGCGACGCGGCGGCTCGTCGTAGTCGCCGTCGCTGGTGCTCTCCCCGGAGGAGGAGCCGCCGCTGCTGGAGGCGGCGCGATCGTCGCCAAGGGCAAGCTCACCGCCAGCGATGGCACCACCCCTCCGGTTGTCATCGTTGTCACCATCGTCGTCGTCGCTGTCGCTTTTCGGGCAGCACCCCGAGCGCTGGCCGTCTTCCCCGAACACCCTGACATAGAGGGTCGTGACGCCGTCGTACCTGAAGTGGAGGGTGCACCTCCCATGCAAGCCCCGTGCGCGGGTGAACGGCTGCCACCCGCGATTCAGGAACACGTTCCCAGCGGCGGTGACTTCGACCTCCACCCATGAGGCCTTGCTGCAGCAACTGTTTGCCTGCAGCCAAAGGCCGCCAGGCCCCTCAGCCGGCAGCACACCCGCGAAGAAATGCGGAAGCTGGAACCAGATGCCCGCGGGCCTCTCCGACCACACGACGAACTCCGGGGACGCATCGGCCGAGTGGGAGCGCGGCCGCGGTGGCCGAGAGATCGCCACGCGCCTTCCCCCATCGCTGAGGCTGCCCCATCCACGGCAGATCCCACCGCGGGAGGAAGCACCACCGTGGCTGCCTGAGGCGACGCCGGCCCTTGAAGGGGTGTGCCCGTGCCCTGAGGGGCCACCGCTGGATTCGCGGCGTACTTGCGGGGGCGTCCGCGGCCTCTCTTGGGGGGCGGCGAGCCTAGTACCTCCTTGGGGGCCTTCCCTTTCTCCACGGCGGAAAACTTCTTCATTGGCACCATGGACTCACTGGCAAGACGGTGGGATGGAAAGGAAGACAGAGGAGCAAGCAGCGAGAAGACGGAGATGAGCATGGGTCTCCGCCCCCTCTCCCATTTATAGCCCGAGGAAGGCCGATCGCCGGCCTCCCACGATCTCGAGTAATGATGGCTTTTCTGGATGCAACAGGCAGTTGTCAAGTCGGACGGTTGCCAAGGCACCGTGGGGAAGCGGAGACGCCCACGTCCCGTCAAGTGCCACGCGTCAACTTGGTCCGCAGGCGATTGGGGCCCGCGGCGGTTCACCCTTGCCCTTTGGCTTCGCCCCGAAGCCAAGTCCGAGCGCGCCTTGGGCCCGGGGGCTACTGTCGGCGTTCTGGGAACCAGGGTACCCAGACTTGCCTACCTGCGGCCCACGGCGTGGCTCCATCGACGGCCTAGTACGGCCCTTCTTCAGCATCGGCAAGACAAGACCCTCGCGAGGGGCTAAGCGTCGCGAGGTGGACGATGCCGGGACCTCTGGAGGGAGCGGCCTCCCTAGGCTGGCTCCTGGGGAGCTGAGATTCCTATACAAGCACCCATCTCATGAGGTTCGGGTGACGCAAGCAATGACGACCAAGGCCAGGCGGGCACCAGCGGGCGCAGCGTAGCAGGTTTCCTCTTTTGTGCTAAGGAGGCAAGCGCAGGCGCGGAGTCCCGAGGAATCACCCAAAGGTTTCCATTCCTGTGCAATGAGACCAAGACCACCAGGACGGCAGGACTGATGTCATCGCCGAGCCCACCACGACGTCACGACCAGAAGCTTTGCAGGCGAAGCCCACCTTTCATCAGGAGAAGATGTACTACTGGTCCCCCTTCAAAATTGGCCGTTGTGGGATCCCTTCCCGCCTACATTTTGGAGGAAGAGGACCAAGGGCACTATATATAGGTCAGCCACCACCGTAAGAAGGGGAGATCAAATCCTCAGTTCAAACCCACACAAGAACAGACCTCGTGAGGTTGTTCTTCCTCTGTACTAGTTCATCCTTAGCCCCTCGCGAGGCTAATCCACCCCGAAGCAGGAGTAGGGTCTTACACCGCAAGGTGGCCCGAACCTGGGTAAACTGCCGTGTCTCTTTCCTTTCCTGTTCATCAAGCTAGGCCGTGAGAGCGATGAATCGGTTGGCTGGAGAGGTCGAGTTCTTTGCACACGCCCCAGAGTTTGAACCTTTCTTGGGTCAGCAGAGCCCTGAATCCGACAACGACGGACTTGGTCGGCGTCCCACGGGATGTGATCGAACACCACTTGATGGTGTGCCCCAGTGCGCGCCCGGTGAAGCAAAAGGCGCGACGGCAGGCCCAAGAGAAGCAATCATTCATCGTCCAGGAGGTCCGCAAGCTGCAAGAAGATGGCGTCATTCAGGAAGTACGGCACACGGATTGGCTGGCCAACCCGGTCATAGTCCCCAAGAAGGGCAGAAAGGAGCGCATGTGCGTCGCCTTCACCAGCCTCAACAAGGCATGCCCTTAGGACCCGTTTCCTCTTCCGCGCATCGATCAGATCGTTGACTCCACCACCGAGTGCGACCTGCTGTGCTTCCTGGACGCCTTCTCGGGCTACCGACAGATCAACATGGCGGTGCAGGACATCGAGAAGACAGCCTTCCTTTCCCCGTGCGGGGTGTACTGCTACACTTGCATGCCCTTTGGGCTGCGGAATGCCGACGCGACCTTCCGGCGATTGATGCACATCGCTCTAGGCCAGCAGCTCGGGAGGAACACAGAGGCGTACGTCGATGACATAGTGGTCAAGTCCCGGGAGGCAAGGACCCTTGTCGAAGATCTGGAAGAAACGTTCGCCAACCTGCGCAAGGTAAACCTGCGGCTCAATTCGGAGAAATACGTGTTCGGTGTCCCGTCCGGCAAGTTGCTGGGTTTCCTGGTGTCGCACAGAGGGATCGAGGCTAACCCCGAGATGGTCAAGGCAATAGAAAGGATGAGCCTGCCACAGACCCTCAAGGAGATGCAGAAGCTCGCGGGCTGCATCACCTCACTGGGGGGCTTCATCTCCAAGCTGGGCGAGCGCGCCCTCCCATTCTTCAAGCTGATGAAAAAGAAGGGCCCCTTCGAGTGGACTCCGGAGGCTGAGGCGGCTTTCCAAGACCTCAAGAGGTACCTCACAAGCCCACCGGTGATGGTGGCGCCTCATCCTCTTGAGCCCTTGGTGCTTTACCTGGCCGCCACGCCCCACTCGGCTAGCGCAGCACTCGTGGAAGTGAGGGAGGAGGGCGCAGGCGTGGGGGCGCGGCGTAGCGCCCCGCGTACAATCACGCCATCGCCACCTCAGGATGGCGCTCCTGAGGTCTCAACTACTCCATCGGATGGCGAGGCTCCCAAGGCCCCCTCGCCCCAAGTAGAGCGGGACGTCGTTGACGCCTCTTCCCTCGTCGAGCACCTGGTGTACTTCGTCAGCACGGTGATGCGTGACGCGCGCGCGCTACCCCATGCCGCAGAAGCTCCTGCTTGTGCTCCTCGTCGCCTCCAGGAAACTGCGCCACTATTTCCAAGGCCACCCTATCAAGGTCGTCTCTGCGTACCCCCTGGAGAAGGTGCTTCATAGCCCCAATGCTGCGGGAAGGGTTGCCGAGTGGAACATTGAGCTGCAAGCGTTCCAGCTGGAGTTGAGCACCACCAGGGTCATCAAGGGCGCGGCCCTCGCTGACTTCATGGCAAAATGGTCATATGCCCCTGACCGGGGGATGGGTGAAGACTGGTCCCTCGCGCCCGGAGATGAGGCGCCCGACGGCTGGGTCATGTACTTCGACGGTGCATTTGCGCAGCAGGGCACGGGGGCCGGAGCCGTACTCATCTCGCCAACCCATGATAAGCTATGCTATGCTGTGTAGCTCTACTTTTAGCATGGTGAGAAGGTCTCCAACAACATCGCGGAATACGAGGGCCTGATCACTGGCCAAAGGGCCGCGGTGGCCCTGGGGATCAAGCATCTCACCATCAAGGATGACTCTCAGATCCTCGTCAACTTCTCCAACAAGGAATACAAGCCTAGGGAGGAGCACGTGGAGGCATACCTAGAAGAGTTACGCAAAATTGAAAAACGCTTCTTGGGCTTGGAATTGCAGCATGTCCCACGCGGCATGAACAAGGAGGGGGACGACAACGCCAAGAGGGCGTCCTGACATGAGCCCCAGAAGCCTGGCGTCTTCGAGGAAAGGCTCTTCAAACCATCAGAAGCCCCCCCCCCCCATCCGCCCGCCGCACGCCTGGCGCTGCTTCGGGAGGAGCCGCCCCTGGCCCCTCCTCAGGCGCCCCGGCCTATAGCTCGACCTCAGGAACCCGCCTGCTCCTGGCGCTCGAACCTTAGGAGGGTTGCTGGACTGAAGAGTTCAGGGTGTACCTGCTCCGCAGCACCCTGCAGGAGAAGTAGGCAGATGTGAAACGCGTGGCCCGTCAGGCCACCGCTTATTGCTTGCAGGACGGTGAGCTCTACCGAAGGCGCCCCAACGACGTCTCGCTGCGGTGCATATCCAAGGAGCAAGGGCGCGAGTTGCAGGCTGACATCCACGGCGGGGATTGCGCACCATTCTTCATCACGCAACCTCGTGGGCAAGGTGTTCCGCAGCAGGTTCTACTGGCCCACGGCACTCAATGATGCCACCGAGCTGGTGCGATCCTGTGTGGCCTGCCAGTTTCACGCCAAACAGATCCACCAGCCTACTCAGGGCCTCCAGACCATCCCGCTCTTGTGGCCGTTCACGGTCTGGGGGCTGGACATCCTAGGCCCGTTCCCCCGAGCAGCCGGGGGCTACCGCTACCTCTACGTCGCCATCTATAAATTCACCAAGTGAGCGGAGGTGGAGCCCGTGCGCACCATGCCTCTCAGTTTACAAGCAATCTCTTCAGGACATATTGTGCTAACCTTGGAACACAGATATGCTACGCTTCAGTGGCACACCCACGGAGTAACGGCCAGCCCAAACGCGCCAACACGGAGGTCCTGAGTAGCCTCAAGATGAGGAGCTTCAAGAAGAAGCTTGAGGCCTGCGGCTGGGGCTGGCTCGATGAGCTTCAGTCTGTGTTGTGGTCCATCCGCACCACCGCGACTAAGCCCACCGGTGAGACCCCATTCTTCCTCGTCTACGGGGCTGAGGCAGTCCTCCCACACAAGGTCAAACATCGCTCCCCGTGGGTCTTTGCGGTAGACGAGGCACGCCAGGACGCCTCACAGGGGACAGATCTCATGCTCGGGGAGGAGGCCCGCCACCAAGCCTCGCTCCGTGCCGCGAGGTACCAGTAGGCGCTGCAGCGGTATCACGGCCGCAGCGTCCGATCTAGGACCATTGAGGTGGGTGACCTCGTCCTGAGGCGGGTGCTCTCCAGGGAGGGGCTTCACAAGCTCTCGCCTATGTGCGAGGGCCCGTTTAGGATCGCCCGCGTCTCCAGGCCTGGACCCACGTGCATGGAGATGCAGGACGGGGTCCCCATACAGAATGCCTGGAACATCCACCATCTCCGGAAGTTCTACCCGTTACACTCTCACGTAATAATGAGTGGGGCTGTACACGCCCCGGAGTCTCCTGAGCGCCGCCCTGGGGCCTCACGGGGGCTCCCACCCATGCCCAAGTGGAAGCCCCATGCTCCGCGCTGGCGGACGACACGGTCTTTCAACGACTATGCCCACGCCTAGTGGAAGCCCCATGCTCCGCGCTGGCGGGAAGACTAGAAGACTAGTCTAGGCGCCGGACGCGGCTGTTCTTTTGTTTGCTTTTGTAGCCGATTTGCCACTTCTTGGAATGAAATTCGAAGTTCTTGCGTCTTTACTTGAAAGGGATGGGAATTTTTCTCCTTGCAGTGTTTGCTCTTTCAAGTCTTGAAGTTGCCCGTCACTCCTCTCCGCGCGTCTCGCGAACGGGGGCTGGGCACGGTGTGTACGCCTGGGTCCACCCACGAACACACCTCGCCAAAGCCTTGGCGTCCTAATCTTTGGCGTCCTAATTCTCGCGCGACGCTCTTAAAAGAGCCAACGGGCATGTATGCCCTCCCGAGTCCTCATCTCCTAGCCTCAACGGGCATCGCGACCCGGTGTACCAGTGATGATCGGTCCTCACTCGGGGGCTCGCGTGGGGTGCGGAGCCCTGTGCGGCATCTCTGGAGGCCCTATATCCTCATGGCCCGCTAGAGACCTCGCGGCCACTGGGTGCCTCCTGAGACCTGAGAACCTTCGGATCCTTAAGAAGGAAATCCCTGACAAGATCTCTCTGGAACGAGAGGCACGCAGGGGATCCAAGCTCCGGAGGAGCACACCCTCGTGGCGCAGGAGTCTACCACAAGCATGCAACACCCCATGTAATTAGCCACAGTGATCACCCTTAGTAATGCCATGTCAGCAAGATTAACAGTGCATATTCATCATTTGCATCATAATGCATTTTAAACTCATAATTCAAACTTCAAATTAATTTAAAGTGAAAATAAAAGTCGTTCAAATCCAGGAACTAAAATGTTCATAATATTGTAAATTATCCAGAGACAATTCTAAAATTATAATCAACATATACTAAATTAGTTAAGTGACTCAAACAGTAAGAAACAGTACCAAAACAGCAAGGTTTAAATCCATTTTATTTAATACAAAATTTATATGAAATCCAACTGCCTCCAAACCATTTTCTAACAGTGGTAAATATTGCATAGTATTTATTTTGGCAAGCCTCATATTTTGCGAAAGTCATTTGGAATAAAAAGAATAAAATACAAAACAAAACAAAAATAGAAGAAAAAGAAAAAGGCCCATGTGCCTGGGCCTAAGTGGCAACAGGGAGGCCCAGCCCGCCTGGCGCCGTCTCCTACCTCCCACTGCTCATCCCCGCGCTGCTGTCGCCGCACAAGCGCCCGCCGCGCCTGGCCCCCCCTCGTCCCTCCTCGATAGCGGCCACCCGCGCTCATCATGGAGGGGATAGGACCCCCCTCACCCGTCTCCTCGAACCCTAGTTGCTACCGAAAATCGCTATGGCATCCCTTGAGTTCCAAGACTACGTCCTCATTTGGTTGGAACAAGTCATCGAGCGCCGTGAAGCAAGAGGTGAACCACCCATCACAACATGGGCTTAAATGAAGGATGCCATGAGAGCGCGTTTTGTGCCAACCTACTACAACCGAGACCTCTTCAAGAAACTCCAACTCCTCAAGCAAGGAACCAAGAGCGTTGAAGAGTACTACAAGGAAATGGAGATTGCCATGATACGAGCCAATGTCACGGAAGACGATGAGCAAACTATGGCACGTTTCTTGAATGGACTCAATCATCCTATCAAGAAGATCGCCGACTTCCAACCATACTCAAACCTCATTGAGCTAGTGCATCAAGCAACCAAGGCGGAATGTCAAGTGCAAGATGACTTGAAGTACTCTTACAAGAGCTACGGCTTCTCCAACACCCAAGCTTCAACGACTCCAACAACTTCTACCTCAACCAAGCCTTCTACAAGCAACGACGACAAGTCAAGTTGCAAGAAAACTTCGACAACCTCAAGTCGTCCTCCTACTACAAGCAACTTCAAGCCGAGAGCTTCATCATCATCTACTCCAACCGATGAGACCATCAAGACAAGTTCAATCAAATGTTTCACATGCGGCGGCCGAGGCCATAAGTCCTTCGAGTGTACCAACAAGCGCACCATGATCTTGAACGAGGATGGTACATACGACTCCATGAGTGAAGGAGAAATGGAAGCCCTTGCGAATGTGGCTATGCACCAACAAGTGAATGAAGATGAAGATGATCAAGTCTTTTGTGACGAAGATTCAAGCCCCGCTCTTGTTGTCTCCAAGGTCTTGACACTTCAACATCAACAAGACGAAGACCAAAGATGCCATATCTTCCACACTAAGGCAGGAATCAATGGAAGGTCCATGAAGGTCATCATCGATGGAGGTAGTTGCCATAACTTAGCAAGTGAAGAACTATGCTCCAAACTCCAATTGGTCAAGATGAAGCACCCGCATCCCTACAAAGTTCAATGGCTAAGTGACTCCGGTACTATCCAAGTCGAGCATATGGTACAAGTTTCCTTCAAGATCGGAGCTTACGAAGACACTTTGGAGTGTGATGTCGTTCCAATGTCTGTTTGCCACCTCCTCCTTGGATGGCCATGGCAATTTGACCAAGGCGTCATCCACAACGGGCGTACAAATCACTATAGCTTCAAGATGAAAGGAAAGGAATATGTGCTTCGACCAATGTCCCCAAGCCAAGTAATCGCCGATAAGCACGCCACAACCCATCGTGGAGAGAATAGTGAGAGAGCGAACCACCAAAAAGAGAGTGAGCGCCACAAGCACAAATTAAGTGCCTCCACGATGAGCGACAAGAAGAACTTAGTCCTATTTGCCACCAAAAGTGAGATGAGAGAAGTGTGTGAGAACCCATCAAGTGTCATGCACTATGTCCTTTTGTGCAAGGACGAGGCACCCAAAACTAACAACTCTCACAATCTACCTTTAGTGTTATCTTCTCTATTGCAGGAATTCCAAGATGTTTTCCCCGACGAGCTACCTCCGGGTCTACCTCCTCTACAAGGCATCGAACACCGCATCGACCTCATCCCCGGAGCACCCCTTCCTAACAAGGCCCCATACCGCGTCAATCCCGAGGAAACTAAGGAGATCCAACGGCAAGTACAACAACTCATTGACAACAGACAAGTACGTGAAAGCTTGAGCCCTTGTGCCGTCCCAGTAATCCTTGTTCCCAAGAAAGATGGTACATATCGCATGTGTTCCGATTGCTGTCCTATCAATGCTATTACCATGCGTTATCATCACCCCATTCCACGCCTAGATGATATGCTCGATGAGCTTAGCGGAGCCACAATCTTCTCTAAGATTGATCTTAAAAGTGGCTACTATCAAATACGCATCCAAGAAGGCGATGAATGGAAAATAGCTTTTAAGACCAAATTTGGCTTATATGAATGGCTTGTTATGCCAATGGGTTTATCCGAAGCACCCGGTACTTTCATGCGACTAATGCAATTTGTTCTTCGACCCTATATTGGTGTATTTGTTGTGGTCTATTTCGACGATATCCTTGTTTTTAGCAATTCTCTTAAAGATCATGTCACCCACCTTAGAACCGTGTTGCAAACCCTCAGGAAAGAGCGCCTTTATGCTAATATGGACAAATGCCTTTTTGGCATTGATAAGCTTGTTTTCTTGGGTTTTGTTGTGTCTTCTAAGGGTGTTCATGTAGAAGAATCTAAGATCAATGCTATTAAAACTTGGCCTGAACCAACAAATTTGCAACAAGTGCGAAGTTTCCTTGGTTTAGCCAGTTTCTACCGTAGATTTGTGAAAGATTTTAGCACCATTGCTTTACCTTTACATGCTTTGAGAAAGAAGAATGCACCCTTCGTTTGGGGACCATCTCAAGATGCCGCATTCAATGAGCTTAAGAATTTGCTTACACATGCTCCTTTGCTTGCTTTGCCCAACTTTGATAAACCTTTTTAGATACATTGTGATGCTAGCGGTTATGGCATAGGAGGTGTGTTAATGCAAGAGAGGCACCCCATAGCCTACTTTAGTGAAAAAACTTTCCGGAGCGCCACTCAATTATCCCATCTATGACAAAGAGTTATATGCTTTAGTGAGAATCTTGCATGTTTGGGAGCATTATCTCCGCCCTCATGAGTTCATTCTTCACACCGATCATGAAACACTTAAGTACCCTAAGGGTCAAACTAAGTTGAACAAGCGTCATGCTAAGTGGAGTGAATTCATTAAGTCATTTCCTTATGTCATCAAGTATATCAAAGGTAAGGAAAATATTGTGGCGGATGCTCTTTCCCGCATATGCATGCTCGTTACCCAACTCGAACTAAATGTCATTGGCTTTGAGCACATAAAAGACTTGTATGCGCATGATCCTACTTTTGCTATTCCATATGCTAAATGTTTGACGCATACATCTTGGGAACGATATTACATAAAAAATGATTATCTTATGAGAGCTAACAAACTATGTATTCCCGAGTCTTCTCTTTGTTTGTTACTTTTGCAGGAATCTCATGGAGGAGGACTAATGGGACACTTTGGACGCGACAAGACATTTGCTATGCTATCCAAGAACTATTTTTGGCCCAAGATGTTCCGTGACGTCTCACGCTTCACCAACCGATGCTCTACATGCCGCAAAGCTAAGTCTAAAGCTCAATCCCATAGTCTCTGTTTGCCACTTCCTATCCCGTATCAACCATGGGAAGATATTAGCATGGATTTTGTGCTTGGTTTGCCTAGAACTAGAAATGGAAAGGATTCCGTGTTTGTTGTTGTGGACCGATTCTCCAAGATGGCTCATTTCATTCCTGGCAACAAGATAGACAATGCTTCACATGTTGCAAATCTTTTTTGTAGGGAAATCGTGCGACTCCATGGAGTCCCAAAGACTATTGTCTCCGACCGCGACGTCAAGTTCTTGAGCTACTTTTGGAAGACTCTATGCGCCAAGCTAGGAATCAAGCTTTTGTTCTCCTCGGCATACCATCCACAAACCGATGGCCAAACGGTGGTGAAAAACCAAACACTCTCCACTCTACTTCGCGTGTTAATCAAGAAGAACATCAAGGAGTGGGAGGAGTGTCTACCCATCGCCAAGTACGCCTACAACCGTGCAAGACATTCGACTACCGGCAAGTCTCCCTTCGAGATCGTCTATGGTTTCAACCCGTTGTCCCCATTGGACATTCTTCCTCTACCACTACAAGAGCGCATCAACATGGACGCGAGTATCTGAGTGAGCTACCTCAAGAAGATGCATGAAGATACAAGGCACACCATCGAGCGCCAAGTATAACGACTCGCGACCAAGCTCAACGTCAACAAGCAACCCATGATATTCAACATTGGAGATCTTGTGTGGCTACACCTTCGAAAAGACCGCTTCCCCAACGAACGCGAGTCCAAGCTTCTACCACGAGCTGATGGACCATTCAAGGTGCTCGCACGCTACAACAACAACGCCTACAAGATCGACATCCCATGCGACAAGTACTCCGTGAGTGACATCTTCAACATCAAAGATCTGTCCCCGTACCATGGTGATGAGGATTTCGATCCGAGGTCGGATCTTTCCCAAGGGGGGGGGAGATGATGCGAAGCATCCCACGGTCATCCCCATGGACACTACCTCAACTATCCAAGCTCCAAGTGGACCCATGATAAGAGCAAGAGCTCGTGCTATTCAATCCGAGGTGACATCACTCATACTTGAGTCTCCCTTTCCTTCGAACGAGACATGGCTACTACCTAAGTCAGAAACACAATGTTTGATCAGGTACAACACACAAGCCACGGAGCCGAGAGCTGAGGAAGAAGGAACATGCGTCAACTCTCTGTTCAGCCTGGAACTTCCGACCAGAGCCCGGAACTTCCGGCCCGCGGAACCTCCGGCCGACCCGGAACTTCCGGCCCCCGATGACCCAGACGAGCCCGGGCGCGCCAACTCTCTGGTTAGCCCGGAACCAGCCCGGAACCTGGCCCGGACCTTCCGGCCTATCCGGAACTTCTGGCCCCCGGACGCCAGCCCAGCTCCCACCGTGCCAACTCTCTGGTTAGGCTGGACCCCGCCCGGAACCTCTGGCGCCCGGAACTTCCGGCCCTGCCTGTGCGCAGTGACTTGGGCCGAGGCCCGTGTACCCTTTCACCCCGAGACTATATATACTCTTCTTCTACCTCCGTTTTAGGGTTAGCGAAGTAGTAGCTCATTTGAGAAGCTTTGCTCTCCACTTGATCCCTTCTCCTTAGGATTTCACGACCTCTACGGAGAAGATCCCCCAAGTGGATTCAAGACCCCTAACAGGAAGAACTCAAGACCTCCTCACGAAGAAGAACCAGTTACCCTTTGTATTGTCCCTTGTTGATCATGGATCTTGTATCTCTTTTGCGTTTCGAGGATCTAGCATATGTGTGACCGGATCTTGTTGGTTTGAGTGATTTCTCCCGTGTTCCTCTCGTGTTCCCCTCATGTTTTCCCTTTGTGTTCTTCATGATCCTCGCGGGATCGCTCCTTTCGTGAAAGATCGGGCGATTAGGGTTCTACTCTACATCATTGGGGGCCTTTCCTTTCTCGGCGGCGGAAAACCTCCTCACTGGCGCCATGGATACCTCGGCGAGATGGCGGCGTGATGGACAAGAAGAAGGAGCGAGTAGCAAGAAGATGAAGATGGGCTATGGCTCCGCCCCCTTTCCCATTTATAGGCGGAGTAAGGCTAACCGGCGTCCTCCCACGTTCCAAGAAATGATGGCCCCGCTGCATGCACCAGGGAGTTGTCAAGTCGGGCAGTTGCCGTGGCGGCGTGGGGAAGCGGAGACGCCCACGTCCCATCAAGTGCCACGTGTCGGCATGGCCCGCAGGCGATTGGGGCCCGCGGCGCTTCGCCCTTGCCTTTTGGCCTCGCCTCAAAGCCAAGCCCGAGTGCGCCTTGGGCCCGGGGGCTACTATTAGCATTCTGGGAACCAGGGTACCCAGACTTGCCTGCCTGTGGCCCACGGTGTGGCTCCTTCGACGGCCTGGTACGGCCCATCTACAAGACCGCCAAGACAAGACCCTCGTGAGGGCCCCCGGGCCTTGCGAGGTGGACGGCACCAAGACCTCCGGAGGGGGCGGCCTCCCCAGGCTGCCTCTCGAGGAGCGGAGATTCCTATGCAGGTACCCAACCTCACAAGGCTGCCATGACGCAAGCCATGACGACCAAGGTAGGCGGGCGCCAGAGGGCGCAGAGGAGGTAGTTTCCTCTTTGGTGTTAAGGGGGCAAGGACAGGCATGGGTTCCCGAGGAATCTAACAAAGGTTTCCATTCCGGTGCTACAAGACCAAGACCACGCTCGGTAGGACAGATGTCATCGCTGAGCCCACCGCGGCGTCATGACCAGAAGCTTTGCAGGTGAAGACCACCTTTCGTCAGGATAAGATGTACTACTTGTCCCCTTTCAAATTGGCCACTGTGGGATCCCTTCCCGCCTACATTTTGGGGGAAGAGGACCAAGGCCACTATAAGTATAGGTTAGCCACCACCGTAGAGAGGGATCGGATCCTTTCCACCCTCACCAACATAGCCCTCGCGAGGTTGTTCATCCACTGTACTAGTTCATCCTCGGCCCCTCGTGAGGCCAATCCACCACAAAGCAGGAGTAGGGTTTTACACCACAAGGTGGCCTGAACCTGGGTAAACTAGCATGTTCATCTTCTTCTTTGCTCATGCGAGTCCGGCTAGGCTAGGCTGTGGGCGGCGAGCTCGAAGCTTGAGAGGTTGGGATCTTCTCACACGCCCCAGAGTTCGAACCTTCTTGGGTCTGCGGAGCACTGAATCCGACAATGATAATAATGTTTGCAATAATATTGAAAGTGGGTTTGGAAGAGTGTCAACTTTAGGAAATAATAATCCCACTAATTTGGAGTTTAATCAATCTTATGAAATTTTTGATAAAAGTGGGCTTGGAGAAGTAATGACTTTATTCTATGTTAATCCCACTATTTTGGAAGAGTGCCAACTTTGCATGCATGTGGATCATGAAGAGAAAATTTTATATGATAGTTATATTGTTGAATTTGATTATGGTCCTACATGTAATTATTATGAGAGAGGAAAATATGGCTGTAGAAATTTTCATGTTACTAAATTACCTCTCGTTATGTTGAGATTGCTATTGTTCCTTTCTTCTTCCTTGCATATGCTAGTTTTTGCTTGCCTTGATAATTTTCTTGCTTATAAAATGCCTATGCATAGGAATCATGTTAGATTTAAATATGTTTCTCACATGTTTTATGATGCTCTCTTTGCATTCCAATTATTATCTTTTATGTCAGCATCATTAGAATTATCAATGCCTAGCTAAAAGGCTTTAAAGAAAAGTGCTTGTTGGGAAACAACCCAATATTTTTCTGTTCTGTTTTTATGAGATACACATTATTACCTTTGTGGTAATTATGTTTTGGTGTTTTAATTAGTGTTTGAGCCAAGCAAGACCTTAGGGTGGTCTACGGTGATAGTTGATTTGATCTTGCTGAAAAAAAGAAATTTTTGAGCTCATTGCCGAAAATTCAATAAATCACAGAAACGTGATTTTGATCTGAGTTCTTTACAAAAGATTGATATACAAATTTCCCAGGTTGTCCTAATTTTCCAGAATTTTTGGAGTTACAGAAGTATATGTAATTTCCAGATTACTATAGACTGTTCTGTTTTTGACAAATTCTGTTTTCTATGTGTTGTTTGCTTATTTTGATGAATCTATGGGTAGTATCGTGGGGGTATGAACCATGGATAAGTTGGAATACAGTAGATATTACACCAATATAAATAAAGAATGGGTTCACAATAGTACCTAAAGTGGTGATTTATTTTATTATACTAACGGATCTTATGAGTTTTTCTGTTGAGTTTTGTGTTGTGAAGTTTTCAAGTTTTGGATAAAGATTTGATGGACAATGGAATGAGGAGTGGCAAGAGCCTAAGCTTGGGGATGCCCAAGGCACCTTAAGGTAACATTCAAGGACAACCAAGCATCTAAGCTTGGGGATGCCCTGGATGGCATCCCCTGTTTTGTCTTCGTCCATTGGTAAATTTACTTGAGGCTATATTTTTATTCACCACATGATATGTGTTTTGCTTGGAGTGTCTTGTATGATTTGAGTCTTTGACTTTTAGTTTGCCACAATCATCCTTGATGTACACATATTTTGAGAGGGACACACATGAATCATGAATTTATTGCAATACTCTATGTGCTTCACTTATATCTTTTGATCTAGGCAGTTTACTCTAGTGCTTCACTTATATCTTTTTAGAGCACGGCGGTGGCTTTATTTTAGAGAAATTGTTGAACTCTCATGCTTCACTTATATTACCTTGAGAGTCTCTAAACAGCATGGTAATTTGCTTAGGTTATGAATTTAGTCCTAATATGATGGGCATCCAAGAGGGATATAATAAAAACTTTCATATAAAGAGCGTTGAATAAGATGAGAAGTTTGATTCCTTGCATTCATGCTAGTGAGTAATTTTGGATTGGTAGAAATACTTGTGTTAAAGTTTGTGATTCCCGTAGCATGCACGTATAGTGAACCGTTATGTGATGAAGTCGGAGCATGATTTATTTTTTGATTGTCTTCCTTATCAGTGGCGGTCGGGGATGAGCGATGGTCTTTTCCTACCAATATATCCCCCTAGGAGCATGCGTGTAGTACTTTGTTTCGATAGCTAATAAATTTTTGTAATAAGTATGTGAGATCTTTATGACTAATGTTGAGTCCATGGATTATACGCACTGTCACCCTTCCACCATTGCTAGCCTCTCTAGTACCGCGCAACTTTCGCCGGTGCATTAAACCCACCATATACCTTCCTCAAAACAGCCACCATACCTACCTATTATGGCATTTCCATAGCCATTCCGAGATATATTGCCATGCAACTTCCACCGTTCTGTTTTATTATGATACACACCATCATTGTCATATTGCTTTGCATGATCATGTAGTTGGCATAGTATTTGTAGCAAGGCCACCGTTCATAATTTTTATACATGACACTCTTGATCATTTCACATCCCGGTACAGCCGCCGGAGGCATTCATATAGAGTCACGTCTTGTTATAGTATCGAGTTGTAATTCTTGAGTTGTAAGTAAATAAAAGTGTGATGATCATCATTATTAGAGCATTGTCCCATGCGAGGAAAGGATGATGGAAGCTATGATTCCCTCACAAGTTGGGATGACTCTCCGGACTTTACAAAAAATAAAAGAGGCCAAAAGAAGCCCAAATAAAAAAAATAGAAAAAAATGAGAGAAAAGAGAGAAGGGACAATGCTACTATCCTTTTTCCACACTTGTGCTTCAAAGTAGCACCATGATATTCATGATAGAGAGTCTCCTATTTTGTCACTTTCATATACTAGTGGGAATTTTTCATTATAGACCTTGGCTTGTATATTCCAATGATGGGCTTCGTCAAATTGCCCTAGGTCTTCATGAGAAAGCAAGTTGGATGCACACTCAGTTTCTTTTTGAGCTTTCATACACTTATAGCTCTAGTGCATCTGTTGCATAGCAATCCCTACTCACTCACATTGATATCTATTGATGGGCATCTTCATAGCCTGTTAATACGCCTAGTTGATGTGAGACTTTCTCCTTCTTTTTGTCTTCTCCACAACCACCATATTCTATTCCACCTATAGTGCTATATCCATGGCTCACACCCATGTATTGCGTGAATGTTGGAAAAGTTTGAGAACACCAAAAGTATAAAACAATTGCTTGGCTTGTCATCAGGGTTGTGCATGATAAAATACTTTGTGTGATGAAGATGGAGCATAGCCAGACTATATGATTTTGTAGGGATAACTTTCTTTGGCCATGTTATTTTGAGAAGACATGATTGCTTTTTTAGTATGCTTGAAGTATTATTGTTTTTATGTCAATATTAAACTTTTGTTTTGAATCTTATGGATCTGAATATTCATGCCACAATAAAGAAGATTACATGGATAAATATGTTAGGTAGCATTCTGTCGGGGTACACAGACAGGGGTGTATGTTTCCCCCTGACTTGTGCACCGACAGGCACGTCTCTGGCACGGCAACGACGAAGAAAGCTCCACCAAGCTTCACCAAGGCCAAGCAGGAGAGAATAGCTCTTTGAAGAATCAAAGGGCGGATCAAGAAGACCAAGACAAGCATAGATAGCAAGATATCACCAAGGGAAAAAGCCTCCCTTGCCGGGCAGGCGAGCCTGGTCAGGTCGAGACCACCCTAAAAGAAAGTCCCAAGACCTCCCCGGCAAGGGTTGCCGGGACGTTGGCGGCCTGCTATCCTGCCAGGGCTCCACTTCTCCACCTCACAGCGATGCAAGTCGCCTATCAGTGCGGTGTCGAGCCCTCAAGTGAATAAGTGGCAGTCATTCAGCACGTGGCAGCCATTCCTGAGGAAGATCACCCCTAAATGGCACCCGTCCATGGGCGTGTCACGCAGGCAGGAGAGAAGGTGGTTGAATGGCACAGCAAGGCTTGCCGGGCTGCATCCACGACGTGACACTAAGCATTGCATTTAATGCACCGTGTCCTATCTACAGAGTTAGGTATGATAGCACTGTGGCTATCTAATCACTGGATAATGACTATTTTGCCACTGTGGTAACCCCTTTACCTATAAAAGGAGGGCCGAGGCAACCTTAGAAAGGATTTAGACCCTTGTACACTCATACGCGCATAGCTGCTCTCCCCGAGGTGACCTTGCCGAGCTTGAGCACTGCGCGTTCGCCACGGTCTTCCACTCAGTCCACCAAAGCAGGAGTAGGGTTTTACGCCTCGCGGTGGCCCGAACCTAGGTAAAAACCACCCGCGTCATCATTGCCATGCTGTTCTACGACCTCCGCTCTTTGTGCAACGTGCCCTTCCCCCTTGCCGAACCACAAAGGGGCCGATGGCCCCATAGGTGATCATGTCGAACCATGACATCTTTGGCGCGCCAGGTAGGGGGAGGCTCGTGCGCAAACCTGACGCCGAGATCAGCGCGTTAATCTTCATCATCATCACCTCCATCAGCGACATCATCGTCCACGACACAGCAGCACGGGGAGGGAGCGACGTCGCTCCTTTATCCGTCCTGCCCAATCTCAATCACTCGTCTCCGCTGCGGCTGTAAGCGGTGGCGGGGGTGAGGGATGGCGACAACACGACGACCCCGAGCGGCTCGGGCAGCATGGCCGCCGTGTGGGCCCGTTCGAGAAAAAGGACAAAGGGGTAAGGTGCATGGTTTCCCCCTCCACCACTTTCACTTGTCGACGATCGAGCCACACTGGGTTCTTAGCATCATCAACGTTGATGAGCCCGCGCAGAACTCGGTTCAGCATTTCCCCTGCTAAAGGCAAATCCTGAGTAGAACGCCAGTGCAAATCCATTGATTGACGCCCCGGCAAGCATGCTCCAGCAAGGCCATCTACTCTAGCATGACCTTTGTGCCTACTGCCATTAGATCATCGAAAGTGTAAAGAGGAGGGGAGCGAAACCGGCTCTGCCTTGTGCTTAGCATTATCGACCTCAAAAGGTTTGTGGTCCCCTCCGGCCCTTGCCGGGGGTCCATAAATAGCTCATGGAGTGTCGTCACCTCCCGGGACGTATAGATGTGACGAGCGACCACAACCAGGAAGGGAGGGAGGCGTGAGCAAAAAGCTAAGTCGACGTGCTCGTTAGCTCTTTTCCAGTGTCTGCATTTGCCTATCCCTCTGACAACCAATGTTTTCCATATGGTCAAGTCTTTCATGCGATGGCACCCTGTCAGATTTGTCTGCGCCCTCACTCTGTTTCGAGCTTGCTCACAGAACAGGTGGCTACGTCAAAGACTCCTAAGGGAAAAACCTGCCGGGGCATGTCTTCGCCAGCTGAATGGTAAGGACCCATTCCTCGCAGCAATCGTGGCAGTATGCTACCGGCGGGCAGCCAAAGTACATACGAAGAAACTAGCCATACGAACATTCATGGATAAAATGCGAGAGGGATATCATGCATTCAAAATTAGTTAAAAACACCAGTTCAGCACAAACAAAAGTGGCACTGGATCTAAATAAGAAACATGAATAATGTTTTGTTATAGGGTAAGGCGGCAAGGCGAATGGTTCAGGGACATGGTTGACGGTCTTATGGAGCCCTGGAGACGGAGAGCACCTTGTCGGCGAAAGGGGCAGCTTTCTCATCAGCGGCAGAAGCCTCAGCGCCTGCCGGCAGCTTTCTGAAGCCATTTGCGAGGTTGAGATCCGGGTGGCGGTAGGCAATGTTGCTCAAGACCATGAAGAGGGCGTTACGGGCAAGCCTCGGGGATTCGCTTGCAAAGTAAGCAGCTCTTCCCTCCTCATGGACCTTCAGCCCTCCGGTCAGCCCGTCGAAGAAGAGTGCCAGCATGACACTTCGGGCCTCATGCCCGCCAACTGAGAAGACTGGAACCTCCATGCCCATCGTTGCGATCTAGGCAGTGAGGCGCTCGGCAATATCGACCAGGTTCTTGATCCAAAGATCGCGCTGCTGGACCTGGTTCGCCAATTTGTCCTCTGCGTCCTTCTGGAGGGTCTTCGTGTTTTCCAAGTCCCTTGTCAGTTGTTTCTCATGAACCCCAGCAGACTCAAGCTTGCTCTCCAAAGCGCCGATCCTCGCCTTCATGTCGGTGATGGTGCCATTGGCGGCATCAAGGGCCTGGCCCGTAGAGGAGAGCTGTGATTGCACCTCTCTCAAGAGAATCCCCGCCTTCTGCGCCTCCTCTTTAACGGCCACAACTTCCTTGGCACTCCCGGCAAGCTCCTCTGTCAGTTTGGCCACTTGTTGATCAAGGTCAGCTTTAGCAGTGGATGCAACAGCAAGTTCATTGGCGACCTTTTTCAGCTGAGCAGTGGAATCAAGGGTGAGCGCATCCAGGGCCGCCTTGTGCTTGTCCTCCAGCTCCTTGGTACTTTGCTAGACAAGGGCCTCCAGTTCTCTGTCCTTGCCGCGGAGAGTGGCCTCGAGGTTCTCTTCCCGGGAAGAAACATCCTTCTCCCTGGCATCCAGGAGCGCTATATGTTCCGCCAGGCGGGCTTCCCAGGCGGTGACGTCCTCCTTCGCCATGGTGATCGTCTCCTATTGCTGCATAAGGACTTGGAATTTCATGCCATGCCACTCGCGCAGCTCGCTACCCTTGTCCCTCAGCTTCTGATCCACGCTGTTGGTGGAGTTGCGCTGCTCTTTGAGTGCCTGCCACTTCTGGCCGTACCGGTTCTGCATCTCCTTGATGCCTGCCGCCACGGACTCCAGGAAGGACAGGTCCATGACTGCGCTGATGGATTCGTCGGCTTCTTCAACTCACTGGGACAGTGGCGCTATGATGCGCTGGATCTCCTTGTCAAGATCTGCGCCCACTGCTGCAGATGAGCGGGGGGCTCCCAACCCAGGTTGGGGGAGAACCAACGCCAGACTGCTCGAAGATGGTTGCGAGGCTGCGACCGAGGTGCTGAATTGGTTAGGGGGGGCTCATGGTCTTGAGGGGAACCTTCTCTTTGACCACCACCCCCAGTCCTGGCACAATGCCAGGGGCTCCCCATGGGATTTCTTGAATTTCCCCGGCAACATGTCCTTGACCTTCCGCTGTGGCAGTCTTGGCTGCCTCTTCAGCAGCATCCTTGCCGATGCTGGCCACTTCTTCCAGCAGCTCTGGTTCCTCGGCTGTTAGGACTGCAAATGAGATCAGCAAGCCATGGCAAGGAGAGAATATGCATCTGAAGGACAGGGACTGGAAGCAAGATAATGAAGACAGCAGAAAACAGAAGAACAAGCGAATTACCCGGAGTTGATTGCCGTGGGAGGGCTTCGGTTTCCCCGGCAAATATTAGTTGCCGGGATGCAACCACCGCCCTCTTCCTTAGTAACCACTGCATCGGCTTGAGCCAATCCTTTAGTGGAGGCCCTTGCCGGGGACCTCTCGACTTGGGTTTCAGGAAGGGTGGGCCCCCTCGAAGAACCTCACCCAAGGGAATCTCTCCTTCCACCTTATGTGGAGATGGGGGCGTTCCTTCATGCTACTCTTCGCGGAGGAGACCTACCCCGCGCCTCCATGCCGGGAGCTGAGCTGGGGGCTTGGCGCCGGATTGCTCATGCTACTCCCAGCCAAGCCCGTGCCTTCCGAAGGCCCCGACGACTCCGTCTGCTTGAGCCGCTTGGACTGATGGATGAGGGTTTCCTACTCCTCCTCTTCCCTGTTGAAGGCAGCAAGCAAAATGAAATCAGCAAACCAACAAAAATGCAAGACTCAGATGCGAACAGAGAGTATTTTTCTTACTCCGAGTCCATGAGCATGGAGCCCAGCTCGAACTCCATGGGTGGTGGAGGTGCTCTGCCTCTGTTCAAGACCGGGGGAACAGTATTCCCCGGTAACTTCAAGTCTTGCTTGGGCGGAGGGATCTCCGGCGAAGATGAGCTGCTCAAAGAGCTTGAATCTGATTGTGAGCTGGATTCAACTCTCGTAACTGCCCGTCGCTTGGCGGGAGGGGTCTTAGCCTCAGAAAGGCGAGAAGAATACCGGCGCTCCACGTCGGGCTTATTGCTCTTGGAGGCAACCTTCTTCACCTTCCTGGCGGCAGGAGCAGGGGCAGGAGCCGCTGGTCCCCGGCTAGCCGCTCGCCTACGACGGCGCTGGTCCAGGTCTGGCTCGGGGGCTTGTGGGCCCGCTGAGAGCCACTCCTCTTCGGGCTGTTCCATCGCCTCGGCTTCGTCCCCTTCCTGGTTTTTCGCTGCAGCAGCATACAAGGCTTCAATCGCGGAAGGCTCAACCCCGGTAGGGTCTCCCCCGGGAACCTCCTCCATGGCGTGCACCTCGCTCCTGCCGTGGGAGGATCCCTCGACATCGACCTCCCCTTCCTCTTCCTCCTCCACCCTTCTGGGCCTTGCCTTCCTGGCGGCTCGGGCCACTTTGTCCTCCTCGATCCACCTCCCGATGGACTCCGCCTCTACTTTGGAGGTGCGCTTGAACATATTACCCTCCACCCTGACGGCTCTTTCCTCTAGGCCGGAGAACCACTCGACCTCTGCGTCGGTGTCGGGCAGTTGCCAATCGCCCGCAACCCCGTAGGCGTTCCAGTTGGGCATCCACTTCAGGATCTAATCTCGGGCAGAGTTGACGTTCAGCGGAACAACCCTTACCGGCAATTTGAACGGCCCTAGGCTGCCAAACAGTTGTTCGCACAGCCAGCCATGGCCGTAAATTGACAAATTGTTGGTGAGACCTGGGTACAGCCACATCCTGTGTCCGGCATCTCCATACCGCCAGGCAAACCTATCCCTCTTCTGCAGTAGCGCAATGTGGCGCCAGAGGAAATCGGCTCCCACCTGTTCGATGGTTAACCCAGTAGCTTTAAGGCGAGCGTCCTGTTCAGCGTCGGGCGAAGCCTGTCGTCAGTAAGGCCCAATTCCCTCCAGTCATTGCCACGCACGATGCACTCCGTCCGAGCCTGGCAATACTCTGGAGCTTCCTCATCCTGGATTCAGCACCATTCCGCTCTCCATTCCTCCCATCTACCGTGCTGCAGACCAGGAAGATAACCCCAAATCTCCTTCCTTTCCCGGGGGATCCAGCTTAGGTTTCCCGAGCGGTGAGCCTTGTTCTCCACCCACGGGACGAAAAAGTGCCTGAACAGGTCTACGTTGGGGGCGACCCCGACAAAATTCTCGCACAAATGGGTGAAGATCGCCATGCATGCCATTGCATTCGGCTTAAAGTCCAGTAGGTGGAATCCATACACCACCATCATCGCTTCAAAGAAATCCGAGAAAGGGGGACAGAGGCTGCAGAAGAAATACGCGCAGAAGAATCGATAAGAATTCGGCGGATCCTCTTTCCCCTCTGGCAGAACCTTGGGCACGCCATGCCCCTGTGGAACTTCCCTTCCCCACATGTATCCATACCTTGCAACCAGAGCATCGTTATCTAATCCCGACGGGAAGAAAACCACATCTCCCTGTCGCTTCTTGTCTAGCTCAGCCACCCTCTTCTTGTTCCCCTCTAGGGGTCGTCTCCTTCACGGCGGCTGCCTGCTTCCCCTTTGCGGCGGCAGCTTTCTTTCCCATCCTCAGGGGCCCTGGAAGGGATGGAAGGTTGGGTGAGGCATCGGAGGTGAATGTGGGCGCAGGAGCGGTGTCAAATGACCCGCGCCCCTTCACGTTTTTCCTTTTTATCAGCTACGAACGTGGGGGAAGGGGCTACTCTTCGCTGCTTTCCCTCAGAAAGTTACCATTTTACATTAACTGCTACAGTCCCACGACCCCATGACTTGTGGTAATTACGCGGAGTGGACATTGGTTTGACTAGTCATCACAACCGCTACAAACGCAGCAATCATTTGACGCGTGTCCATGCACTATTTAGGGCCTAACCCAACGTGCCCGGCAACACGTATTGATCAGGCCCAGGGGCTTCTGTCGGGGTACACAGACAGGGGTGTATGTTTCCCCCTGACTTGTGCACGGACAGGCACGTCTCCGGCACGGCAACGATGAAGGAAGCTCCACCAAGCTTCACCAAGGCCAAACAGGAGAGAATAGCTCTTTGAAGAATCAAAGAGCAGATCAAGATGACCAAGACAAGCCTAGACAGCAAGATATCACCAAGGGAAAAATCCTCCCTTGCCGGGCAGGCGAGCCTGGTCAGGTCGAGGCCACCCTAAGAGCAAGTCCCAAGACCTCCCCGGCAAGGGTTGCCGGGGCGCTGGCGGCCTGCTATCCCGCCAGGGCTCCACCACTCCACCTCACAGCGACGCAAGTCGCCTATCAGTGCGGTGTCGAGCCCTCAAGTGAATAAGTGGCAGTCATTCAGCACGTGGCAGCCATTCCTCAGGAAGATCACCCCTAAATGACACCCGTCCATGGGCGTGTCACGCAGGCAGGCGAGATGGTGGTTGAATGGCGTGGCAAGGCTTGCCGGGCTGCATCCACGACGTGACACTAAGCGATGCATTTAATGCACCTTGTCCTATCTGCAGAGTTAGGTATGATAGCACCGTGGCTATCTAATCACTGGATAATGATTGTTTTTCCACTGTGGTAACCCCTTTACCTATAAAAAGGAGGGCCGAGGCAACCTTAGAAAGTATTCGGACCATTGTACACTCATATGCGCGTAGCTGCAATCCCCGAGGCGACCTTGCAGGGCTTGAGCACCTGGGTAAAAACCACCCGCGTCATCATTGCCGTGCTGTTCTACGACCTCCACTCTTTGTGCAACGTGCCCTTCCAGCTTGCCGAACCACAAAGGGGCCGATGGCCCCATAGGTAATCATGTCGAACCACGACACATTCAACATCAAAAATTCTGTTTTTAGCATTTACCTACTCGAGGACGAGTAGGAATTAAGCTTGGGGATGCTTGATACATCTCCAACGTATCTATAATTTTTGATCGTTCCATGCTATTATATTATCTGTTTTGGATGTTTTATATGCATTAATATGCTATTTTATATTATTTTTGGGACTAACTTATTAACCTAGAGCCTAGTGCTAGTTTCTATTTTTTCCTTGTTTTTGAGTTTTACAGAAATGGAATATCAAACAGAGTCCAAACGGAATAAAACTTTACGATGATTTTTCATGGACCAAAAGACATCCACAGAGCCTGGAGAGGGGGCCAGAAGAGTCTCGAGGGACCCACAAGCCCTCAGGCCGTGCCTAGGGGTGGGTGCCTCCCTGGCTTGTGGGTCCCTCGGGAGTCCTCTAACCCAAATTCTTGCGCTATAAATTCCCAAATATTCCCAAACCAACAGAAGCGTCCACCAAAATACTTTTTCGCCACCGCAATCCTCCGTTCTCGTGAGATCCCATCTTTGGGCCTTTTTCGGCACCCTGCCGGAGGGGGATTCGATCACGGAGGGCCTCTACATCAACCTTGCTACCCTTCCGATGAAGCATGAGTAGTTTACCACAGACCTACGGGTCCATAGCTAGTAGCTAGATGGCTTCTTCTCTCTCTTTGATCTTCAATACAATGTTGTCCTCGATGTTCTTTTTGATCTATCCGACGTAATATTCTTTTGCGGTGTGTTTGTCGAGATCCGATGAATTGTGGATTTATGATCAAATTATCTATGAATATTATTTGAGTCTTTTCTGAAATCTTTTATGCTTGATTAAATATCTTTGTATTTCTCTTCGAATTATCGGTTTGGTTTGGCCAACTAGATTGGTTTTTCTTGCAATGGGAGAGGTGCTTAGTTTTGGGTTCAATCTTGCGGTGTCCTCACCCAGTGACAGTAGGGGTAGCGAGGCACATATTGTATTGTTGCCATCAAGGGTAAAAAGATTGGGTTATCATCATATTGCTTGAGTTTATCCCTCTGCATCATGTCATCTTACTTAAAGCGTTGCTCTGTTCTTATGAACTGAATACTCTAGATGCAGGCAGGAGTCGGTCGATGTGTGGAGTAATAGTAGTAGATGCAGAATCATTTCGGTCTACTTGACACGGACGTGATGCCTATATTCATAATCATTGCCTTGGATATCGTCATAACTTTGCACTTTTCTATCAATTGCTCGATAGTAATTTGTTCACCCACCGTATGTTTTCTTTCAAGAGAGAAGCCTCTAGTGAAACCTATGGCCTCCGGGTCTATTTTCCATCATATATTTTTAGATCTATAAACCAAAAAACCCAAAAATACATTACTGCAATTTATTTGTTTTACGTTTTAGGAATCTTTTATACCCATCTCTATTAGATCTCACTCTTGTTCGAGACCGTGAAGGGATTGACAACCCCTTTTTTGCGTTGAGTGCAAGTGTTTGTTAGTTTGTGCAGGTGCATAGATTGGAGACTTGCTTGTGCCTCCTAATGGATTGATACGTTGGTTCTTAACTGAGGAAAATACTTATCTCTACTTTGCTGCATCACCCTTTTCTCTTCAATGGAAAAATCAACGCAAGCTCAAGAAGTAGCAACCCTCTGAGCGTATTAAAGTAGAACCTAAAATTGCAATGGGTAAAGACCTCTTGGTTGATAATATTGATGGACATGTCATTTACTTCTGTGATGAAGCAACTAGGATTGCTAAACCAGTCAATACTGAACAAGATAAATCAGATAAGAGTAAACCAGTTGTTGACATGCATGTTGTTTCTATTAAGATTGGAGATCATTGCTATCATGGTTTATGTGATATGGGTGCTAGCAGAAGTTATGCATGATATTGCACCTGTTGAGATTGAAGATATTGATGTTACATATCAAGCTTGCAAACAGAGATATTATTTCACGCGTTGGCATTGTTAGAGATGTTGAATTCTTATGTGGTAAGATCAAATACCCTACTGGTTTTCTAGTCCCTGGATCACCGCAAGATGATTTTTGTCCTATTATTCGTAGACCTTTCCTGAATACCGTTAATGCTGAAATTGATTGTGCTAAAGAGACGGTTAGTGTTAAGTTTGGTGATGTGTCTCATGAATTTAATTTTTCTAAGTTTAGGAGACAACCTCATGATAAAGAATTGCCCAGTAAAGATGAAATCATTGGTCTTGCTTCTGTTGTTGTTCCTCTCACTGATCCATTAAAACAATATCTGCTAGACCATGAGAATGATATGCATATGAATGAAACATATGAAATAGATGAAATATTCTTTAGGCAAGCACCTATCCTTAAACATAATTTTCTTGTGAAACCTTGGGAGATCCTCTTCCACCTAAGAGTGATCCCTTGTCTGAATTAATGAAACTCCATGATACATTAAAATATGCTTATCTTGATGAAAAGAAGATATATCCTCTTATTATCAATGCTAACCTTTCAGAGCATGAAGAAAAGAGATTACTCAAAACTCTGAGGAAGCATCGTGCTGCAATTGGACATACTCTCGATGACCTTAAAGGCATTAGCCCAAAATTATGTCAACACAAGATTAATATGGAACCTGATGCTAAACCTGTTGTTGATCATCAACGTCGTCTGAATCTCAAAATGAAGGATGTGGTAAGAACTAAAATATTAAAGCATTTGGAAGCATGTATAATTTATCTTGTAGTTGATAGTAGATGGGTAAGTCTTATTCATTGTGTCCCTAAGAAAGGAGGCATTACTATTGTTCCTAATGATAAAAATGAACTTGTCCCACAAAGAAT
This sequence comes from Thinopyrum elongatum, assembly GCA_011799875.1. Taxonomy (NCBI): domain Eukaryota; kingdom Viridiplantae; phylum Streptophyta; class Magnoliopsida; order Poales; family Poaceae; genus Thinopyrum; species Thinopyrum elongatum. The sequence goes on along the minus strand of CM022298.1, from coordinate 310,432,109 downwards.
TGTAACTAGCTATAGAATGGTAATTGATTTTAGGAAATTAAATAAAGCAACTAGAAAAGATCATTACCCTCTACATTTTATTGATAAAATGTTAGAAAGATTGTCTAAGCACACACATAAAATTTCAGAAAATGTCCCACATTTTAGTGAAGGTATAGTTCTTGGTCATAAAATTTCTGAAAGAGGTATTGAAGTAGATAACGCTAAAGTTGAAGCCATTCAGAAAATGCCATGTCCTAAAGATATCGAAGGTATAAGAAGTTCCCTAGTCATGCTAGTTTTTATAGAAGGTTCATTAAAGATTTCTCTAAAATTTCTGGGCCTCTCACTAATCTCCTACAAAAATATGTTCCATTTGTTTTTGATGATGATTATGTAGAAGACTTTGAAATACTTAAGAAAGCCTTGATTTCTTCACCTATTGTTCAACCATTTAATTGGAACCTACCCTTTCAAATTATCTGTGATGCTTAAATGTTATTCATTACGCTAGTAAGACCTTGGGTAGTGCTCAAAGAAATTATGCTACTACTGAGAAATAATTTCTAGCAGTTGTGTTTGCATGTGATAAATTTAGACCTTATATCGTTGATTGTAAAGTTACTATTCATAGAGATCATGCTGCTATTAAATATCTTATGGAAAAGGAAGATGCTAAGCCTAGACTAATTAGGTGGGTTCTTTTACAACAAGAATTTGATTTGCATACTGTTGATAGAAAAGGAGCTGAAAACCCTGTAGCAGATAATTTGCCTGGAATGGAAATGTTCTTGATGACCCAGTACCTATTGATGATAGTTTTCCTGGTGAACAATTATCTGTTATAAATACTTCTACATCTCGCAATAATCCTTGCTATGCTAATTTCATTGTTTCTAAATATATACCACTTAGTTATACATATCAACAAAAGAAAAAGTTCTTCTTTGATTTAAAATATTACTTTTAGGATGACCCACACCTGTATAAGGAAGGAATAGATGGTGTTATTAGACGTTGTGTATGTGAGCATGAGCAGCAACAAATCCTAAGGAAGTGTTATTCGAGGCATATGGAGGGCACCAAGCAAGAGTCAGAAGTGCACACAAGGTATTGCAGTTTGGTTTTTACTAGCCTACTCTCTTCAGGGATGCACATAAGTTTGTCCTCTCTTGTGATGAATGTCAAAGAATTTGTAATACTGGTAGACCTTAGGAAACGCCTATGAATTATTCACTTGTTATTGAACCATTTGATGTCTGGGCTTTGATTATATGGGACCTTTTCCTTCCACTAATGGATATACACATATTTTAGTTGATGTTGATTATGTTACTAAGTGGTTAGAAGCTATTCCAACTAGTACTGTTGATCACCACACATCTCTTAAAATTCTTAAAGAAGTTATCTTTCCAAGATTTGGAGTCCCTAGATACGTAATGACTGATGCTGGTGCACACTTTATTCGTGCTGCGTTTTGTAAGATCTTATCTAAATATGATGTAAGCCATAGAATTGTGTCACCTTATCATCCTCAGTCTAGTGGGAAAGTTGAGTTGAGTAATAGAGAAATAAAATAATCCTACAAAAAACTTTAATAGATCTAGGAAAAATTGGTCTAAGAAACTTGATGATGCATTGTGGGCATACAGAACTGCCTATAAAAATCCTATGGGTATGTTCCCATATAAAATGATTTATCGAAAAGCATCTTGTTTGCCTCTTGACTTAGAACATAAAGCTTATTGGGCAATTAAAGAACTCAATTATGATTTCAAACTTGCTGATAAAGGAGATTAGTTGACATTAGTTCTATAGATAAGTGGAGAGCACAAGCTTATGAAAATGCCAAGTTATTTAAAGAAAAAGTTAAAAGATCTCATGATGAAATAATTCAAAATGGGAATTTAAGATTGGTGAACAAGTTCTATTCTACAACTCTCGTTTCAGATTGTTTGTGGGAAAACTTCTCTCCAAATGGGAAGGATCATTCATCATCGAAGAAGTTTATCATTCCGGAGCTATCAAGATTAATAATGTCGAGGGCACTAACCCTAAGGTGGTTAATGGGCAAAGAATTAAACATTACATTGCAGGTACATCCTTTAACATTGAAACCAATATTATTCAAACAATGACAACGGAGGAACATATGGAAGAGTCTTTCCGGAATGCTCCAGAATCCTGAAAAGGGGTAGGTACGTGATACGGTAAGTAACACAACTCCAAAAATTCCATAAAAATAATTTCTATCCATTTTGGAATATTAGAAAAAATAGGAAAATAAGAAACAATCGAGGGGACCCACAAGGAGGCCACAAGGCAACAGGGCGCACCATGATGCCTTGTGGGCACCTCATGTGACTTCCCGACTCTGTTTTCTTCCCGAATACTTGTTTCGCAAGATAAAAATTCATTATATATACTCCCGAATGTTTTCACCACCGTATCGCATGTTTCTCTTGTGTTCTTGTTTCGTGCTTTTTTTTTGACAGATCTAGATCATCAAATCCCTCATGACTCCCGAAGGATCTGCACTAAGCACCACATCATCCAACCCTCTCTGGGTAAATGTCCTTTCAGCAACGTTTACTATGAGTGGTCGTGCGGTGAGGAGGATCCTGTTGAGCGAGAGGGAACCAAGGAGGCTACCGGTGGCCAGATCAAGACAGATGAAGGGGATAAATTGGTGCCTTCCGTTGAAGCTAAGGAGGAGGGAGATTCCTTCTACTCTCTTTTTCCTAATCTTACTTTATCCGATGTTAATGCACCAAAGGCTGTTGAAGCAATTTGCGCTCAGAACACATCACTCACTTGGGAAGTTATTACCCTAGAGGAGCAGAATCGGGTGCTCCATGAGATCATCATGAAGAGGCATGTGTTAGATACTTGGAGGGCGGAGAACAGGCCTACCACTTCATCACCACCATCACCCAAGAAGGAAACTTGAGTACACGGGTATGGGAATGACCCTTGGCTTGTTCCAAGCTTGGGGGAGGTGCCCCGGTATCGTATCACCATCACTTTTATCATCCTTATCTATCTTAGTTTGATCCTTAGTATTTCATGATTTAGAAGAATAATGTTTCAATATGAATTAGTTTCAGGTGCTTGTTTCATGATCTATCTATCCATGTGATCGTGTGTGAGAGTTATATAATAAATGGTAGTGTGAGTTTGGAAGCTTTACCTTCCTGCTTCAATCTTAGCAATGAAAATAATAAAAAGATCATATGCTAATCCCATGGGGAGTAATGACTTCACATAGAAGAAGTATAGTTGATAAATTCATTGGAGATTAACAAACATAACATTGGTTATTGATGCAATTCATGAAAAAGTAATAAATGAAGTGTAGGGACCGAGAGTATATCGACCAGAGGGGAGGGGTGAATAGGTGATTCAAAAATACTTTCAAATGTATTGCATCTGGCCCGAACACAGCAGCGGAGAAAGCTTGAATGAAATGAATCTTAGGAAGCTATCCTACTGAGGAACAAAACCTTCAATGTAGGAAGCAATGATAGGACGAGTATAGTAGATTACGGGCTCGACTATCATGATGGTAAATCAATTGCAATAGCATGAGTGAAAACTATATGCAAACAACGAGGTAAATGTAGGCAGAGGGAATGCACTAGAATACTGCTCAGAAGAAAAGAGAGATATGCAGCAGTTTACACACGAAGGATAAATGATCAAATAATGAGCAAATACATGATCATCGGAGAGCATGAAGGATAATTCCTGAATGAAATACTGAGCGAACAGAAATGACTAGTGGTGCTCAATGGAGACAAGTGTATTTGGTATACCAGTTCGAAGGACTTGTGATTAAACACAGGAGCAAACCTCTTTCCATCCTATTCTCCTTCAACTGTGAGCTGATCTGACTCTAGTTGATTTTAATCATGGTAGATGCTTATTGGCGATCTCCAAACCTTCGACAGACTTCCTTCATAAACCACCATTACTGTTGGTTGCTAAAGATCTTGCTCGGTGAAGACAACAACTCTTCAACACTAGAGCCAACACCTATCCGTCTAGAGAGTGCGCACCTCTCAAGAGTAATAGGTAAAAGAACTCTAACTCAGAACTACTAAGATGCTCAACCACTATCTAAGTTTTGGCTCTTTGTTTTCTCTTGGTGGATTTTAAACTCAAATCTCTCGGAGAGGGGATGCTCAATAAATCTTCTCAGAAATCTTAAGCGGAGTAGCCAACAGACAACGTTGGAGCGGAGTGTTTATTTATAGCCATAGCTTTCCCTGATGGGAAATGACCAAACTGGACATGTGGAACAGCCAATGGCCGAACGACACGAGTCCAACGGTCGGAATTTGAGCACAACAGTAACATTCCTTGCAGAGCAAGAAATGCTAACTCCCCAGTCCAAAAGATATCTCCAGCACCACCGAAGAATTTCCTCTTCTGCTGACAGGTAATCATTTAGAGCATGAAGATATTTCTCTTAGTCTTGCATAAGTTTTGGCTAAGCATCACACCGGATCTAAGCTTCGAGAACCTATGCCCCTCTTAATACTAGAGAGGTACTAAGAATCAAGAAAGAGAAGAAGAACAATGAAATGAATTCTACGTCTTCGCTCCTCCTTCGGTCTTCTCAGTCAATTCTCTTCAGACGACCTCCGAACCAATTGCTTCACATCATTAATAGATTTTAAGGGGTCAATTTCTTCTCATCAATCTTCTCGCTTGAACGGCCTTGAGAGATATGATGAATCTTTTCTACATCTCAATATCCTTCGGTGAAGTACCTCAATCTTGACACCAAGATGGCATTCTTCTTCGGTTATGTATGGACTATTTCTCTCTCTATGCACTAGTAAACAAATCAGTCCACGCCTATTTCTGCCAACAATCTCCAAAACACAAGAGGGCAAGAATTGCACCAACAATCTCCCCATTTTTGGAAGACTGTTGATAAAACAGAATACATCGAAAGATAGATGAAGTGATATGAAGTAGGATGTGACTTAAGCATGAGAGACGAGAGAAAACATACGAAGATGAACACGCTCCCCCTAAATGTAAGCACTCTGTTGAAGATGTTTCATTTGAGGCTATGCTTGAGAGATAAACTGGAAGGTAGTGATGTGAATCTTCGTGCGAGAAGCAATGTTGTTTTGTAGCAATTGTATCATTGATCAATGCTCTCATTTATGTCTGAGGTATTTCCTGCGACAACACATCCTTGAAAAGGTTTTGTTAAATATTATGAAACTTTGAAATGATTTGTCACAGAAATGAGCCATGAAGATTTTCTCAGAACAGAGTATGAATCCACATGAGGTATAGTAACTCCCTAGAGATTAGATAAGCAAGATATGTCACAACAAGGGATGCTTTATCTCAGAGAGAATGAGCTCCAGATGGAGTTTTCCTTCAACAAGGATGAAAAGATAACAGCTAACGAAGGCAAAACATCACCTCAGAAGGACTAAATTGGTATTTGGGTTGAGTAACGAATAAGTTCAATCAGAAGGCAATTTCCTTCGCTTGCATTGTAAGATAATACAATAAAGTGAAGTAGGAAAAGAACGATACACATTGAGACGATGGATATCTCTTTTCAGAGAAATAAGTTTGTCAATCTTCTTCAAAGTATTATTACTTCACCTCCAACATATATAAGTATCAAAGATAATCATTACAAGGAAGTAAATATCAATCGCACCTGCATCCAAATAACCGAGAGCTAATAGCAATGCAGGGGTTATTAACGGTACATGACGACAAACTTCACCAACACCACATGCGGTGCTATAAAGTTTCATGACCAAAAGCAAATAGTTCAATGACGGATAGCAAACTTTTTCGAAGGAAAAGCAAATGGCGAATAAATACCTTAAAAATATCCAGCTCATATATCCTCTCGATGTTCTTCTCCTCCTTTTTGTCAACAAGTATAAAAAAGGAATGAGAAAATCATGCGAGGAACTACTTGTCCATAGAACGCTCAGAACTCGAACTGTTCAGAAAAGCAGAACAAGGAATATTTGAAGCCGAGGAGGAGAACAACTCATAGCATGGGCTTCGAAAGCAGCTTCTGGAGTGGAGCAAGGAGCATCTAGTTTGAATATCACAGTTCTAGCAGTACTTCAATCTCATCGTCTGGTCCTGCTGAGCTCGTGGTCTTGGTCTTGTTGCACCGGAATGGAAACCTTTGGGGCATCCCTTGGGAACCCACGCTGGTCCCTGCCTCCTTAGCACCAAAGAGGAAACTGTCCTCCTCTGCGCCCGCCTGGCCTTGAGGCGGGGTACCTGAATAGAAATCTCTGCTCCTCGGGAGGTCTTGGTGTCGTTCACCTCGCGAGGCCGTGGGGGCCCTAGCGAGGGTCTTGCTCACAGAGTCTTACAGCTGGGCCGTACCGGGCCATCGACGGGGCCACGCGCTGGGCCGTAGGCAGGCAGGACTGGGTACCCCCGATCCCAGAATGCCGACAGTAGCCCCCGGGCCCAAGGCACGCTCGCCCTGGATTTGAAGCGAAGGCAAGGCGTGAAGGGCGAAGCACCACGGGCCCCGATCGCCTGCGGGCCAGGCTGGACGCGTGGCACACAACGGGATGCAGACACCTCCACTTCCCCACGTCGCCTCTGCAACTGCCTAGACCGATGAAAGTCTGGACATGCATGCTGCGAGGCCATCATTGCGCGACGGTGGAGGGGCATCGGTTGGCCCATGATCGCCTATAAGAGGGCGAGGGGGCAGAGTCCCATCCCATCTTTGTCCTCTTTCCCTTCCTTCTCCAATCTCCGCCACAGCCACCGCCTCACCGAAGCAACCTTGGCGCCAGCGAGGATGTTCACCGTCGAGGAGAAGGGCAAGGCTCCCCAGGAAGGACCGGGTTCGCCACCGCCCAATAGAGGGCGCGGCCGCCCTCGCAAGTCTTTAGCCACGCCAGCAGCATCGTCCTGGGGGTGCGGGCGTCCTCCTCTGGTGGTCCGCACCGGCTCCGACGGCCATGGAAAGAACCCTTCCAGCGGGGGAAGCCACGGAATCTACAGTGCCCATGGGCAAGGGGGGAGGCGTGCGGCGTTCGTTTGGCCACCTCACCCGCCGGCCCGCTCGGATGACACGGCCCACGAGTTTGTGGCATTGATGGAGGGCCCGCCCCTCACTTGGATCCAGCTTCTGCGCTTCTTCGCAGAGAAGTTGCCGACTAGAGGACCCGCTGACCAGTGGCTGTAGCCCGACGGCTGCTGCAACAGGTCCTCATTAGCGGAGGTCGAGGTTACCTCCATGGGCTACGTGTTCCTGAACCGTGGATGGCAGACGTTCGCCCGCTCCCGCGGCTTGCAGGGGAGGAGCACCCTCCACTTCAAGTACGACGGGGCGGCCACGCTCTTCGTGAAGGTCTTCAGGAAAGACGGCAGGCGCTTGGAGTGCTGCCCAGAGGGCAATGGCAGTGGCGGTGACCACCCCTCCGACGATGATGGCCCTCACGGCCGCGGTGTCCTCGGTGGTGAACTTGCCCTTGGCGGCGGCCACGACACCTTCAGCAGCAGCGGTGCCTCCTCTGGGGAGCTCGAGCGATGACGACCCACCACGTCGCCATTCCCGAGTCAAGGAGGGTGACAAACCGCCATGCCGCCGTGCCCCTGTCAGGGAGGTGGAGAACTCCGACTGAGCATGGGCGGCGCCGGAGCCGGGCTTCAGGAGGAGCGGCCCTCGGGAGGCCACTTCTTTTGTTCTGTGTTTTTTATTTCCTGCATCGAGAGTCGTGAAAAGCCCTGCGGGGTGTGTAATGAACTGCGGCACTTGCGCCTTTATATTAGTGTTTCCTGCTCATATTGTAGCATTATATTGTCATTAATTGAAAGCTTCCTGCCTGGCGCGATTAGGATAACTTAGCTTTATGCGCTCGTGGCCCTTGGCGGGTTCCTGCGTCGCGGGGGCGCGCTCCTCCAGAGCTTTTGATCCTATGCATGCTCCTTGTGCCGGCAATGATGCTGCTGGAGCATCGAGGCAGCCGAAGGAGCTTGCCGGGGAGGCTCCCTCCTCAATGACCAGATGGCTTCGGAGCCTCGAGGGGATCGCGGCTCGCGAGGCCACGCGATTGCGTTTTCCCAGGCTACCCTTCTTTGGCGCCCATCCTGCGTCTAGAGCCCCCGAGCGAGGGTCGATTGTCATTGGTATGCCGGGTCGCAATGCCCGGCAAGGCTGGGAAGCGAGCGCTCCTGAGGCCAAGGGCCGAAGGCAACACGTGCCTGTTGGCTCGCTCGAGAGCGTCGCGTGAGGATTCAGACGCCCGAGTCTTGGCAAGGTGTGCGCACGGGCGAACCCGGGGCTGTTGTGGCCTGGGCCCTCATCATCACCGGTCTGGCTCAAGCGTACACAGCGTGCCCAGCCCCCGTTCGCGGGACGCACGGGAGGGAACAACTGACAGCCGCCACTTCCTCTAAAAACAAGATTCAAGAAGGAAAACACTGCAAGGAGAAAATCCTGACCCTTTTCGAATAAAGATGCGAAAACTTCAAACTTCATTCCAAGAAGTGGCAAATTTGATTACAAGAGAGAATAAAAAATAGCCGCGTCTGGCGGCTAAGCTAGTCTTCCCACCAGCGCGGAGCATGGGGCCTGCACTTGGGCGTGGGCATAGTCGTTGTTCGACCGTTTCATCCGCCAGCGCGGAGCATGGGGCTTCCACTTGGTCGTGGGCGGGAGCTCCTGCGGGGCCGTGGGGCGGCGCACTGGGAGCTCCGGGGCGTGTACAACCCCAATCATTATTACATGAGAGTGTCACAGGTAGAACTTGCGGAGATGTTGGATGTTCCAATCATTCTGGACATGCCGGGCCGGGCCTGGAGACGCGGGCGACCCAGAACGGGCCCTCCCACATGGGCGAGAGCTTGTGGAGGCCCACCCTAGAGAGGACCCGCCTCAGGATGAGGTCCCCAACTTCGAGACTCCAGGAGCAGATATTGCGGCAGTGGTAGCGCCGCAGCGCCTGCTGGTACCTCGCGGTGTGGAGAGAAGCTTGGCGGTGGGCCTCCTCTCCAAGCACAAGATCAGTTCCCCACAAGGCATCCAGACGCGCCTCATCGAATGCCAAGACTCGCGGGGAATGATGCTTGACCTCGTGCGGGAGGACCGCCTCAGCCCCATAGACGAGGAAGAACCGGGTCTCGCCGGTGGGCTTAGTCGCGGTGGTGCGGACAGACCACAACATAGACTGAAGCTCATCGAACCAACCCTTGCCGCAGGCCTCCAGCTTCTTCTTGATGCTCCTTGTATTGAGGCCCCTCAGGACCCCTGCGTTGGCGTGCTCAGCTTGGCCGTTGCTCCACGGGTGCGCCACCGAAGCGTAGCATACCTGCGTTCCAAGGTTAGCACAATATGTCCTGAAGAGATTGCTTGTGAACTGCGAGCCATTATCGATAATGATGCGGTTGGGGACACCGAATCGGCTCACAAGGCCCTTGATGAACTAGACGGCCGAGCCGGCGGGAATAGTGCACACAGGCTCCACCTCCGCCCACTTGGTGAACTTGTCGACGACAACGTAGAGGTAGCGGTAGCCACCGGCCGCCCGAGGGATCGGGCCCAGTATATCCAGCCCCTAGACCACGAAGGGCCATGAGAGCGGGATGGTCTAGAATCCTTGTGTGGGCTGATGAATCTACTTGGCATGGAACTGGCAGGCCTCACAAGATCGGACCAGCTCGGTGGCGTCGTGGAGCGTCGTAGGCTAGTAGAACCCGCTGCGGAACACCTTTCCCACGAGAGTGCGCGATGAGGAGTGGTGTATGCAATCTCCATCGTGGATGTCGGCCAACAGCTCGCGTCCCTACTCCTCGGACATGCACCGCAGCGAGATGTCATTGGGGTGTCTGCGGTACAGCTCGCCGTCCTGCAGGAAATAAGCAATGGCCTGGCGAGCCACACACTCTACGTCTTCCTCCTTCTTCGGCAGGGCGCCATGGAGCAAGTACGCCTTGAACTCCTCGGTCTAGTCACCCGCCTCAGCTTCCAACGCTAGGAGCAGTTGAGCTCCTGAGGTCGGGCTGCATGCTGGGGCGTCCGAGGGTGGCGCTAGCGGCGGCTCCTCCCGAAACAGTGTCGGGCCTGCGGCAGGAGGTGCAGCCGATGGCTTGAAGACCCTTTCCTCGAAGATGCTTGGCTTTTCATGCTTGCGGCGGGATGCCCTCTTGGCGATGTCATCTGCTTCCCTGTTCGCGCCACTCGGAACATGCTGCAATTCCAAGCCCAAGAAGCACTTTTCGATTTTACGTACCTCTTCCAGGTATGCCACCATGTGTTCGTCTTTCGGTTTGTACTCCTTGTTGGAGAAGTTGACGAGGAGCTGGGAGTCGCCCTTGATGGTGAGGCGCCTGACCCCCAGGGTGGCCGCGGCCCTGAGCCCGACGATCAGGCCCTCATACTCCGCAATGTTGTTGGAGACCTTCTCATCATGTTGGAAACAAAGCTGTACGGCGTAGAAGAGCTTGTCCTCGGTTAGGGAGATGAGGACGACTCCAGCCCCCGCACCCTACCGCGCGAAGGCGCTGTCGAAGTGGATGACCCAACCGTCGGGCGCCTCGTCCCGGGGCGCGAGGGAGCGGTCCTCGCTAGGCCCCTGGGCTGGAGCATCTGTCCATTCTGCCACGAAGTCGGCAAGGGCCACCCCCTTGATAACCCGAGTCGTACTGAACTCAAGCTGGAAAGCCTGGAGCTCGATGTTGCACTCAGCGACTCTGTCGGAAGCGTGGGGGTTGTGCAGTATTTTCTCCAGTGGGTATGCGGATACAACCTTGATGGGGTGGCCCTGGAAATAGTGGCACAGCTTCATGGAAGCAACAAGGAGCATGAGGAGGAGCTTCTGCTGCATCGGGTAGCGCGCGTGTCCCGCAGCACGGTGCTGATGAAGTACACCGGATGCTCGACGAGGCGCGAGGAGCTGACATCGTCCTGCCTCGCGTGGGACACAAGGGGTTTGGGCGCCTCGTCAGGCGGGGGCCCCTGGGCGCCGTCCTGTGTCGGCGGAGGCCGCGGGGCCTTACGCGGGCTGCCAGGCCCCGCGCTGGTGCTGGGGCACTCTTCCCGAACTGCCACAAGCACCACACTAGCTGAGTGCGGGGTGGCAGCCATGTAGAGCATCAAAGGCTCGCGAGGACGGGGGGGGGATCGTGAGGTACCTCTTGAGGCCCTCGAAGACCGCCTCTGCTTCCGGGGTCCACTCGAAGGGGCCCGTTCTCTTCATCAACTTGAAGAAGGGGAGGCCGCGCTCGCCGAGCTTGGAGATGAAGTGTCCCAAGGAAGTCACACACCCTGCCAGCTTTTGCATTTCGTTGAGGGCCTGAGATAGTCGCATCTTTTCAATTGCCTTGACCTTCTCGGGGTTGGCCTCGATCCCTCAATTCGAGACAAGGAAACCGAGCAGCTTGTCGGAAGGGACCCCGAAAACGCACTTCTCCAGGTTAAGCCTCAGGTTCATCTTGCGCAGGTTGGCGAACGTTTCCTCCAGATCTTCGACCAGGGTCTTTGCCTTGCGTGACTTGACTACGATGTTGTCGACGTATGCCTCTGCATTCCTCCCTAGTTGCGGTCCCAACGCAATGTGCATCAGCCGCTAGAAGGTGGCACCCGTGCTTCTCAGCCCGAAGGGCATGCAGGTGTAAAAGTACATGCCACACGCGGAAATGAAGGCTGTCTTCTTGACGTCCTCGGTCGCCATCTTGATCTGGTGATAGCCAGAAAAAGCATCCACGAAGCACAACAGATCACACTCCGCGGTGGAGTCCACGATCTGGTCGATGCGCGGAAGTGGGAAGGGGTCCTGAGGGTAAGCTTTGTTGAGGCTTGTAAAGTCCACGCACATGCGCTCCTTTCCGCCCTTCTAGGGAAAGACAACCGAGTTGGCCAGTCACTCCGGGTACCGCACTTCCCGAATGACCCCGGCTTCTTGCAGCTTGCGCACCTCCTGAACGATGAATGCCTGCTTCTCCTGTGCTTGGTGTCACGCTTTCTGCTTCATCGGGCCCGCGCTGGGGCATACTGCCATGTGGTGTTCGATTACCTCCCTCGGGACGCCCACCAGATCGGACGCCTCCCATGCAAACACATCCTTGTTTGCCCGGAGGAAAACGACCAGCGCCTCCTCCTACTTTGGAGGGAGGCCGACGCCAATGGTGAAGGTGGGGCCTGAGCCATTGCCATCGACGGGCACCTTCTTTGTCTCGGCACGGTCCTGGGAGAACAGTTGCTTCTTCTTTGCAGGCGCGACTTCGGGGGCCTCCGGGGCGCCCTCAGTGTCCAGGCGTGAAGCCACCGCCACCGCATAGGCGAGCTTGAGGGCCCGCACCACATCCTTTCTGTCGCCAGCCACAGTAATGACTCCGCTGCTGCCCGGCATCTTGACGATGTTGAAGCCTGGATGGGTTACTGCCAATAACTTGGCGAGGGCAGGGTATCCCAAGATGGCGTTGTACGGGAGGCCAACGCGGGCCACGTCAAAGTCGATAAGCTCCCCACGGTCGGCACTTGGGCATGGTGTGGTAGTTGCCGCGCTTGCCGAAGGTGAAAGGGAGACACACCTGCCCAAGGGGGACGGTGGAATCGTCGGTCACCCCAGAGAAAGGCCTGGTGGGTAGGAGCTGGTCATAGGGCACCTGAAGCGCCTCGAAGGTCTCGACAGAGAGTACATTAAGACTAGCGCCGTCATCGATGAGGGTCTTGGTGACAGAGATGTTGCTGATGGTGGGCATGCAGAGCATGGGGAGCGCGCTGGCAGTGGCCGCGGACTTGAGGTGATCCTTGGAGTCCAAAGTGATGGCAGCCTCAAGCCTCACGTGGCCCCACGAGGCCTCAGGCCGTGGCTGAGCACCGCCTGCCTGACGGAAAAACTGCTTGAAGTGGTGACTAGATGCGGGCGCCTGCGACCCGCCGAGGATGCAAGCGACCGCGTGGGGCGTCTGAGCCGCGAAGCATGCTACAAACTGACCGCGGAGCTCCTCCCAAGAGGAGATCGAGGCGTCCGGGAGGCCGCGGAGCCAAGATCGAGGGGCCTCCGTGAGGGCCAGGGGAGCCAGTTCACCATTGCCTCGATGCTTAGTGAGTAGAGCAAGAGGAACTACGCAGGGTCCGGGGTGCCATCATAGCGCAGGGGTAGGTCTGGCTTGAAATTGCCGGGCCAAACAACGCGTCGCAGCTCCGGCGTGAAGGCGCGGCAACCTGCCGCGCTTATGGGCGCAACCCACATGAGGGGAGCACAATCCTGACGCCCATGCACCGCAGCCCCTAGAGTTGCCCAGCCTTGGTGCTGGCGTGGCGGTGCGGGGAGCACATGCGTGTCATACTGCGGCTGCAGCTCCACCTGGCAGCTGGCTTCGTCTCGCGCTGGGGCAGGCGCCTCGCACGGCGGGTAGCACGGACATGCGTCGCGGCTGGGCTAGGGGTCGGTGTTGTGCAAAGAAGGAGGCAGAGGAGTGCCATGAGCTATGTCGCCCGCACTGGCGGGCGAGGGACGTAGCGAGTGGGATGGCACCGTGGCCTTGCAGGCGGCGTTGACGAGCTCGGTGATGCAGCCCAGCCAGGTGTCGTAGCCCTCGTCGGCGGGGCGGTAGCTCAGCAGCTCGCGTGCCATGAGCAGCGCAGCCTGCGCGTTCGCCAGCCTGCGGCGAGCATGGGAAGATGACGCCGTGACGGGGTGAGGGAAGGAGTGGCGGTGCGGCCATCACGTTGCACGGAGGGTGGCAGCGAAGAGTCCTGCCGCTCATGAGCAGCAGAGTCGGTGGCAGCGTTAGCTGCAGGAGAAGCGGAGCCACGCAGAACACCGTGGCCCACGGGCGCCGTCTGGGTGACACGAGCAGCTCGGCGCTCGGCGTGAACTCGGCGGGCGTCGGCCATGGGAGCGGCGGAGCAGGGACGAAGCAAAGCAGAAGGGAATTTCGACACGCCCCTACCTGGCACGCCAAATGTTGGAATCAGGGCTCCGCTGACCCAATAAGGTTCAAACTCTGGGGTGTGTGTGAAGATCTAGCCTAACCGCAGCCTCAAGCTCATCACTCCATGGCCTGGCCTCGTCGAGTTCGTGCGAACGGGGAAGGAAGGACACGGCAGTTTACACAGGTTCGGGCCACCTTGCGGTGTAAGACCCTACTCCTGCTCTGTGGTGGATTGGCCTCACAAGGATGTTGAGGATGAACTAGTACAGTGGGTGAGCTGCCTCGCGAGGGCTCGGTGGATGAGGATGAGTCTATCCGGGGTCGGATCCCCCTCTATGGTGGAGGCTAGCCTATATTTATAGTGGCCTTGGTCCTCTTCCCTCATAGCTTAGGCGGGAAGGGATTCAACAATGGCCAATTCAAAGGGGGACAAGAGGTACATCTTATCGTGATGAAAGGTGGTCTTCGCCTGCAAAGCTTCTGGCCATGACACGGTGGTGGGCTCGATGACGACATCCGTCCTCCCGAGCTCGTGGTCTTGGTCTTGTTGCACCGGAATGGAAACCTTTGGGGGATCCCTCGGGAACCCGCGCTGGTCCCTGCCTCCTTAGCACGAAAGAGGAAACTGTCCTCCTCTGCGCCCGCTAGTGCCCGCCTGGCCTTGGTCGTCATGGCTCACGTTACTGCGAGCCTTGTGAGGCGGGGTACCTGCATAGAATTGTCCGCTCCTCGGGAGGCAGGCTCAGGGAACTGCTCCTCGGGAGGTCTTGGTTACATTCGTCTCGCGAGGCCCGGGGGTCCCTCGCGATGGTCTTGCTCGCAGAGTCTGGTGGGTGGGCCGTACTGGGCAGTCGACGGGGCCACGCGTTGGGCCATAGGCAGGAAGGTCTGGGTACCCCCAATCCCAAAACGCCAACAATCACCGAAAACGGCTCCCAGTGCACAAGCAATCTCTTCAGGTCATATTGTGCTAACCTTGGAACGCAGATATGCTATGCTTTGGTGGCGCACCCCTGGAGCAACGGCCAGGCCGAGCGCGCCAACACGGATGTCCTGAGGGGCCTCAAGACCATATGCTTCAAGAAGAAGCTTGAGGCCTATGTCAGGGATTGGCTGGCGAGCGGCAGTCCGTGCTGTGGTCCGTCCGCACCACCGAGACTAAGCCGGCTACCGAGACCCCGTTCTTCCTTGTCTATGGGGCCAAGGCGGTCCTCCCGCTCGAGATCAAGCATCGTTCCCCGTGGGTCTTGGCATTTGACGAGGCATGTTAGGATGTCTCGTGGGGAACTGATCTTGTGCTCGGAGAGGAGGCCCACCGCAAGCCTCCCTCCACGCCGCAAGATACCAGCACGCACTGTGGTGCTACCACTGCCGCAACATCCGTCCCCAGACTCTCGAAGTCGGGACCTCATCCTGAGGTGGGTACTCTCGAGGGAGGCCTCCATAAGCTCTCACCCATGTGGGAGGGCCCGTTCAGTGTCGCCCGTGTCTCCAGGCCTGGCACCGCACGCCTGGAGACGGAGGACGGGGTTCCCATCTAGAATGCCTGGAACATCCAGCACCTCCGCAAGTTCTACCCGTGACACTCTCACATAATAATGAGTGGGGCTGTACATGCCTCGGAGTCTCCCGGTGCACTGTTTCGCGGCCTCGCGGGAGCTCCCACCCATGCCCAAGTGGAAGCCCCATGCTCTGCGCTAGCGGAAACGGTCGAACAGCGACTATGCCCATGCCCAAGTGGAGGCCCCATGCTCCGCGCTGGTGGCAAGACTAGTATGAGCACTTGGCGCGGCCGTTTTTCATCCTCTCTTGTAACCGAATTTGCAATTTCTTGGAATGAAGTTTGAACTTTTTACTTCTTTGTTTGAAAAGGTTTTGGATTTTCTCCTTGCGGTGTTTCCCTTATTGAATCTCGTTTATTTAAGGAAATGGCGGCTGCCTATCACTCCCTCCCGCGCATCCCACGTGCGGGGGCTGGGCACGATGTTTACACTTGGGCCAGCCCCAGCGGCGTTGAGGACCCAGGCCACAATAGCTGCGGGTCCTCCCGTGTGCACACCTTGATAAGGCTTTGGCGCCTAAGTCCTCGTGCGATGCTCTCGACACTGGTACAGCGAGGTGCTATACAAACGGTTTTTAACCCCTTTCCGCGATGGCGTTTTGAACCGTCGCCAAGTGAGCGACTGCGATAGGGGGGTCCTTCCCACACAACCCAGAAACCGTCGGGGATAGGCCCTCC
The DNA here is from genome assembly GCA_011799875.1 of Thinopyrum elongatum. Classification (NCBI taxonomy): domain Eukaryota; kingdom Viridiplantae; phylum Streptophyta; class Magnoliopsida; order Poales; family Poaceae; genus Thinopyrum; species Thinopyrum elongatum. Next base: position 310,415,986 of record CM022298.1, on the reverse strand, counting down.
GGTCACACATGCTCGGCAAAGTGAGGTCGTGTGCGACGGGCGAGCGATCAAATACGGTTATACATATAGTTGTGCTAAAAAAATACAATTATACAGGCCAAATCAATTCCGGTCGTACGTACATCGCACATAGTCAGTCCCGGCTAAACATTTCCATTCGTATGTACATTGCACACAGTCAATCCGAGGAGTACGTTTCCGTTAGTATGTACATCCCACACAGTTAATCCAAGAAGTACGTTTCTGTTTGTATATACATCCCACATAGTCACTCCAAGGAAAACGTTTCCGTTCGTAGTTGCATCACACACAATTTTCCCCACTAAATCGTTTGTGATAGCGTTGCCATTGCACACGATATTAACAATTTTATCATTTGCGTTATTGAATGCATCACACACGGTGCATAGAAGAAACTGTGTGGCAAAGGCTGTCCATCACACACTCTTTTTATGTGGTAAACATTTGCACAAGGTGGCCTAACGCAAATAGTTTTCAAGAGGATGTCGTGTGTGATTGTTCATTGATCCAACACGGTTTATTCCTAGAAACTATGTGCGTTGCCTGAGGTCATCGCCCATGGTGTTTTCTCAATAACGGTTTGCAATAGAAAAACCCAATTAGCAGGCTAATTGTCCTATTATTAATAATCCATTTATTAATCTAATTGACATTTCATATTAAGCACACAATATATTTCATTTTCATATTAGGGAAGCAGGATTTCGTAATTGAAATACATCAGAGTACAACATCATATAGCTTCAGCACTCAGCTACCCCATTACACAACTGCACCAGCACCAAGTTTCACATGCAACATCTATAACCTTTCAAAATTAGCATCATAGATGGTACATAGACAGATGAATCTCATCTGGAAAACTTCTGAAGCGGAAGGCAAATATTGAGCCTTCATTGATGTTGATGGTCTTTGCACTTTAGGCCAGTGCATGTGGATGATTGACCGTCCATCCTTCGTCCTCTTTAGGAACACTTCAATATTGAACCATGGGTGTTGTATGAATACCTTCCTCGCCTCCTGACCATACAGGTGGTTTGAGAGGTAATCATTAGTGAACTGCTTTGGAAAGGCCTGAAAACAAGGATGTGCATAAATAACTTCTCTATATTGGAAATGGGGCAAAGGAATAAAAAAGGCAAGGTATAATAGTTAGTACCTTCCTGTAGTGAACTGATGTCTTCTTCATTGTGCAAACAAAGATCTTTTTGTTTTTTGTCGCTAATTTCTTTATCCTAACAATCTTTCTGAGTTTCTTGACTTGACTAATATTCATGGACATCTCATTTCCCCATATGCAAAAAGGGTCGAACAGTGGGTCAAAACCTCTCACAGTAGGACCTACATGTGCAAGACCAAATTGTTAAAAACCTAAATATTAGAATGGTTCCTGCAATTGCACAATAATGTGCTATTAGACAAAGGACCATGCATGTGCAAACCTCGATTGTAAACCTCAGTGCTTCTCATTGTTTCCCTGCAACACATATAAGGTAGTTAGTGATCAGGTTAAGTGAGGGTTCGCATGCTATTAGTAAAATATGTTGATGAAAAATAAGCACATTGCAGATTCATCAGATTAATTCAAGCCACATGGAAAACCCATTTATCCAAACCAAGCATAATTAAGAACTTGGAAATATAGCAATTGTATATGTTTCTCATGTATTAAGTGCGATCAAATTTGATTTATTCCTCATATGCACAACAATACAAAATTCTACCCATGACAATTGGACATCGCATTGCATAATTGAACCAAGCAGTTAACTAAACACCACAACAAATGAACCAAACATTAACTGAGCACCACATTGCATAATATAACATACTCCTAATAGAAGATCAGACAGTTAACAAAACCAAGCATGCTTAACAACTTGGAAATGTAACAATTGTATTTGTTTCTCATGTATTTAGTACAGCCAAATTTGATTTATTTCTCACATGGTATACAATAACAGAATGCACCCACAACAATTGAACATCACATTGCAGAATTGAACCAAACAGTTAACTAAACACCACAACAAATGAACCAAACGTTAACTGAGCACCACATTGCACAATGTATAACTTACTAGAAGATCAGACAATTAACCAAACCAAGCATGCTTGACAACTTGGAAATATAGCAATTGTATTTGTTTCTCATGTATTTTCTAAAGATAAATTCGATTTATTTCTCACATGGAAGACAACACAAAATTGCACCCTGAAGAATTGAACATCACATTTGCAAAATTGAACCAAACAGTTAACTGAACACAACAATTAATTAACGAAATAGTTAATAAGTGAGCACCACATTGCACGACATATAGAACATATACACTAGAGCAACAGATTGCATGGTAAAAGTAGATAGCACAATTCACTAGAATTTGTTAAGTTAAGGCAGGAGCAGCACATGCAACGGGTAAACTGAGCATGCTTAACCGGCGTAGCTAGCAAACTGAACATGGGTCCTTCTAGTGAGCTAATAAGACAAGCTACCCATCATCGTCGGAGATATCGATGATGATTTGCTCCTTGGACATGGAAGAGGGCGAGGCCTCCACATCGTGGGTGCCCTCATCGTAGTGGTGAGTTGCCTGAGCCGCTCCGGGCACCAACCTGCTGGCTCTCGAGTTGAGGTAAGCATGTGCACGCTGAGAAAACACCTCATAGTCTTCGTCGAAGGCATCGAGGGTGGCCTCGAGAAAACGCTACGAACTGTCGTTTAAACAGCCAACCGCGTCGCAGAGTTGGTGCGCGAGGCGTCGACGGTGGCCTTGATGGCAAGGTGCTCCTCAAAGATCTGGGGGTCAGCACGAATGGTAGTCATCGCGACCTCATCCGCACGTCCGGCCGGGATTTGCTTCTCCGCTGCCAAATGCTCCTTGAGTTCCTAGCTATACTGCATGCACCATGGCTTAGGGCGGCGCTTATTTGGTGGAGGGGTCGGTGATTTGGGTGGAAGGTGTCGTGCCGGCGGTCAGGGCATGTGGGATGTGGAAGGAGGAGGAGGATGGGGGTCGGGTGTTGTCGGATAAAGGGCTCCGCAGACCCAAGAAAGGTTCGAACTCTGGGGCATGTGTGAAGAACTCAACCAATCCAACCAAACAACTCATCGCCCTACAGCCTAGCTCGATGAAACCGGGAGGAAGATGAACACGGCAGTTTACCCAGGATCGGGCCACCTTGCGGTGTAAGACCCTACTCCAACTTTGTGGTGGATTTGCCTCACGAGGGGCTGAGGATGAACAAGTACAAGGGATGAACAACCTCATGAGGTCTGCTCTGGGGTGAGAGTGAGTTGAGAGATCTCTCTCCCCTCTATGGTGGTGGCTAACCTATATACAGTGGCCTTGGTCCTCTTCCCCCAAAACATAGGTGGGAAGGGATTCCACAACGGCCAATTTGAAAGGGGACAAGTAGTACATCTTATCCTGACGAAAGGTGGTCTTCGTCGGCAAAGCTTCTGGTCGTGACGCCGTGGTGGGCTCGGCGATGACATCCGTCCTGCCGTCCTGGCGGTCCTGGTCTTGTTGCACTGGAATTGAAACATTTGCCTAATTCCTCGGGAACCCACACCTGCACTTGCCTCCTTAGCACCAAAGGGGAAATTGTCTTCTCTGCGCTCACTGGCGCCCGTCTGGCCTTGGTCATCATGGCTTGCATCACCGAAACCTTGTGAGGTTGGGCGCCTGCATAGGAACCTCCACTCCTCTGGGGTGAGAGTGAGTTGAGATATCTCTCTCCCCTCTATGGTGGTGGCTAACCTATATATAGTGGCCTTGGTCCTCTTCCCCCAAAACATGGGCGGGAAGGGATTCCATAATGGCCAATTTGAAAGGCGACAAGTAGTACATCTTATCCTGACAAAAGGTGGTCTTCGCCTGCAATGCTTCTGGTCGTGATGCCGTGGTGGGCACGGCGATGACATCCATCCTGCCGTCCTGGCGGTCCTGGTCTTGTTGCATTGGAATAGAAACCTTTGCCTAATTCCTCGGGAACCCACACCTGCGCATGCCTCCTTAGCACCAAAGGGGAAACTGTCTTCTCTGCGCCCACTGGCGCACGCCTGGCCTTGATCGTCATGGCTTGCATCACTGCAACCTCGTGAGGTTGGGCGACTGCATAGGAATACCCGCTCCTCCGGAGGTAGCCTGGGGAGGCCGCTCCCTTAGGAGGTCTTGGTGTCATCCGCCACGCGAGGCTTGGCCCCTCGCGAGGGTCTTGTCTTGATAGCTTTCGTAGGTGGGCCGTACCAGGCCGTCGATGAAGCCACGCCATGGGCCGCAGGCAGGCAAGTCTGGGTACCCTGGTTCCCAGAACACCGACAGTAGCCCCCGGGCCCAAGGTGCGCTCGGACTTGGCTTCGAGGCAAAGCCAGAGGGCAAGGGCGAAGCGCCGAGGGCCCCAATCACCTGCGGGCCAGGCTGTCATGTGGCGCTTGATGGGACGTGGGCGTCTCCACTTCCCCATGCTACCTCGGCAACTGTCCAAGCTAACAAAAGACTGACGCCTCCGCTATGCCATCATTGCCTTCTCCTCGCCTTGCTCCAGATCCCCTGTCCTCCTGCCGAGGGCATCTCCAGATCTGGTCGAATTCCTCCTCCCTTCCGCATCTCTTCTCCCAAGGTCTCGTAGACGACATCCGGGAAGGCGAAGTCGGCCGTGCAAGCCACGGGCTCCTCCTCTCCTGCGTCGGCCCTCGGCGCGTCCTCCATCACCGAGGAGAAACACCTCACCGCTGCGCTCCCGTTGACAGCGGGCGATGACAACGAGTGGAACAAGATGATGCTCCTGGCTGGCTCCGCCAAGCGAAAGACCCTGGCTAAGACATTCTATCCCTTCTTCCTCCACAACGTCTTTGCGGGGCTCGTCCCGCCCTTCTCCGTGTTCTTCACCGCCGTCCTCGACCACTACCAGGTTCAGGCCCTGCATCTTCAGCCCAACTCCATCCTCCTCCTATCCATCTTCGCCTTTTACTACGAGGGATTTGTGGGCGTGAGGCCCTCCGTTGCGCTCCTTCAACACTTCTTCTATCTTCGGATGCACAATCCGACCCAGCGTTCCGGCTGCATCTCCTTCGCCGCGGTCCACAAAGGCAATGCGCTCATGAGGGCCGCGAAGAAGGTGGAGAACTTCAGGCGCAAGTGGGTCTTCATGGACGCCACAGGCCTCCACGCGCGGCTGGAATTGCCAACTAAGCTGCCGGAGAAGCTTGACAGGTGGGGTCACGAGAAGCTCTCCGACCCCCGGGCGGCGCCGGTCTTGAGGAGGATGATTGCAGACATGGATGCCAGGGTGCTGACGGGGGGCATGCTTGTCAAGGAGTTCCTGACGTAGTGCTTGGCCCCGCTCTAGGCACACTCGCGCCCCATGTGGGAGTTCAAGGGCGCACAGGACGACACCCGGCTGCGCTCGGGGAGCTTAACGGGCGAGGAGCTAGACAAGGCCATGAACACCCTGCTCGAGGGGGATCCGGGCAACCTCCCAGCGGCTTACATCCCGCTGTACCACTGTGCTGATGGGGCGGCGCTGGTCGCCGCCATGCCCGTCTTCAACGAGCTGGGGCTCGTGCCGCTCAAGCTCCCCAACTCCCCGGTGTTTGTGTCTTCTGGTGACAATGCCGGCGAAGAGGGCGAAGCAGACTCGGAGGCGACTGTGGATGATGTGGCGGAGACCTCCCCGCCATCTCAGAGCGAGCCTCTCCGCGGCCTCATGGATGATGATGACACTGCCGAGCCCCCGGTCGCGGAGTCCCCACGCTCCACCGGGGTCGTCATGAGGTCCGGGGCTACTCCCCTGGCCCTGCGGAGGCCAGGACGAGCGACCCCAAAGAAGAGCGGGCCGGCGTCCCCTCCTCGAGGTGGCGCCTTTGCCGTATTGCCTGTCGGCGCCACACCGAAGCCGGCCGTCGTGCGCCCTATCAACCCCCAGGACGCGGCCCAGAATGCGCCCAAGAAGGTCGAAGGTGCCCCGGCCATGGCCAGGAAGAGGGCGTACATCGCCCCTGACGAGTAAGTGACTTACCTCGTTTCCGTTTGTCGCCTCTTGATACTGCCCACAACACTCCCCTCCTGATGATCAGGGTGGGCGTCATTGTGAAGAAGAGGAAGGAGGACGCCGGGATCCCTGAGGCGCCACCGCTCGCCAAAGCCGTGACAGCTCTGACGTAGACAGAAAAGGTCGCCCTGCGTTCCCTCATGATGGAGCGGACCCCCCAAAGGCACGGTGGTGGAACCTCAGGGGGAGTCTGCTTCCGCGGGCCAGGAGGCTCATCCCCACCGCGCTCGCGGGGGGTTCGGAGGCTCCAGTGCCGCAAGTTGCTCCTGCGGTTGCCTCCTTGGCAATGACGCCAGCCACCGCGCCGGCGCCGTCTTCTCTCCATGCCCTTGTGCTGCTGGACTACGGCCCCCTCATCAGGCCCAGGGCCCTGGAGGAAGCTTACGCCGCACTCGATCAGCTCCGGGCCGACCTCCATCGGCAGGTGCCTGGTGATGGAGCGCATGGGGCTGATCTCGGGGTGGCTCCAGGCTAACGCGTCCGCTAGGACGGCCTGGGGTTGGGCCGAGGCCGCCGCCATGGAGAGCTAGAGGGTGGCCAAAGAAGCCGCGGGAGCCCGTGACGCGGCGCTGGCCGACGCAGCGTCCGCCAAGGAGCACTGCAACAAGGTGGAGGCTGAGCTGAAGGCTCTCTGTGAGGAGCAGGCTGCCCACTCCTGACGGCTTCAGCAGCAAGAGGAGGAGCTCAAGGCCCATGAGGCGACGCTTGCCGATCGCGACGCCCAGCTGGTCCAGGCGTCCGCCGACCAAGCTGTGGCGCGGGATCGCCTGGGCAAGCTGAAGGAGGAGGTGGACAAGGCCCAGGCGTCCCATGCCCAGTTCATCTTCGAGGCAACAGCCCAGCTGGAGGCCAGGGAGAAGACCCTTGCCGCCGCCGAGGGAACGGCTGCCGTGGAACGTGGAGCCTTTGTCTCCCTCGAGCTCAGGTCACACGAGGCGCTGCACTCCATCTACGGAGGAGGGTACAAAAAGCCGCTGGCGACTCCAGAGGGCGGCCTTGCTGGGCTTCTCCCCGAGCTTGCTGAGGCACTTGAGGGTGTCGCCGCTGGAGTGGACTCCGTGGTGGAGGAGGAGTGCCGCGCGCTCTTCACTTCGGCCGCAACGCGTGTCTTCAGCCACCTCCACCTCCAGGACCCAGGCTTTGACCTCAGCGCACTGATCGAGCCGATGGCCCCTGAGTCCCGCGCCGCTACCGCTGAAGCCGTGAAGAAGCAAGTATAAGACCTGCTGGGGAAGTTCCGTTGCATCCCCGACCCCGCAGCTGCGGTGGCAGAGGCCGGCGGCGAAGATGGTGGCAGCGTCATTGACAACGGGCTTCCCAAGGCGAGCGATGGCGACAGCCAAGGCGACGGCGGCCCTTCTTCCTAATTGACCCTGCAACATTAATCGTGCCTCGTGGAGGCGTGAGAACTTTCGTTTGAATTTGTGGAACATTATGTTTTGTAATAACTTTTGCTGGAACCCCAGGATTTCCTTTTCGCGTTCAATCTCCTTCCTGTTTACTTTAGTGTTCAGCATCGGCAGGGCCCAGCCCCGCGCATACCTCAGCCGCCGTTGGGGTGTCTGGATCACCAGGACGAGGCCAAGGGGTGAGGGGCTACGTGACCAGTGAGGCCCCTGAGTCGCGTTGCTCAGGGGATCCCCCTTGATGTACGGACAACCCTCATGAAGGAAACGTGAGGAGTGTTTGAGTTAATCCGGAGCCCTCCATACCTTTCCTCGCCAGCTTTTGCCTGGGAAGGACACGGGAAGACCAGGTGTGAGAGACCTGGTGAGGTGGCGTGCGTCAGGCATGGCCTGAGCGTAGCCCCCGTGCCCAGCCCCCTCGCGCGGCCCTCCTGTAGGGAAACCTGCGCGGTGGGACCGTACGGCGAGCCTATAGGCCCTCCTGAGGTTATTGCAACCGCTAGGGTGCCCTCAGTTGTTTATTCACCAGCGCGGAGCATGGTGCTTCCACCTTAGCGTGGGCATAGCCGCTCCTCGACCGTGTCGTCCGCCAGCGCGGAGCATGGGGCTTCCACTGGTGCGTGGGCATAGTCGCTCCTCGACAGTGTTGTCCGCCAGAGCGGAGCATGGGGCTTCCAGTGGTGCGTGGTTGGGAGTTCCCTCGGGGGGAGACTCCGGGGCGTGTACAGCCCCGTTCGTACACGTGGCTAGCACAGCAGAACTGGAGGAGGTGTATATGGGCACTCGTGAGCCAGCGCGGGACTCACGAGGCCCTACCTCAAGGCGGGTTGCGCCTGAATTTTCACCGCGGGGCGCTTGTAAGGAACCTGTGAAATGTTGAGGTGGCCTGCGCCGAGCGAATCTCCAGAGGACATCGCATGAGAATGCCAAACACCAACGACCCCAGGACGTGACGTGAACGGGGCCGACCCACCAGACAGAGCTCAGCCGTTTGGTTTATCGACGCTGCAGGGACGGACCCAAGCACAGATGCCATGCCCAGTCTTCTCATGCAATAATCCTAAAGAAAGACGGCCGGTGCGCAGCTCCCGCGGCAGCGAGGCACCGGGTCACGCGCCCTGAATCACCCACTCTCGATTAGCTCACGCGAGAGCATGGCACCAAGGACCACCGGAGGTGACATTCACAGGGATTGGCCCGTGAGACAGAGCTCGGCCACTTGGGTTTAGCGACGCTGCAGGGACGGACCCGAGCACAGACGCTGTGCCACTCCTTAATCATGAGGCGGTCGCGGGTGGGTTTGTGAGGGCGCACAACGTTCACGGTGGCGAAGCACCGGACATGCAGGTTGCAATATGAAGCAATTCATAAAAGGGGCAAAGCCAGTTCTGATACATGCGCAAAACGTTACAGGCTGCAGGGGCGGGCCCTGACAGCTTGAGAATAATGCAGCCCATGGGGCGCCCTCAACTGAACAAACCAAAAAATCACCTGGCACCGTCGTTGTAGAGGCGTTGGAGTAGCTGAAGACGCGTGCTGCAGAGATCGCTCCTCATGAGCCGGATGGCTCCTGAGGCCCGGGAGGCTTTGGAGGTCCAGGAAGCTCGCGAGGGTCTGGCACCTCCTCTGTCAGGACCGCCTGGCACCTGGCCTCGCAAGCCGCCAGGACGCCCTGCATGTAGCACTGGTGCGAGGCAGCCATGCCCAGCAGGCCGAACGGCATGCAGACGTAGCTGCGGGGGCAGCCCCCGCTCTGTCCAACGCGGGACGGCCAGAAGAGCTCCTGAGAAGCAGCCCTGTTGAGGCCTGGGATGTTGACGCAGACACACAACTCGCCACCCACGTCAGGGGCGGCAGCTACACTGGATGATGCGGGACGACGCTCGCCACGCATGGCTCTCGCCTCCTGAAGCTCCTCGATCGCCTTGGTGATGAACTCCTGAGCGCCTGGCGCCTTGCTCATGGAGGCGCGCGTCGAAGCACGCCCCTACGAGGTGCCCGAACGCCTCCCTCATGAAGCTGGTCAGGTCGGAGGCCCTCCAGAAGAGAGCCCCTGAGCCCGTCCTGAGAGGGGCGCCGGGCCCGCCTTCTTATGCAAGAGGGAAGGGCGCCCCAGCAGTGGGCGCGGGGCCTGAGGCACGATCGTCGGGCGCCCCAGCCTCCTGACGGCCCTTGGGGAGGAGCTGCTTCTTCTTCTTGGGGATGGCCTCAGGAGGACGGACGGCACCCTCGTCGTCAGAGTTCTCGACTGCCGCACCCTGGTAGGCGCACTCAAGGGAGCACATCGTAGCCTTTTCATCGCAGGCGACCGTGATGATGCCACCACTCCCTGGCATCTTGAGGACATTGTAGCCGTGGTGCATTGCCGCCATGAACTTGGCGAGGGCCGGATACCCGAGGATGGCATTGTACGGAAGGCAAATGTGGGCGACGTCAAACTCGATGAGCTTGGTGTGGTAGTTGTCGCGCTGGCCGAAGGTGACAGGGAGGCGGATCTGCCCTATGGAGACGGTGGAGCTGTCGGTCACCCCTGAGAAGGGCTTGGTGGGGAGGAGCTGGTCGTACGGCACCTGGAGCGTCTCAAATGTCTCAACGGAAAGAACATTGAGCCCCGCGCCACCATCGATGAGTGTTTTGGTGACGAGGAGATTGCTAATGGTCGGTGCGCAGAGCATGGGGAGTGCGCTAGCGGCAGCTGAGCACTTGAGCTAGTCCATGGAGTCAAAGGTGATGGCATGCTTGGACCATCTGAGGGGACGCGACGCCTCAAGCTTGGGAAGGGCCACGTTCACCTCACGAGCGAACTGCTTGAAGATGCGATGAGAGGCGGGGGCCTGAGCACTGCCCAGGATGCAGGCGATCGTGCGTGGCTCCTAGAAGCCCCCAGCCCCATCATCCTGGCGGTTGTCGTCGTTCCTCCTTGGTGGCGGCGGCAGCGGAGGAAGGCCGGCATTGCCCTGAGGATGATCCTCGCGGGGATGGTCACGCCAGGGGCCGTCGCGAGGCGCCCTGCCAGCGGTCCTCATGAGGCTGATCGCGCCAGTCCTGGCGGGGATCGCAGGTGTCAGAGCGGCCACCACCATGGCCTCCTCCGTGGTTGTAGCCACGGTCGTTGCGCTCGGGACGGTGGCCAAGGCGCCCGTCGCGGATTGCCCTGAGCTCCTGGCAGTCGTTGGTGTTGTGGCTGTGGACGTTGTGGAAGAAGCAGAACGGGCGGTTGCCCCTGGAGGATTCACCGTGGTCGCAACCGCACTTCTTCTCGGGCTCTGCGGCTAGCACGGTGGGGCCTTCTTGTCTTCAGGATTGGCCTCCGGCAGCTCCAGGAGGGAGAGGCGACCTTCCTCTGCCCTCGCGCACCTGGTTGCTATGTTGATCATCTCCAGGGCCGAGCACAGATCCTCGTGAATGGCGAGCTCCTCCTCCATCTTGACATCCCGGACGCCCTCAGAGAACACCGAAATGATGGCCTCGTCTGACACTTTCGGGATCTTGAGGCGAATGTTGGTGAAGCGCTGTATGTACTTGTGCAGGGTCTCGCCCGGCTGCTGCTTTATACGCTGCAGGTCGCCTACTGCAGGAGCACGGTCGTGAGTGCCCAGGAAGTTGGTGATGAAGCGCTCGCGGAGCTCGTCCCAGGAGGAGATCGACCCCACCGGAAGGTTCAGGAGCCAAGAGCGCGCGCCGTCTTTGAGGGCCATGGGGAACCAGTTCGCCATGACCTTCTCGTTGCCATTCGCCGCCTCGATGCTCAGCTCGTAGAGCTAGAGGAACTCAGCGGGGTCGGGAGTGCCGTTGACACGCCCCCACCTGGCACGCCAAATGTCGGATTCAGGGCTCCGCAGACCCAAGAAAGGTTCGAACTCTGGGGCGTGTGCGAAGAACTCAACCAATCGAACCAACCAACTCGTCGCCCTACAGCCTAGCTCAATGAAATAGGGAGGAAGATGAACACGGCAGTTTACCCAGGTTTGGGCCACCTTGCGCACTACTGGAATCAGCTTCTTTGCCGTCCGCCATGCCGGACGGCAAAAGCATAGATCACGGACGGCAAAATGCTTTGCCGTCCGCTAGCGGACGGCAAACTGTCCGGATGAAAGCCTGCCAGCAAAGGCCTTCTTTGTCGTCCGCTTCTTAGAAATGGACGGCAAAGGATTACGCCGTCCGCCATCCGAGGCCAGCAGACAGCAAAGACAGCTGACGGCAGTGCGGTGGCGTCTGAGCCGTTAGGGGGTTAACGGTGCTCTTTGCCGTCCGCCAGCGGACGGCAAAGAGTCAAAGATCTTTGTCGTCCGCTGGCGGACGGCAAAGAGCCCAGCTAGGCAGCACTGGGAAGCTGCCACGTGTCCAGATATGCCGTCCGCCAGCAGACGGCAAAGAGGTTTGAATCATTGCCGTCTGCTGGCAGACGGCATAGATGGTCACTTTGCCATCCACCAGCAGACGGCAAAATGACCAAATAGGCAGCCAGTGTTCCTAGTTTGCACAGGTGACTGCCACGTGTCCTCTTTGGCGTCTGCTAGCGGACGGCAAAGAGGCTATATATCCCCTGTTTTTATTTAAATCCCATTAATTAGACATGGTTTCAAACACAGATATACATGCATACATATCCAACATATCCAACAGCATGTCCAACAACATATTTCATCCAATCCAACAACATAGTTCAACAAAGTCCAACATATCCATATATACATAACCAGAAACAAGTTTCCAACAACATATCCATATAGACATACATATCCAAACAAGTTTTCATAAACAACAAGGAAGCACCACAAGAATAGTACACTCCATGAATCCAAGCTTCCTCATGTAAAGCAAATCTGCAAATTGGGAAAGATGAAAGTTAGAAGAAGAAGAAGAAGAAGAAGAAGACTAGTTAGAAGAAGAAGAAGAAGATTTATTTTCTTCTCTTTCTTTTTCTCCTCTCCTCTTCTTTATCTTCTTCTTCTTCTAACTAAGGTAGGTAAAAAATGTCATTTTATTGCTAAGCTAGGTAAAAATGCTAAGTGTAGGTCATTTTAGAGCTAAGGTAGGTAAATAGGTCATTTTGGAGCTTAGTAAGGTTATTATGTCATTTTCGAGGAAAATAAGCTAAGTCTATATCATTTTGGAGCTAACAAAGATTATCATGCCATTTTTACCTAAGTATGCTAAGTATGTCATAAATGAACTGAATAAGCTAAGTATAGCTTATTTTTTATCTAACTTAGGTAATTATGCCATTTAGGAGGAAAATAAGCTAAGTATCCATTTGTAAAGCAAAACACTAGAGAAAACTTACCCTCATCACAACAAATGTGATGAAGATCGCAACTAAGGTAATAATTGATCCAACGGCATAATGATACCAAGCCTCATTATCAATGGCATATTTTCTAATCTTCTTAAGCTTCAGGCACATTGCATCCATCTTCAAGCGCATGGCATTCATCTTCATCTTGTGATCATCGATGGCATCGGCAACATACAACTCCAATGTCATCTTCTCTTCTTCAATTCTTTTAATTTTTTCTTTCAAATACTCATTTTCTTTTTCAACTAAATTTAACTTCTCGACAAGAGGGTCCGTTTCAAATTCCGGTTCACATACCTCCTAGATTAAAATATCTCTATGTCAACTTGATGGCCATAATTTGCATAAATGCGAAATGCAACAAATAGTTATGAAAGAGAATTTACCACATCCGAATCATAAAGCGGGCGAGGGCCGACCGGGACGGAAATCAAGACCATGGCACTATGTATAAGAAACAATCATACAAAGTAAGAAAATTATAAATACCAACTATATAAATCATACAATCATACAAATAACTATATAAATCAAGTACAACATAAAAATTTGAATACCTAATAATCATTATCGGTAATGACGTGCTCGTCATCATCATTAATAAAAGCATCATCATCATCACTATCGGTAACGACGTGCTCATCATCATCATTAATAAATGCATCATCATGTGGAAGGCCACCTTTACGTAATCGTTCAAGCATTGACAGGTCATCTGCAGCAGTAACTTCTTCTTCTTCTGGCTCTTCTTGTTCCAGCTCAGGGGTGAAGTCGGATTCACTATCGTTGTCTACTTCAATGTTCTAGGGTGGAGTAGAGTGGTTCTTGAAATGTTTTTTGGAAAGACATGTTTCTTGGAAGAATTCTCCTTCGTCATATGTGTCTTGGTTAATGTGAGGTTCATAATCCTTTTCATTGGGGGGAGGTGGTCTAACACGTGGCGGCACTTCATAAACGAGGTCCCAACCACTGAGATTTGGATCACTTTGACAGGCCCACGGTTGATAGAAAACTTGGGTTGCCTGTTGAGCCGTAATATAGACATCGGGAACATCCAAATGGGTGCTTTGTTTGATTTCGACTAGCCCTATATGTTCATGAGTCCTTCTAGTCTCCCTCGGCTGGAACCAATAACATCTGAAGACTAAGACGTTTGGTGGGTTTTCACCATAGAATTCAAGTTCATAAATTGTTTCAACTCTTCCATAATACTCGATACCTCCTTCGCCGATAGCAGAGACACAACAATTTGTAGACTTTCGGTCGGCCATAGATAGCTCTTTGCCATAGGTATGAAAGCGATACCCGTTGATGTCGTATTTGTCAAATGAACGGACCTTATAGTCAAAACCATTAGCTACTTGTCTCAATTCGGCATCCATAATCTCTGAATTAGCCTACAGGTTTAATACGAAAGGACTGTTGCATTAGTCGCAAATTAGCGAAAGAAAAAAAAGTGTCTAATGGAAATTACCATTTTTTTTTGAACCAAGAGATGAAACCGGGAAATTCGGCTCCTTGTTTTGCCAGAAGCTCATACTCTTCGACGGAATCCTTTTGGATCACCGCTCCATACGAGAATATGGCAACGTATCGACTGCATCAAAAATCCAGGAATAAGAGAAGTTCAAAGGAATTAGAAGTTGTGAAACAATGTACCGAGATCTTACTCGATGTACGGCCGCACTTCTGTTAGGTTGTTGAAGAGATACAGCGAAATGGTCCGCCATTCTTCAACATCCAACCTTACTGGTTTCCAACCACCGGCTGGTGCGAGATTCCCTTTGAATAGGCTGAGGTTGGATTGACCCTTTTGAGGTTCGTCAGCATTGAACCGAGGCTTCGTATTATGCAAATGACCATTTTTGGCTTCGTAGTGTGCGGTCACGTAGTTTGCCGCCTCCTCAGTGATGAATGCCTCCGCCATCGATGCTTCTATTCTACGTTTATTTTTACATTTTGCTCGAAGCGTCTTCTGCATCTTCTCAGTTGAGTAGCACCAACGATTTTGCATGGGCCCCCCCAATCGTGCCTCGGTCGGGAGATGCAAAATCAAGTGTTGCATTGCATTAAAGAAGCTTGGCGGAAAGATCTTCTCTAACTTGCAGATCAACTCCGACGCCAACTGTTCCATTTCTTCTAGGAGGCCAGGCGATAGTTCTTTCGCACAAAGAACACAGAAGAAATAGCTCAGCTCTGCCAGTACTAGCCATTCATCCTCAGGGATGAAGCCACGCAACATCACCGGCATTATCCGCTCAATCCATATGTGCCAATCATGACTTTTTAGACCAAATATTTTCAATTTTTGAAGACTCGCTCCCCTCTTTAGATTTGCTGCATACCCATCGGGGAACATCAACTGCATTTTCACCCACAAAATAATTTCCTTCATAGCTGGCCTTCCAAGATTGAACCATGCCTTTCGCTTCGTCCAGTTGATCCCCTTTCCTTTCCTTATTTTGGTCTACGTCTTCTCACCCATACCATTGTCTACCACAACATACCTGGAAGAATTGCAAATGGGACAATAGTTCAAGTCCTCATACTAAAGCCTAAATAAGACACATCCTTTCTCACAGGCATGTATCTTCTCATAGGGCATCTTAAGAGCACGGAGGATTTTGTCTGACTGGTACAGGTTTGGAGGTAGCACATGGCCTTTGGGTAGAAATCGTCTGAATACTGTCATCATCGCGTCGTAGCATTCTCTGCCCAAGTTAAATTGAGCCTTCAAAGCCATTATTTGTGAGATGGCATCTAGCTGACAAAGCTCAGTGTGCTCGTGGAGAGGACGTTTTGAGGACTCCAACATTTCAGTGAAGGCCTTTGCAGATTCCTCCATCTCCTCATCCGAGTCCCAAGCATCGTCAAAGTCTTGCACCATGTCTGCGGTCCCAGTACCATGCTCGTCGGTGCGACGACGAACCTCGGCTCTGGCACATTGGGCAGACTCACCATGTAATGTCCAGACCATGTAACCAGGCGTAAAACCAAACTTCTGCAGGTCTTTACTCATTTCAAGCTCGTCCCTCTTTTTATAGTTGTCGCAACGGGCACAGGGGCACCAGCTAAATTCCTGGCCATTTGCAAATGCGGCTCTAACAAACCCCTTGGTTTTTGTTAACCATTCCTTGGTCCAAATGTTCTGACTAGTGTAACTGGTGTACATCCATGCACAATCACTCATATTGACTTCCTACTGGACACACAAGAAATATATACATAATTAAGCAAACCATATCCATCAGTTAATGGAGTTTGTCAGTTTTATTACGTCCATGCAACCTACACGCTAATAGGTAAAGATAGGTCCTAATCCCACCCGAGTATGTGTAGATCGGGTTCGTTTTCCCATGCTTTGCTCCGGATCCGACGCAAAATTTCGGCAGCACCTCCCCGCTGTTCTCCTGATACACGTCTCGGCAATAAGCAGAGAGAATGTGTACCCAGAGAACAACAGGGAGGCACTGACGAAATTCTGCATTGGATCCGGAGCTGAGCTTATGGGAAAACGAACCCAATCTACACATACTTGGGCTGTCCATGGATAACGTTGGACAATTCGAAAGAATCACGATTATAAATATGCAAATGCATGCATATTTATAGATGTAACCCTTTCGAACGGGAGACGCATAGTGGCCACGCATACTGATGATTGAAGACACCTATAGCTAGCAAGTTTCATCGGCACGAAGACCGGAATAGAGCAAATGAAGGGGGGAGGAGGAGATGTCATTTGTGCTCACCCACGAACGCAGGGGCAGAGCTCGTCGAACACTAGACCCTCGCAGCGACGAAAAAACTGCACATTTAAATCGAAAGATGAGTAACATAGCAATTTTGTTTTTTCCGTCGACCTAACTAAATATTTACAACAGGACGAGCGGGTTAGGGGGTTCCTTGGCGTCGATGGAACCCTAAATAGCAAGTGTCATCAGTACGAGATATATGTGGCGCTCGGCGTTGAACACTAGATCCACATCCCACAAGTGAAGCCGGCGCCCGGCGTCCCGCAACAATAGTTCTGGTGGCCGATGACGGTCGAGCACCTTGGCGAATTTGTCTGGCAGCCTTTGCGATGAGGATTAAAGCCAAGTTTTGAAATTTTCGAACAACCAAACCGACTTGAGTCAGTTTGGGTGTTTCAAGTTTCAACACTTGCCTTTTAATCGTCATCGCAGAGGCTGCCAGACAAATTCGCAATGGTGTTCGACCGCCATCGACGCCGAGAACTGTTGCTGTGGGACGCCTGACGCCGGCGTCACTTGTGGGATGTGGATGTAGTGTTCGACACCGACGGCCACATGTATCTCGCACCTACGATACTTGCTATTTAGGGTTCCATCAACAACGAGGAACCGCCTAACCCGCTCGACCCGGTCTCGTCGGTGATGCACCCCCGCTCGACCCGGTCTCGTCGGTGATGCACCCCTAATCTTCTTCTTCTTCTTCTTCTTCTTCTTCTTCTTCTTCTTCTTCTTCTTCGGATGTAGTGTTCGACACCGACGGCCACATGTATCTCGCACCTACGATACTTGCTATTTAGGGTTCCATCAACAACGAGGAACCGCCTAACCCGCTCGACCCGGTCTCGTCGGTGATGCACCCCCGCTCGACCCGGTCTCGTCGGTGATGCACCCCTAATCTTCTTCTTCTTCTTCTCCTCCTAAACTAAACCTAAACTAAACTAAATCCCTCCTCCTCCTCCTCCTCCTAAACTAAACCTAAACTAAACTAAATCCCTCCTCCTCCTCCTCCTCCTAAACTAAACCTAAACTAAACTAAATCTAAACCTAAAAAACAAAAACAAAACCTAAACTAAACCAAACCTAAATTAAACTAAACCTAATTAAACTAAATTTAAAAAAACAGAAAAAAAGAAAAAAAGGGATGTCTCACCTTCAGGCGTGGCAGGGGGTGCCGGATGGAGGAGGGGGGCCGGGGCGGCCGGGGCGGGGTGGCCGGGCGGCGGGGTGGGGCGCCGGGTCGGCCGGGGCGCCGCGGGGTAGGGCACCGGGGCGGGGCGGCTCGGGGCGGCAGGGCGGGGCGCCGGGGCGGCGAGGCGGGGCAGCGGAGCGGCGGGGGCGGCTCGTGTGTGATGAGGGAGGGAGAGAGAGGGGGGATAGAGAGAGGGACGTGGGGCTGGCGGCTATTTAGTTTAGTTCACAGTTCTTTGTCGTCTGCTAGCGGACGACAAAGAGGCTAGCTAATGGACGTTAGTTGGCCACTTTCTTTGCCGTCAGCTAGCCGACGGCAAAGATTCTTTGTCGTCCACTAGCTGACGGCAAAGAAAGTGGCCGTTAGGAGGCCCTCGCTAGTACACCAGCCTCCCTCTTTGCCGTCCGCTAGCGGACGGCAAAGCTTCTATGCCGTCCACTAGCGGACGGCAAAGAACTGGCTGACGGCAAACACCGTCTTTGCCGTCCGCTCTTTCTTTGCCGTCAGCTTTCTGTATGCTGATGGCAAAGACCTCCTTTGCCGTCAGCTAGCTGACGGCAAAGATCCTGATTCCAGTAGTGTGCAGTGTAACACCCTACTCCTGCTTTGTGGTGGATTTGCCTCACTAGGGGCTGAGGATGAACAACCTCGCGAGGTCTACTCTGGGGTGAGAGTGAGTTGAGATATCTCTCTCCCCTCTATGGTGGTGGCTAACCTATATATAGTGGCCTTGGTCCTCTCCCCCCAAAACATGGGCGGGAAGGGATTCCACAATGTCCAATTTGAAAGGCGACAAGTAGTACATCTTATCCTGACGAAAGGTGGTCTTCGCCTGCAATGCTTCTGGTCGTGATGCCGTGGTGGGCTCGGCGATGACATCCATCCTGCTGTCCTGGCGGTCCTGGTCTTGTTGCACTGGAATGGAAACCTTTGCCTGATTCCTCGGGAACCCACACCTGCGCTTGCCTCCTTAGCACCAAAGGGTAAACTGTCTTCTCTGCGCCCGCTGGCACCCGCCTGGCCTTGGTCGTCATGGCTTGCATCACCGCAACCTCATGAGGTTGGGCGACTGCATAGGAATGCCCGCTCCTCCGGAGGCAGCCTAGGGAGGCCACTCCCTTAGGAGGTCTTGGCGTCATCCGCCACACGAAGCTTGGCCCCTCGCGAGGGTCTTGTCTTGATAGCTTTCATAGGTGGGCTGTACCAGGCCGTCGATGAAGCCACACCATGGGCCACATGCAGGCAAGTCTGGGTACCCTGGTTCCCAGAACACCGACAGGCGTGGATTATCTGCCTGGATAGACGAGGCCGAGCAGCATGAAGGAGGGTCGCCGGCGAGGAGGCGGCGCTGCAAGCAAGGAATATAGGTTTCAACATGGAAAGGAAGGCGAAAACAGGGGAAATGTGGCTTTTGGTAAGGGGAGGGGGCGGGGAGGTAAATATTTCTGCCGAAGCCAAAAAATTTGAATCGGTTCAGTGAAAAAACTGGCGCATAAAGTGTCATCAGCCACGGTCCATTATTCAGCACTGTGTACGATATGTGAACATCACAAACGATTCATATAGCTTAACCCGTGTGTGATGAGTTTGAACATGAAAATTTTTGGTTCGAATTTCCCTGGTTACAGTGGTCATCCACGTCATTGCATAATTTGGGTGCACAAAGGAGACTACAGCACACCCACACTTCTTAATTGAGCAAGTTCAGCAATTAAACAGAGCTAGCTGACCTAAACACTACTCTAACAAATTAAAGAACCACGCTCTTAATTAAACAAAACAAAGAGTACTAGTATGGCTGGTGTTCGTCGATCTCCGCCACCTCCTCCATGTCGAGCTCACGCCCGACGTTCTCCTGGGGAAGGGGCTCCATGGCATCCATCGCATCATACTCGGCAAGCATCTCGCCATCCGCATCCGCCATATCTTTGGAATAGGCCGCCACGAGCTGGGCGTGGGCGGCCGCGACCTGGGCTTGGGCGGGCTCCGTCGTGGCAAGGTATGCCGCGCAGGAACGGATGGTTGCTCGAATGCTATCGGCGATTGCCAACTCTTCGGCGTGGGTTGCCGACCATTGTCGGAGAAGCTTTGTTTGATTTGTGCGGTGACCGCCATGAGCTTGGCGTGGGTGGCCTCGACATGGTTGTGGGCGGCCTCCATCAGGGCTAAGGCCACCGCTGAGGAACGGACAGATGTTGCTGCCGCCACCTGAGAAGCAACAGCGGCCGTTTGGGCTGCCTTGGCCGCCCGATCGCAGATTGCCGCCGTGCTCACGAAGCTTGTTAGCATGCGCTTGGTGGTTGCAGCCGCGCTCTCGCTAGAGTGGGCTCCCGAAGTTTCCCTCACGAAGTGGGTCCACGTCCCCATCTTTCACCGGCGACGATTGAACAGTGAAATGATATTTGGGGAGCGAGCTAGTCTGCTTGACATGCCGGCTTTGGACTGTAGCCGACGCACCTTCTCGCGTAAGCCGTATGTGTACTATACTCCGACGGTACTCCAAGATATTTTGTGCTGCATCTCACACGGTTGGTGATAATAAACTGTGTGCAATCTACTTGATTTTTCTTCTTGATTTGAATTACATAATGGGGTCACAGCTGCAAAGGATGGTGTTTGAAATGCTAGAACTTTTATCTGTAGTGAACATTCAACTATAGGTGTGTCGTCAAAAAAATTGGGATTATTCAGGGTTCGTTTGGACATTTTGATACATTAACTTTGTTTTCTAGGCATTTCAAGTGCACAATTCAAAATTAAACTACATGCACATGCTCCGGTGCACCAAAATGGATTGTAAAATGATATATGTTGATGGGTTGATGCTTATGTCCCATGCAAGAAATGGGGATGAATTTCAAACACCACGGCACCGTGGCTCTCTGGCAAACATTGAGGTGCGTGCTTTTGTAATTCTAGTAAATCCAAAACTCATCTGGAATTCATGAACCTTGCCATGCTATCATGGAATGGCATCAACATGCTAGGGTAAAAAATATGTCCCATTTGGGGTAGGTTATGGTATAAGCTTCTCACAAACCAGAGCTTCTCACAAGAAGGCTCATAGTTACGGTAGGGAAACGTGTCACCTTTGTGGACAAAAGGATATCCGTTGCGTCTTCTTGCTTTGAAACATTTCTAGTGTCAATGTAGAACAACAGGAGTGTTGTGTCATTTTTTGGGATTTTTCGTGGTTTGCTTCAACATTTTTATACATTAACTGAGTTTTCTATGTGTTTATGTGCATAATTCAAATTTGAACTACATGCACATGCTCCAGTGCATATAAATGGGTTGAAAAATCAAATGTGCATCCTTGGTTGCAACCTTAGGTCCCATGCAAGAAATGGGAATGAATGTCAAACACCTTTGCCACCGTCGCTCGACCGCTAACATTGAGATACATGGTTTTAAAATTCTAGTAAATCAAAAACTCGTCTAAAATTCATGAAACTTGACATGCTATCATGGAATGGCATCAACATGCAGTGGTAAAAATATTGTCCCATTTGGGGCAGATTGGGGTATAAGCTTCTCACAAACCAGAGCTTCTCGCAACAAGCCTCATGGTTACGGTAGGGAACATTTCACCTTTCTGGATGAAACGATATCTATTGCCTCTTCTTGATTTTAATTTTTTCTCTAGTGTCAACATAGAACAACGGGAGTGTTGTGTTAAATTTTGGAATTTTTCAGGGTTCGTTTGGACATTTTTATACATTAATTGAATTTTCAATGCATTTATGTGGATAATTCAAATTTGAACTACAGGCACATGCTCTAATGCATATAAATTGCTTGAAAAATCAAATCTGTGTCTATGGTTGCATGCTTAGGTCCCATGCAAGAAATGGGAATGAATGTCAAACACCCTGCCACCGTCGCCTGGCCGCAAACATTGAGATACATGGTTTTTAAATTCTAGTAAATCCAAAACTCGTCTGAAATTCATGAAACTTGGCATGCTATCATGGAGCGGCATCAACATGCCGTGGTAAAATTTTTGTCCCATTTGGGGTAGGTTTGGGTATAAGCTTCTCACAAACTAGAGCTTCTCACAGCAAGCCTAATGGTTTCGGTAGGGAACATGCCACCTTTGGGGACGAAACGATATCTGTTGCCTCTTATTGCTTTCAAAAATTTTCTAGTGTCAACATAGAACAACAGGAGTGTTGTGTTAAATTTCAGAATTTTTCGGGGTTCGTTTGGACAATTTTATACATTAACTGGGTTTTCTAGGCATTTTATGTGAGTAATTCAAATTTGAACTACATGCACATGCTCCAGTGCATATAAATTGGTTGAAAAATCAAATTTGTGTCCTTGGGTGCATGCTTAGGTCCAATGCAAGAAATGGGACTGAATTTCAAACACCAGGGCACTGTTGATTGCCAGCAAAACGTTGAGATACTTTGTTTTTAAATTCTAGTAAATCCAAAACTCGTCTGAAATTCATGCAACTTGGCATGCTATCGTGGAATGGCACCCGACATGCTGTGCAATTTTTTGTGTCCATTTTGAGAGAAGGCACACTCGAATAACAGCCAACAAAGGCATTTTGAAACAAATAGCTGCCACTGTAACATCTCAAACGTTTTGTACAATTTAAATCGTGTGCATTCTGTTAACCATTCACATGACGCCATGCCTCACTCTTTTAATGGCTAGGAGGTGTCGTGCGGACAGGTGCTTGACTAAACGGGAGGCATGCGAGCTATACTCCAATGCGTAGGCTCACCGGGAAGCGTGCGAGCTGTACGCTGCGCAGGCTCACTGGGAAGCGAGCCCTTTGACTTCCATGGCCGCTCGCCTTGCTCGCATCCTCTCCATTAGTTTAATATGGTTTTTAAATATAAAACATTCATCGCAAATGTTTTAGTTAGAACACCCGTATGCAAACCGACAGCTTCCCTAGGAAGCCAAGCGAAAATGTGCCGAGCATGATTTGTGCAGCTATTGATCGCAAACGTTTTAGATAGAACACGCGTATGTAAACCGACAGCTTCCCCAGTAAGCCAAGGGAAAATGTGTTGAGCATGATTTTGCAGCTCTTCATCGCAAACGTTTTAGATAGAACAACTGTATGCAAAGTGAGAGCTATGGTCTTCCGCAGTAAGCCAAGGGAAAATTCGCCGTGCAGGATTTGTGCATCTCTTCAATGCAAAGCGAGACTTCGGCGCTAAGCCAAGAGAAAATCTGGCAAGCAGGATTTGTACCTCCCTTCAACGCAAACGGTTTTTTCGGATGACCCGTGTGCAACCACGCACAGACAATTTGGTAAGATTTGCATCTGTCATATTGGGTATATTGCCATTTGTCAAACTGGAAAGATTGACATTTGTTGATCTAGTAACATTGCCATTTGTCAACCTTGTAACACTGCCATTTGTCAAAATATGCAGCTAAAAATCACTAGCACTATCTAATTTTTGCAACTAAAATTCAGTTATTAAGCATAGATTTCATTCATAGATTAAGAAGTCGTTCTTTATACAAACAATTCAACTCGACAGCTGAACCGACCAAACTTTTCCCCAATTGTTGCCAACCACGTACTGAAATAGCTAGTTCAACTATATATACTAGCTAATTTTAAGTACGTTGTACAGTTCCACCACATCTATAGTCAGATGAACTGAACAAAATAGTCCCTAAATACTACTACTACGGAGGGGTTTTGTACTACTTCCGGTAGCCTCTCCTCTGCCGAGCGCGCTCAGTAAGAGGAAGAGGAGGAGGAGCCTACCGACGAGCTGGACAACTGCAATACGGTGCCTGCCGCCGCTGCACCTTCAGCGACGCTCACCTCGAACGCCCTCTGCCACTCCAGACGACCCCTCTCGAAGAGGCGGGACTGCTCGTAGATCACCTAATTCCTCGCCTCTGCGCTGGCGTGTGCTGCGGCCACGGCGGCGGTAAGGCTCTTTGCGTGCTTGACGAGGCGCTCCTCCTCCTCCCGTAAGAACTCGATGTAGCGCGCAAAGTCGCTGACGCACATGTGGGCCTCCACCTCCGCCTCCCACCTTCAGGCGGCGGTGGCGGAGTGGGTGATGACCCCAGCGGTCAACGGTGGGCTGGCGGCCATGGCGGCCGATGATGGGGTGGCGGCCACGACCACCACCTCTCGCCTTCGGGCCGCGGTGGCGGAGCGGGTGATGGCCACGGAGGTCGGCAGTGGGGTGGCGGCCACGACGGCCACCTCCCACCTTCGGGCCGCAGCGGTGGAGCTGGTGATGGCCCTGGCTTTCGACGGTGGTGTGGCGGCCACGGCGGCAGACGGTGGTGTGGCGGCAATGGCGGCCGGCAACAGCTGTGGACGAGCAGCGGCAACGGAGCATGTGGTGGGTGTTCCGCGCACACCCAACATGTATGCCACGCGCACTACACGATGCCGGGGACTGCGCCACCACCGCGGTGTAGCCTCCCAGCTGGAGCTATCCTCTGATGACGGTGGAGTGGCTGAGCGACGACGACGGACCGGTGCCATTGGCGATTGTGGGAGAAGCAGATGAGATAAGCTATAGGGAGGGAGGGGAAAATGCAACGCAGGACTCCCCGGCCGTGAGGGTTTATATAGTAGGCTGGTAAGCATTGGGATTTTGGGGGATTTTACCGAGTCGGGCATGAAGCTTGCGCGGGAACCTGCGCGGTTACGTGGGAATGGGCTCACCACCGTTTGGGCAAAAGAACGCCCCCGTGCGCTGCTCAAGCTTGTGCTCGAAGCCGTCTGTGGCAGCGGGGTGACAAGACGTGCGAGAGGAGGATGAAAGGACACGTACACATACGGTTAATAAAAAAAATATTTGCAATTTAATTACCTACTATACCCCCATCCTGGTTTATAAGTAGGATTTAACTAATAAAATATGAATGCATGTCGCCAAAGATTATATCGTTGGATTCGTATTTGAACATAGTTTCCAATTATATAATTTTTATAACATGCATTAACATTTTGTTGGTTAAATTTAAGGGCAAAGTATGGCACAGAATATAAAGGGGACTAATAGACCAAGACGGAGGTAGTAGCACACGGCCGCTCTCTACGCAGCGACGCAACTGCTGGCTTGTAGGCGATCATTCCCTACGTGTTCAACTGCTCTATGCGTGTGGTTGCTCGTGGTTGAGGCGGTCGCGGCGCGCTCTGCTCGCGTCCTGCCACGCGCACTCTGCTCTCGCGTCCCTCCGGGCGCTCTGCCCTCCTCGCTCCGCGTGCGCTCTCGTCTCGCGTCCCTCCGGGCGCTCTGCTCTCGCATCCCTCTAGTGCATGATCACGTACATTCGTGCTGCCATTATGCATGCGGTTGCGCCGGGCGCGGCGCGATGATGCAGTTACCCGCTGCAAAAACTGCCATGCGGACATGCCGAGAATCCAGGCCGCCGGCCCCCATTTATTCCTGCAGCCATTTACCTTCATCTCTCGTGCCACATGACACAATAAGCACACCAATGACGACACATACAGAGAGGACATACATCGGTTCCAATGGTGCTTCCCATGGCTCCAATGGCACTCCCAGCGGCCGCCGACGACAACGGGGGGTAGTTCACCACGCATCACGTAGTGGACACCCACGTGAGGGAGAAGGCCCTCTCGGTGGTGTACACGAATGAGTCGGTCTCGGTGGAGAGATCCATCCAAACTATGGAGCAGTTGCTTGCTAAGGACAAGTACCAAGTGGTTGGCTTCGACCTCGAGCACACCATCGGTCGTGCCGGGCATGATCAAAAGGATGTCCTCGTCTACCACTACCACCTGGCCACAAGGCCTTGCGAGCATTTCTCCAGGTTTATCGACAGCTCCGACTACAGTTTCGCTACAGTGGACACCACCAACGATCTAAAAGTGCTCATGGTTTCGGGCTTGAAATGCCAGAATCTTATCAACATCCAGGACCACTACAAGGTCTGAGGCAGCGACAACAACAAACAGAACTCCCTGGTTGACCTCGCCTCGGCCATCATTGTCGTGGTTATCTCATGGGCGGGTTCATGAGACGACAGATGCCACGGGGTGGCTTGAGGTGAGGGCAAGACTGCAGTGGAGATCAAGGGACGGGATTGGGCAAGCAGCACGCGGTGGTTTACCCAGGTTCGGGGCCCTCGCTGGGAGGTAACACCCCTACTCCTACATGTCTGAATATATATGCGGTGTATATCTGGCAGTACAGAGTTGCTCCTGGAGCTGTATTACAGAACGCAGCTATGGGCATCTGGCCTCATGTACGCATGCGTGTGGTATGAGTGCTCTTGGCACTAGTGGCTGAGTGAGTGTGAGTGGATGGATGTCTCCCCTTATATATGAGTAGTGGGCATGGGTGTGTGTGGCGTGAGATGTAAGCCATAGTGAGTAGATTACATCTCAGGCCGTGTGTAGCTTGTGAGCCAGGCTATGTTTGTCCCTTAGGCATTTTATAAATCAATGCCCAAGGGACAAGGTACACTGTAGATGATGTCGCGTGTGACGAGTGAACAGCGTATGCTTTATCAGCAACAGTGGTCGTGGTATGGCCGTCTTGTCGGTGTCGGGTCGATGCAGCGGTTGACTTCACGTAGCAGGCCGGCTGGAGCAGCCGGACGGGGAGCCGGCCGGAGCAGCCGGGTAGGCGAGCCGGCCGAGCAGCCGGACCGAGGGACGTTAGCCGCCCCGATGTTTTTGAAGAGTCGTCTGCCGTCTTAGGCCTACCCGGGGGGTCATCCCCCCGACAGTAGCCTCCGAGCCTCCGGGCAACTTGGAAAAGTTGCGCGGAAGGTTTTAGTGGGCGTCGATGAAGCAGAAGATGTCGATGACGGCCGGCTGCGGACCGCAGTCGGCGCAGGTTGCTTCCTGTGGGGGCGCGCGAGCGCACCCACTGGGTGTAGCCTCCGGGCAACTTGGAAAAGTTGCGTGGAGGGTCTTGCTGTTGATGATGAAGCCGACGGCGACGTCGATGGTGCAGGGCGCGGACACGGAGTCCGCTGGCTGGTGGGTGCGGGGCCCTGCCGGGCGCGAACGCAGAGTCCGCCGGATGAGTAGGGGCGCGCGAGCGCACCCACCGGGTGTAGCCTCCGGGCAACTTGGAAAAGTTGGGCGGGGGGTCTTGCTGTTGATGATGAAGCCGACGGCGACGTCGGAAATGCAGGTTGCCACCGGCATCGGGCCTGCAACCCGCGTGTAGGCTCTGAGCCTCCGGGCGAGGAGGGGGTTCTCCACAGAGATGATCATGCAAAAGACAAAGGTTAGTCCGCGCAGATATATCAAATGTTTGCTTTTGGCATTGCAAGTTTTATGCGGAGGGTGCCGACTCGGTTTCGTCCGAGCCCCCTTCAATCTTTTTCATGTCCCCTCTGCTCTTTGGTATTGCCTCTTGTTAGCTAGACAGCCGGGAGCCAGTCTATAGCTGTTACGAAGAGTGGTCGCGGAGTTGAGCGTACTGTACTCGGACTACAGGAGCAGATTCGACCGAGTAGATACTCATAAAGGAAATGACCGGGTTGCCCAAGCCATCTTCTCCTGGATGTTTTTTGCGTGGGGTGACCTCCAGCTTCTGCTCTCGCTTGCCGGACAGTCGCGTGGCGGTCTGTGGCTGAGAGGTGGGCCTTCGGTACCGCATGCGCTACTAAGCCGTCTACGGGAACAATCGTATCGGGCCGAGCGGCCAGCCTCCGGGCCGAGACTAGCTGGCGCCGGGGTAAATAGTAGTGCAACTGTAAAAAATGCGGAGACGGCCCCCGAGGGTCGCTCGGGGTTATCCATGTTTGTGTGCATGGTACGAAAAGTACGCGGGTGAGGAGCTCACATTGCTTTGGTGTAGACGAGGCGGAGGTTGTCGATGATGGTCGACGCGTCCCGCCCACTGGGTGTAGCCTCCGAGCCTCTGGGTGGCTCGAGCCTCCGGGTGGCTCGAGGGGTGCCCTAGCCGGCCAGACTCGACCAGCTGGGTGTCGAAGTAGACAGGCAGTAGGGCCGGCTCACCAGCCGGCCAGCTGTCGGCAGGCGGTGATGCGGGCGAGCGAACGCAGCCGTCATTTTTTCTCCCTTTCTTTTCGAGCCGGCAGCAATTTTTTTTTCCAGAGCTGGCTTAACC
The DNA here is from genome assembly GCA_011799875.1 of Thinopyrum elongatum. Classification (NCBI taxonomy): domain Eukaryota; kingdom Viridiplantae; phylum Streptophyta; class Magnoliopsida; order Poales; family Poaceae; genus Thinopyrum; species Thinopyrum elongatum. Next base: position 310,388,192 of record CM022298.1, on the reverse strand, counting down.
AGCCGGGTTCTTTCTCTTTATCTCCAGCCAGCCCCTTGGGCAGCCGGCCACTCTTTTCTTTCTTTTCTATGTATGAGCAGCCGGCGGGAGCGGGACGCGGCAGCAGCCGGCGTCCAGGTTGCAGGGAAGCCGGCGCGGAGCGAAGCCGGTAGGCCAGGTTGCGGGGATGCCGGCCAGCGCGGGAGTCGGCCGGCCAGGTTGCGGGGAAGCCGGCGCGGGCGAAGCCGGCAGGGCGGCTCGAGGGCACGAGTCCCGCGGGCGTGCGGCAGCTGGCGCGGTTTGGGCCAACGAAGCCGGCCGCGGGGCGGGGCAGGGCATCGCAGGCAGAGGAGCTGATGAGGGATGGCGCGTGGCGGGGCGGGCGCAGACATGAGCGCCACGGTGGGGAAGAGGCAGCGGCCACGGCGCGGTGGCCCGCTGGGGGAGGAAGCCGTCGGCCAGCGGACGAAGCAGCTGCGGCAGCAGGGTGCCGCGCTGGGCACGAGGGGCTCCACCCCTGGTGGCGCACGAGCGAGGAGACGAGGCAGAGCGAGGGGGCCGCCGGCGTGCTTGCTAGCAGCGTGCGGAGCAGCGCGGTACACAGCGGAGCGGGCGCACGGGAGAGGTGGGAGTCGGCTGTGCAATGGCCAAGGCCTCGGGTGCGAGGCGCGTGTGCAGGGGAGGCGAGGCAGGGGAGCATGTGGTGATGGACGGCCGGGTAGGGCGGAGCGGCTGGGTCACGACGGGGACACGGCCGGCAGGCGGCTGGGCCGGGATGGGGCCGCAGCCGGCATGGGCGGATGGCCAGCGGGCGGGTGCGGCAAGCGGCACGGGCGGGCGCCGGAGGCGCAGGTGGAGCTGGCCGCTTCAACTCGGCAGAGGGAGGAGCCGGCGGGGGCGACGAGGCGGTGCGGCGAGCCGGCGGGCGGCTCGGGCGCGGGGGCGCGCGGCTGGGGCGATGACGAGGCTAGCAGGCGGCGGCCGTGGGCGCGAAGGCGGGGGCCGGCCCGGAGCAGTGGTGGACCCGGCAGGCGCGCACCCGGCGGAGCTGCAGGGAGAGGCCAGGTGCAGCGGCGAGGCGGAGCCGAACAGCCTCGTGGCGGCGACCCGGAGCCGGCCGGAGCGAGTGGAGCAGCGGGCGGGTGTGGCGCAGCGTGGGCGCGGAAGAGCAAGCGTGGCCGACGGGGCGGCGGGCTCGGGCGGACGAGCGCGGCGGCCCGCAGCGCAGCGGACAAACGGCTGCGTAGGCGGAGGATGAGCAGAGCAAACGATAGCTCGTCCATGGAGGAACAGCTCGGCACGGAGCTTGAGGAGGCCGGCGGCTGAGCAGCAGGGCTCGGGTCCTTGCTCTCTCGCAGGCACGCAGGAGGATGAGGCCGGGCGGTGAAGGAGCGGAGGCGGGCTATCACGGCTGCGCGCCCGCGTACACGGAGAAAAGCAGAGGCGAGATGTGTATGGCCATTACCTGACCATAGACCGAGACGAGTATGGCCATAGTCTGAGTAGTATACTAGCAGCGTATGGGATGTGTACGGGGAATATATGGCCTGGGAAGTGTACAGACAATGGATTGGCTATGGGCAGCAAATAGGCAGCTGAGGTTGCAGCGGACGGACGGGGGGAAGAGAGCGAAGCGGGCGACAGGCGAACAACGGGCCCAGGGAAGGCGGAGGCAGACGGTGCCGAGGCCGACGGCGAGGACGCGACTCACCGCACGGTCGTCCCGGGGCGTGTTGATGTTGAGCCGCCGAGCGCTACCAGAGAGACGACGGCGACACCGCGCCGGTGATGACGAAGATGGCGAGGCCGCCGACGAGGATGCGCCGCCCTGCGCGGTCTCCCCAGGGGCGTGTTGATGTCGGCCCCCCGAGTGCTACCGAAGAGACGGCGCGAAGCCGCGGTGACGATGATGAAGAGGGTCCCGCCCGGACCGTGGTTCTAGCATCAGCTTGCCCCACGGTGGGCACCAACTGTCGTGATTATCTCGCGGGCGGGTTCGCGAGATGATAGATGCCATGGGGTGGCTTGAGGTGAGGGCAAGACTGCAGTGGAGATCAAGGGACGGGATTGGGCAAGCAGCACGCGATGGTTTACCCAGGTTCAGGGCCCTCGCTGGGAGGTAACACCCCTACTCCTGCATGTCTCAATATATATGCGGTGTATATCTGGCAGTATAGAGTTGCTCCTGGAGCTGTATTACACAACACAGCTATGGGCATCTGGCCTCATGTACGCATGTGTGTGGTATGAGTGCTCTTGGCACTAGTGGCTGAGTGAGTGTGAGTGGATGGATGTCTCCCCTTATATATGAGTAGTGGGCATGGGTGTGTGTGGCGTGAGATGTAAGCTACAGTGAGTAGCTTACATCTCAAACCTTGTGTAGCTTGTGAGCTAGGCTATGTTTGTCCCTGAGGCATTTTATAAATCAATGCCCAGGGGACAAGGTACACTGTAGATGATGTCGCGTGTGATGAGTGAACAGTGTATGCTTTATCAGCAACAGTGGTCGCGGTATGGCTGTCTTGTCAGTGTCGGGTCGATGCAGCGGTTGACTTCGCATAGCAGGCCGGCTGGAGCAGCTGGACGGGGAGCCGGCCGGGCAGCCGGGGTGGCGAGCCGGCCGGAGCAGCCTGGTCAGCGAGCCGGCCGAGCAGCCGGACCGAGGGACGTTAGCCACCCCGATGTTTTTGAAGAGTCGTCTGCAGTCTTGGGCCTACCCAGGGGTCATCCCTCCGACAATAATCGACCCCTACTACATGAAGATGAAGGATGAGAGCAAGAAGGACAAGAACGCCTGGCACAGTGTCTGGATGAGAGACTGGATGAACAACACATCAAGTACGCGGCCAAGGATGCGTACACAAGCTATGAGATGTACATGCGGATCGTTGACATGAGGGAGTGTCTTCTTCCTTCCCAGATGAGAGATCAAGCCACAGAGCAGTGGCGGGAGCGTCACAAGAAGTAGATGACTAGACGATCATTTCTCCTAGTATAGAATGCATGCAATTGTTTATTGAGGTGTGTGCGAATGATCTGTATAGTCACTTATGTAATTTGATGTTTATTTCAGTTATATATATACATGTTATTCTTCTGTAGACGGAGCAAATCACACGACTTATTAGCAGCCATCGTCTGTGTTATTATCGGTCTTCACACACATTTCTGATTACGGACTTGTTTGCCGCGTGTCACACACATCTTGTTCAGTTGAACCGTTTCTATTGTGTTGCCTAATCACACACAGATCATCCTAGTGAACTGTATGCCGTATATCGCACACACCTTGATCTGGCTGACCATTTCTATTGTGTTGCCTAATCACACACAGTTCATCCTAGTGAACTGTATGCCGTATATCGCACACGCCCTCATCTGGCGCCCCGTTTCTGTTGTTCTGCCTCATCGCAAACAGTTCTTCTGGATTAACCGTTTGCCACGCATCGCACACACAACTCTAATCTGAACCGTGTTTGATGTCACCGCCATCGCAAACGTTTTGCATCTTTTTTGATGGTTTTATTAGAGCACCGTTTGTGATTAATGCATCGCACACAATTTCGTCAAAGTGTCTCTGATTGTAGTGTCGCGTTAGCAGCATCCTGCAATAGTGTGAGTGAGACAATAGGCACGTGTTGTCTTTGGCCCCAGGCTTTGGGAGCGCTCACCTCCTGGCCTTGCCCGGGCATCGTGACTCGGCATACCAGTGATGATTAACCCTCACTCGGGGGCTCAAGACACAGGATGAGCACGAAGGAAAGGTGGCCTGGGAAGGCACAATTACGCATCGATACATCATTAAGGAATCCTTCATCAAGAACTTTTTACATCCCCATGAGGCCCGACGCCTGGCGGTGGCGTCTCAACAGGCCCCGAACCCTTGCGAGCCCCCGGGCCTCATGAGCCTCTCGAGCCTCCGGAGCCATCCGGCCCGTGAGCGGGAAGCCTCCCTGACAAGCTTCATCGATTACCTCAACGCTCCAGCAGCATCATTGCTGGAACAGGAAGTGTACACAAGATCAAAAGCTTCAGAGGAGCACGCCCTCATGACGCAGGAACCCGCCAAGGGCCACGAGTGCACCAAGCTAAGTTATCCTGTTCATGATAGGCATGAGCCTTACTATTAATGCTTTACCTGGACTCTCGCGACCTCGTTCGGGCAAGGAATCCCTCCTCTTTTATTTTTCGGGAGCCGCTTGCGCGCCAAGGGGGACCTCGTGAGCATTGCGTCTCAGGAGCTCTTAGCAGACCTCGGGTCACTCACCTCCTGGCCTTGCACACGGCATCGTGACCTGGCATACCAGTGACCTCAGAAGCTTACCTGGGGACTGGATCCCGTCGACGTAGAGCACTAAGCTATTGTAAGAACGAAAAGGGGACCCGTGCCCGAACGAGAAACGCCAATACAATTTAAAGCACGAGCTGGAAACACTAAGATAGAGGTGCAAGCGCCGCAGTTCCTTACATGCCCCCACGGGCCCTTCATGACTTCGATGCAGGAAATAAAAACAAAAGAAACAGCCACCCGAGGGCCGCAACTCAAGAGACGCTGACCCCGACGTCATGGCACCTAGTCAGTGTCCTCCTCTTCCTAGATTGGGGCGCGGCGATGTGGCAGCTCGTCGTAGTCGTCGTCTCTCGAGCTCCCCACGGAGGAGGTGCCGCCGCTGCAGGAGGCGTCGCGGCCGTCGCCAAGGGCAAGTTCGCCGTCGAGGATGTCGCCGCCCCGATGGCCGTCGTCATTGGAGAGGTGGTCGTAGCCGTTGCTGTCGCCCTCCAGGCGGCACCCTAGGCGTCCGCCGTCTTCCCCGAAGATCCTAACGAAGAGCGCCGTCACCTCGTCGTAGTTGAAGTGGAGGGTATGCCTCCCCTTTAGGCCACGGGCGCGGGCGAACATCTGCCACCCGTGGGTCAGGTAGAAGTAGCCCGAGGGGGTGACCTCGACCTCCACCCACAAAGATCGGTTGCAACAGCCGTCAGGCTGTAGCCACAGCCCGACGGGTCCTCTCGCCGGCAGCTCCTCTGTGAAGGAGAGCGTGAGCTGAATCCATGTACGCGGCGGGCTCTCCATCCATACCACGAACTCGCGGGCCATGTCATCCGATTGGGCCCGCGAACGAGGTGGTCAGGCTGTCACCGGATACCTCCGCCCTTGGCCTCGGCCGCCGCGACTTCCATGACTACTTTCGCGGGATGGGTTCTTCCCACGGCTGCCGGAGCTGATACGAACCTCCAAGGGAGGGCGCCAGCGCCCCCGAGATCATGCTGCGGGCGTAGCCCAGACTTGCGGGGGCGGCCGCGCCCCCTCTTGGGTGGCGGCGACTCCGGTCCCTCCTTGGGGGCCTTGCCCTTCTCCTCGGCGGTGAACCTCCTCACTGGTGCTATGGTTGCTGCGGCAAGGATTGGAGGCGAACGGGTGAGAAGACATAGATGGGATGGGGCTCCACCCCCTAGCCTTCTTATAGGAAATCGGAGGAGGCCAACCGGTGCCCTTCCACCTTCGTGCAATCATGGCTCCACAGCATGCACTAGGCCTTTGTCAACCTGGGCAGTTGCTGAGGTGACGTGGGGAAGTGGAGGCGTCCGCGTCCCGTCATGCGCCACGCGTCAAGCCTGGCCCGCAGGCGATTGGGGCCCGCGTCTCCCTTCACCCCTTGCCTTCGCTTTGAAGCCAGGCCGAGCGTGCCTTGGGCCCAGGGGCTACTGTCACCATTCTGGGATCGGGGGTACCCAGACCTACTTGCCTGCGGCCCAGTACATGACTTCACCAACGGCCCAGCACGGCCCAGCTACAAGACTACATGAGCAAGACCCTCGCGAGCACCCTCGGCCTCGCGAGGCGAACGATGTCATGACCTCCCGAGGAGCAGCTCCCCTAGCCTGCCTCTCAAGGAGTGGAGATCTCTATGCAGGTACCCCGCCTCACGAGGCTCGCGATGACGTGAGCCATGACGACCAAGGCCAGGCGAGCGCCAGTGGGCGCAGACTAGGACAATTTTCTCTTTGGTGCTAAGGAGGCAAGGACAAGCGCGGGTTCCTAAGGGATCCCCCATAGGTTTCCATTCCGGTGAAACAATACCAAGACCACAGCCTCGGCAGGACGGAGGTCATCACCGAGCCCATAGCTGCGTCATAGCCAGAAGCTTTGCAGGCGAAGACCACCTTTCATCATGATAAGATGTACTCTTGTCGCCCTTCAAAATTGGCCACGGCGCTATTCCTTCCTGCCTAAGTTATGAGGGAAGAGAACCGGGCCTAGTATAAGTATAGGCTAGCCTCCACCATAGAGAGGGATCGATTCATTCTCATCCTCAAAGCACCTGCGAGGCAGCTCATCCACTGTACTAGTTCATCCTTAACCTCCTCATGAGGCCAATCCACCAGAAAGCAGGAGTAGGGTTTTACACCGCAAGGTGGCCCGAACCTGGGTAAACCACCGTGTCTTCTTCTTCTCCCTACTCGAGTGTACTTAACGAGATTAGGCCGTGAGGGTGATGAGCAGTGAGACATCGTGAAGTGAGATCCTTCATACACGCCCCAGAGTTCGAACCTAGTTTGGGTCCGTGGAGCCCCGATTCCAACAGCTTCTTGCAGCTGGTAAAGTTGACCAGACCATCGTACATCCTAGGCCGGACTTCCTGAGGCAACCAGGCACTATTGAGTCACTGCCAAACGCCTAGCTCCTGGAACTTCTGCATGCTGACAAATTACGGGGTATTTAGGGCAACGTGCATTTGCCGACCTGCTTGTGATTGTTCCATGAGAAGACTAGGCACTAAGGACCTGACGAGGTGACGTGCGCGGGGCCGGCCCGCGAGCCAGAACTCGGTCGCTTAGGTTTATCAGTGCTGCAAGGACGGACCCAAGCACAGACACCGTGCCAATAGCCCCTGCTCATGGGACGTTCATGTGTAGAGCTACGAGCATGTGGGGCCTCAAGAGGTGGCGCCTCGGAATATGAAGTGGTATCAAAGCACAAAGTTAACAATCATAGCGATTCATGAAAGCACAACCAGTTCTGATACATATCCAAAAGATAGGCAGCTGCGGGGGCTGGCCCCAACAGCCTGAGGATAATGCAGCCCTAGGGGCGCCCTCAATTGAAAAACCAAAAAGTCACCTGGCAATGTTGTTGCGGTAGCGTCGAGGAAGCCGATGAAGTGTGCCGTGGAGGTTCGCTCCTCACGAGCTGGGCGGCTCCTGAGTCACGGGAGGCTCGCGAGGGGTCGGGGCCTCATGAGGCGCCAGCGCTGAGTGCCTGGCCTCGTGAGATGCCAACACGAGCTGAGCAAACCGATGCTACATGGAGCCCGCATTCAGTAGGCCGAAGGGCATGCAGATGTAGTTGCAGGGGTAACCCCGGCTTCGGCCGACGCGTGAGGGCCAGAAGAGGTCCGAAGAAGCGGCCCTGTTGAGGCCTAGGATGTTGAGGAAGACGTGGAGCTCGCCGCCCGCGTCGGGAGCGGCAGCTAAGCCAGTGGGGCATGCGGGGCGGCGCTCGCCGCGCATGGGCCGTGCTTCCTGAAGTTCGCCAATCGCCTTGGTGATGAATTCTCGTGCTCCTGGAGCCTCGCGCCGTGTTCCTTGCTTGTGGGGGCGCGCCTTGAAGCACGCCTCCAAGTGGTGCCCGAGCGCCTCCCTCGTCGTACTAGTCAGGTCAGACGCTCTCCAGGTGGAAGCCCCCGAGCCTGTCCTAAGGGAGGCACCGGGCGCGCCTTCCTATGCGGGAGGAAGGAACGCCCCGGCGGCAGGCGCGACACCTTAGGCGTTGCCGGTGGGTGCCTTTTTGCCTAAGGTCGGCTCTTGGGGAGGAGAGTGCTTCTTCTACGCGGGGACTGCCTCAGGCATGGCGTTTCCCTCGCCATCGGAGTTCTCGCCCGCCGCGGCCCGGTAGCCGTGCTCGAGGGAGCAGACCGCATCCTTCTCATCACAGGCGACAGTATTGACAGCACTGCACCCTGGCATCTTGAGGATGTTGTAGCCATGGTGGGTCGCCGCCATGAACTTGCCAAGGGCCGGATACCCCAAGATGGCGTTGTATGGGAGTCCGATGTGGGCCACGTCGAAGTCGACGAGCTCGGTGTGGTAGTTGTCGCGAGTGCGGACAGTGACCGAGAGGCACACCTACCCCAGGGGAGTGGTGGAGCCGTCGGTCACCCCAGAGAATAGCCTGGTGGGCATGAGCTGATCATAAGGCACTTGAAGTTACTCGAAGGTCTCCGCAGAGAGCACGTTGAGGTCGGCGCCGCCATCGATGAGGGTCTTGGTGACTGAGATGTTGCGGATGGTGGGCATGCACAGCATGGGGAGCGTGCCCAGCGGTGGCTGAGCACCTGAGGTGGTCCTTGGAATTGAAGGTGAGGGCGTACTACGACCACTTGAGGGGAGGCACAGCCTCAAGCCTCGGGAGGGCTGCGTTCACCTCATTAGAGAACTGCTTGAACAGGCAGTTTGGCGCGGGGGCCGGAGCTCCGCCGAGGATGCAAGCTATGGCGCGAGGCTCCTGGTAGCCCCCAACCCCCTCGTCGGGCTGGTTGTTGTCATTCCTCCTTGGGCGCGGCACCTGAAGGTCTCCGCAGAGAGCACATTGTGGCCGGCGCCGCCATCGATGAGGGTCTTGGTGACTGAGATGTTGCGGATGGTAGGCGTGCGCAGTATGGGGAGCGCGCCCGGCGGTGGCTGAGCACCTGAGGTGGTCCTTGGAATTGAAGGTGAGGGTGTACTGCGACCACTTGAGGGGAGGCACAGCCTCAAGCCTCGGGAGGGCTGCGTTCACCTCATTAGAGAACTGCTTGACCAGGCGGCTTGGCGCGGGGGCCTAAGCTCCACCGAGGATGCAAGCTATGGCGCGAGGCTCCTGGTAGTCCCCAGCCCCTTTGTCTGGCTGGTTGTTGTCGTTCCTCCTGGGGGCGGTAGTAGCGGCGGAAGGCCCGGGTTGCCCTGAGGACGGACCTCGCGAGGCTGATCGCGCCAGGCACCATCATGAGGCTGATCGCGCCTGGCGCCGTCATGTGGCTGATCCCGCCAGCTATCCTCGCGAGGCTGGTCACGCCAGCCCTGGCGGGGGTTGCTGTTGTCCCGACGTCCTCCATCGCACCCTCCTTCAGGGCCGAAGCCACGATTGCTGCACTCGGGACGGCGGCTCAAGCGCCCGTTAGGGAGCGCCCGAAGCTCCTGACAGTCGTCGGTGTTGTGGGTGCGCACGTTGTGTGATGTCTACTATGCAACCTTCTTGTAGACTCGTGTTGGGCCTCCAAGTGTAGAGTTTGGTAGGACAGTAGCAATTTTCCCTCAAGTGGATGACCTAAGGTTTGTCAATCCGTGGGAGGCGTAGGATGAAGATGGTCTCTCTCAAACAACCCTGCAACCAAATAACAAAGAGTCTCAAGTGTCCCCAACACACCCAATACAATGGTAAATTGTATAGGTGCACTAGTTTGGCGAAGAGATGTTGATACAAGTGCAATATGGATGGTAGATATAGGTTTTTGTAATCTGAAAATATAAAAACAGCAAGGTAGTAAGTAACAAAAGTGAGAAAAAACGGTATTGCAATGCATGGAAATATGGCCTAGGGTTCATACTTTCACTAGTGCAAGTTCTCTCAACAACGATAACATAATTAGATCATATAACAATCCCTCAATGTGCAACAAAGAGTCACTCCAAAGTCACTAATAGCGGAGAACAAACGAAGAGAATATTGTAGGGTACGAAACCACCTCAAAGTTATTCTTTCTGATCAATCTATTGGGCTATTCCAATAAGTGTCACAAACAGCCCTAGAGTTCGTACTAAAATAACACCTTAAGACACACATCAACCAAAACCCTAATGTCACCTAGATACTCCAATTTCACTACAAGTATCCGCGGGTTTGATTATACGATATGCATCACACAATCTCAGATTCATCTATTCAAACCAACACAAAGAACTTCAAAGAGTGCCCCAAAGTTTCTACCGGAGAGTCAAGACGAAAATGTGTGCCAACCCCTATGCATAAGTTCACAAGGTCACAGAACCCGCAAGTTGATCACCAAAACATACATCAAGTGGATCACGTGAATATCCCATTGTCACCACAGATAAGCACATGCAAGACATACGTCAAGTGTTCTCAAATCCTTAAAGACTCAATCCGATAAGATAACTTCAAAGGGAAAACTCAATCCATTAAAAGAAGGTAGAGGGGAGAAACATCATAAGATCCAACTATAATAGCAAAGCTTGCGGTACATCAAGATCGTGCCAAATCAAGAACACGAGAGAGATAGATCAAACACATAGCTACTGGTACATACCCTCAGCCCCGAGGGTGAACTACTCCCTCCTCGTCATGGAGAGCGTCGGGATGATCAAGATGGCCACCGGTGATGATTTCCCCCCTCCGGCAGGGTGACGGAATAGGGTCCCGATTGGTTTTTGGTGGCTACAGAGGCTTGCGGCGGCGGAACTCCCGATCTAGGATAATTTCTGGGGGTTTCTATATTTATAGGAATTTTTGGCGTCGATAACAAGTTAGGGGGGTCCACGAGGAGCCCACAAGACCGGAGGGCATGCCCAGGGGGGTAGGGCGCGCCCTCCACCCTTGTGGAGGCCTCTTGGCTCTTCTGGCCCAACTCTTTTGCTTCGGGGGCTTCTTCTGGTCCATAAAAAATCACCGTAAATTTTCAGCTCATTTGGACTCAGTTTGATATTCCTTTTCTACAAACTCAAAAACAAGGAAAAAACAGAAACTGGCACTGGGCTCTAGGTTAATAGGTTAGTCCCAAAAATAATATAAAATAGCATATAAATGCATATAAAACATCCAAGATGGATAATATAATAGCATGGTACAATCAAAAATTATAGATGCGTTGGAGACGTATCAAGCATCCCCAAGCTTAATTCCTGCTCGTCCTCGAGTAGGTAAATGATAAAAATAGAATTTTTGATGTGGAATGCTAACAAGTGCACAAGTTTGATAAATGATAATTTCACTCACTTTTTCTAGCAGCATTATATATCATAAACAGTAGCTCATCTCATAAAACTTCTCATGATCAAGTAGCAAACTATTCACATGTTAAAGCATAGATCATAAACTTTCTTGAAAACTAACAAACAAGGTTCTCAGTCAACAAACAATTGCAATTCATCTTATTTTCAGGAAGGGTCTATGTAAGAGCTTTGATTTAGCAAATCCCACATACTCAACTATCATATAGTCTTCCATGATTGCTACCACTCAAAGCATATTTTTAGAACAAATAGCATCCATTGAACACAGAGAAAGATAGGGGCTTAATGTTTCGCCTCCCAACTTATTTATCATATAGATAATTTTCAACAATAATAATTCATGATCAAATATATTTGAATGGCCATATATGCTTAGATATTTCCCCACCACATGATGCTTGCCAACTAAAGAGTAGGTTGGAATGAGAAGGAATACTACCGACTCTTGCATAAAAGTAAAAGATAGGCCCTTCACAGAGGGAAGCAGGGATTTGCAGAGGTGCCAGAGCTCGAAGCTTTTAAAACAGAGATGAAAATAATTTTGAGAGGTATGCTTTCATTGTCAACATAACAACCAAGAGTTCCCAATATCTTCCATACTAGATACATTATAGGCGGTTCCCAAACAGAAAGGTAAAGTTTTTACTCACCCTCCACCAACAATCACACTCCACAGCTGGTCCAAAACAACGGGTACCGTCCATACCAACAACAGTCCTGGGGGAGTTTTGTTTAATTATTTGCGATTTTGTTTTTGATCTTTTGATCATCGGACTGGGCATCCCAATTACCAGCCACTCTCTCATGAATGATAAGTGAATAAACACTCATCGTGAGAATAACCCACCTAGCATGGAAGATACTGACAGCCCCTAGTCGCTACATGAGCGATTCGGGCATACAAAACAGATTATTATTTGAAGGTTTAGAGTTTGGCACATGCAAATTTACTTGGAACGGCAGGTAAATACTGCATATAGGTAGATATGGTGGACACTCATGGAAGAAACTTGGTTCAAGGATTTTGGATGCACAAGCAGTAATCCCGCTTAGTACAGAAATTTTTGAAAGCAAAAGATTCTAAATAACAAGCACCACATGTTGGAGGATCCATAACAATATAACTTCTATACAAATATACCCAAGCATAACTCATTATGTTGTCCTCCTTGTCCAACTTCAACTAATTTGATCAAGTTTGAAAATAATTAATGGGGCTCACAATCATAGAAGATGTCCAAGATAGTATATTTATATGTGAAATCTCTCTTCCTTCAATATTCTTTCATGAATTGTTCAAGTGACCAATACTATGTTTGCTAACTTTCAATAAATTTACCACCTCTACTTCTTATATGTGAAGTCACTACTCCCCATGGTATAAGCATATGAAGCATATATAATTTCAGATTTATGATATTCAATTCATTCAACCATTTACTCATAGGATATAAGTGAAGCACACGAGTAAATGACAAACTACTCCAAAAGATATGAGTGAAGATCAATGAGTAGTCAAATAATTAAGTAGCTATGTAAAGACTCTCTCTCATAAAGAAAATTTAGATCTTAAGTACTTTATTCAAACAGCAAGCAAAACAAAATAAAATAACATTCTAAAAATAGCACGCATCGTGTGAAGAAGCAAAAACTTAGGCTCAACCGATACTAACCGATCATTGTTGAAGAAGAAAGGTGGGATGCCAACCGGGGCATCCCCAAGCTTAGGTGCTTGAGACTTCTTGAAATATTAACTAGGGATGCCTTGGGCATCCCCAAGCTTGAGCTTTTGTGTCTCCTTAATTCCTTTTATGTCACGGTTTCCCTAAATCTTAAAAACTTCATCCACACAAAACTCAACAAGAACTCGTGAGAAAAGTTAGTATAAAGCAAATGCAAAACCTTATCATTCTCTACTGTAGAAATTCACTAAAATTATTATTTAACATTGCATACTAAATGCCTCTGCATATTTAATACTCCTATCCTGAAATAGAATCATTAAACAAGCAAACATATGCAAACAATGCAAACATAACAGCAATCTGTCAAAACAGGATAGTCTGTAAATAGTGCAATTGTACTCATACTTACCTAACTCAAAAAATTCTGAAAAATTACCACACTGTAGAAAAATTGTTTTTACTAATTTTTTAAAAATTTCAAGATTTTACCATGTTCTGACTTTCCAGAAGAATTCAGACAACGATAGAAAACTTTCTGTTTTTAAAACAGCAACATATAGACATGCTAAATAAGCATGGTAAAGGCTATACTTGACCTTTTTATTGAAATAAAAGATACAGAACATTACTCTAAATAACAGAAAGAAAATCCTAATAAAACAAAATGACGCTCCTAGCAAAACTCATATTATGTGACGAATAAAAATATAGCTCCTAGTAAGGGTACCGATAATATTGGAGACGAAAGAGGGGATGCCTTCCGGGGCATCCCCAAGCTTAGTTGCTTGGGTCTTCCTTGAATATTACCTTCGGGTGCCTTGGGCATCCCCAAGATTAGGGTATTTACACTCCTTATTCTCCTCATATCAATATCTCACCCAAAACTGGAAAACTTCAATCATACAAAACTTAACGGAACTTCGTGAGATGGGTTAGTATGATAAAACAAATCATTCACTTTGGTACTGTCAAGACAAGATTAAAAATTTTTCTCACATGATGCCTACTGTACCCTATCATTTCTACAATTTATATTGAGCAATATAAGCCATAGAAACTAGAAAACAAGCAAACTATGCATTGAAAGCAGAATCTGTCAAAAACAGAACAGTACGTAAAGATCTGAATTAAGGTCATATTTTTTAACTCCAATAATTCTGAAAAATTGGTAAAACATAGAAAATTTGCATATCAATCCTTTGTAAAAAAATTTGAGTTTTTAAACGTTCCAGTAAAAGATAGGAATTTCTGTACTGGACACAAAAGTTTCTGTTTTTGCACAGAATCAAGTCAACTATCAACCACACTATCCCAAAGGCTTTACTTAGCACTTTATTCAAACAAAAGCTATAAAACATGATTACTACAGTAGCATAATAATGTGAACACACAAAAACAGTAGGAGTAAATATTGGGTTGTCTCCCAACAAGCGCTTTTCTTTAATGCCTGTTTAGCTAGGCATGATGATTTCCATGATGCTCACATAAAAGATAAGAATTGAAACATAACGGGAGCATCATGAAGCATATAACTAGCACATTTAAGTCTAACCCACTTCCTATGCATAGGGATTTTGTGAGCAAACCATATATGGGAGAAAGAATCAACTAGCATAGGAAGGCAAAACAAGTGCAACTTCAAAACTTTCAACACATAGAGAGGAAACTTGATATTATTGAGATATGTAAAAGCATAAGTTCCTCTCTCATAATAATTTTCAGTAGCATCATGAATGAATTCAACAATATAACAATCACATAAAGCATTCTTTTCATGAGCCACAAGCATAGAAATTTTATTATTCTCCACATAAGCAAAATGCTTCTCATTCATAGTAGTGGGAGCAAACTCAACAAAGTAACTATCATGTGAGGCATAATCCAGTTGAAAATTAAAATCATGATGACAAGTTTTATGGATATCATTATTCTTTATAGCATACATGTCATCACAATAATCATCATATATAGCAACTTTATTCTCATAATCAATTGGAACCTCTTCCGAAATAGTGGATTCATCACTAAATAAAGTCATGACCTCTCCAAATCCACTTTTATCATTATTAAAATAAGAATCAACACCCTCCAAAATAGTGGGATCAATACTACCTAAAGTTGACACTCTTCCAAACCCACTTTCATCAATATAATCATCATAAATAGGAAGCATGCTATCATCATAATAAATTTGCTCATCAAAACTTGGGGGACAACATATATCATCTTCATCAAATATAGCATCCCCAAGCTTGTGGCTTTGCATATTGATAGAGGCGAGGGTGTCCCGATCTTTCGATGAGATGATAGCTATCGTTTTTGGTGGAGTAGACTTTGACGATCCGACTACGAACGTGCGAGGACGTCGCGCCTTAGCAATCGCTAAACCAACTCCGAGAGGTTATTGACCACGCCGGAGCACAATCAACCTGACCACGAGGGTCTATCTCCTGCAAGCAAACAAAGAACAAGCAAGAAACTAAGATTTGCAATCTGGATATCGCGAATATAAGATGAAAGCTTTATTGATCAAGGTGGGGTTCTGTGACGTCTTGGTCTGGTCGTTGAACACAAACGAAGTACGCGAAGTTGCAGCTATGGCGAACTTTTAATCTAAACAAAACCCAAAGTCTAAATGGTGCCCTAAGGGCTGTATATATGGAGGAAGAGGAGGGGATTTCGTGGCCCTTGAAGGAGGGGTCCGAAACCAACCCTATCTCTTGTTTACCCACACATACGGACTCTAAAAACAGCCTATACTCAAGTATTTCGAAATTACATGGGCCTGGCCCAATAATAAGGTGACGCAGCACCTATAATAGCCTCTGGACGAAATTTATGAAGGGGCATCTTGTATATTTCGTCCAAGGCTTCCTGCACTCATTATGGTGGCTTCAAAGTCCTGAAATCATCACTTGTAACTCCGTTCTTGTTCCCCTTGCGCATGCCATCATCTCCATGCTTGAACTTGCTCCAAGGTTCCTCTTTCTTGTCCAAGCTAGGCCCTTCATTTGTAAGCAAAACAAATGTATCCAATTTAGGTAGCATCATATTCTCATGAACATTAGAATCATTACCAAGAAACGAAAGTACCTGATAATTTAATTGGCGTGCGCGAGCTCTAGTAATTGGTCCAGTATGTATAGCAGCAGGGGCTGTGGGTGTAACAATGGTATTGATGTCCTCATCACATATCATTAGCATCATGGATATTCATAGAATTCATAACAACAACATTGCAATCATTCTCATCATTCAAAGATTTAGTGCCAAACAACTTATAGACTTCTTCTTCTAACACTTGAGCACAATTTTCCTTTCCATCATTTTCACGAAAGACATTCAAAAGATGAAGCATATGAGGCAACCTCAATTCCATTTTTTGTAGTTTTCTTTTATAGACTAAACTAGTGATAAAACAAGAAACTAAAAGATTCGATTGCAAGATCTAAAGATATACCTTCAAGCACCAACCTCCTCGGCAACGGCGCCAGAAAAGAGCTTGATGTCTACTACGCAACCTTCTTCTTGTAGACTCGTGTTGGGCCTCCAAGTGCAGAGTTTTGTAGGACAGTAGCAAATTTCTCTCAAGTGGATGACCTAAGGTTTGTCAATCCGTGGGAGGCGTAGGTTGAAGATGGTCTCTCTCAAACAACCCTGCATCCAAATAACAAAGAGTCTCTTGTGTCCCCAACACATCCAATACAATGGTAAATTGTATAGGTGCACTAGTTCGGCGAAGAGATGGTGATACAAGTGCAATATGGATGGTAGATATCGGTTTTTGTAATCTGAAAATATAAAAACAGCAAGGTAGTAAGTAACAAAAGTGAGCGAAAACGGTATTGCAATGCTTGGAAATAAGGCCTAGGGTTCATACTTTCACTAGTGCAAGTTCTCTCAACAATGATAACATAATTAGATCATATAACAATCCCTCAATGTGCAACAAAGAGTCACTCCAAAGTCACTAATAGCGGAGAACAAACGAAGAGATTATTGTAGGGTACGAAACCACCTCAAAGTTATTCTTTCTGATCGATCTATTGGGCTATTCCTATAAGTGTCACAAACAGCCCTAGAGTTCGTACTAAAATAACACCTTAAGACACACATCAACCAAAACCCTAATGTCACCTAGATACTCCAATGTCACCACAAGTATCCGTGGGTTTGATTATATGATATGCATCACACAATCTCAGATTCATCTATTCAAACCAACACAAAGAACTTCAAAGAGTGCCCCAAAGTTTCTACCGGAGAGTCAAGATGAAAACGTGTGCCAACCCCTATGCATAAGTTCACAAGGTCACAGAACCCACAAGTTGATCACCAAATCATACATCAAGTGGATCACGTGAATATCTCATTGTCACCACAGATAAGCACATGCAAGACATACATCAAGTGTTCTCAAATCCTTAAAGACTCAATCCGATAAGATAACTTCAAAGGGAAAAATCAATCCATTACAAGAAGGTAGAGGGGAGAAACATCATAAGATCCAACTATAATAGCAAAGCTCGCGGTACATCAAGATCATGCCAAATCAAGAACACGAGAGAGAGAGATCAAACACATAGCTACTGGTACATACCCTCAGCCTCGAGGGTGAACTATTTCCTCCTCGTCATGGAGAGCGCCGGGATGATGAAGATGGCCACCGGTGATGATTTTCCCCTCCGGCAGGGTGCCGGAACAGGGTCCCAATTGGTTTTTGGTGGCTACAGAGGCTTGCGGCGGCGGAAATCCCGATCTAGGGTTATTTCTGGGGGTTTCTATATTTATAGGAATTTTTGGCGTCGAGAACAAGTAAGGGGGGTCCACGAGAAGCCCACAAGACAAGAGGGCGCGCCCTCCACCCCTGTGGAGGCCTCGTGGCTCTTCTGGCCCAACTCTTTTGCTTCGGGGGCTTCTTCTGGTCCAGAAAAAATCACCATAAATTTTCAGCTCATTTGGACTCGGTTTGATATTCCTTTTATACGAAACTCAAAAACAAGGAAAAAATTGAAACTTGCACTGGGCTCTAGGTTAAATAGGTTAGTCCCAAAAATAATATAAAATAGCATATAAAACATCCAAGATTGATAATATAATAGCATGGAACAATAAAAAATTATAGATACGTTGGAGACGTATCATTGTGTAAGACGCAAAACGGGCGGCTATCCTTGGCGGGCTCGTCGCGGTAACGGCCGCGCTTCAGCTTGGGCTTCACCGCCAGCACGGCAGGGCCCTTGCGCTTCACTTCCTTGGGCTTGGCCTTCTTGTCTTGCGGATTGACGTCGGAGTTGTTGAGGAGGAAGAGGCGGCCTTCCTCCGCCCTCGCGCACTTGTCGACCAGGTTGAACAACTCCAGTGTCGTGCACAGATCATTGTTGATGGCGAGCTTCTCGTTCATCCGAATGTTCGTGATGCCTTCCATGAACGCTGAGATGATGGCCTCGTCCGAGGCCTTCGAGATCTTGAGGCGAACTTGGGTAAAACGCTGCATGTTCTTGCAGAGGGTCTCGCTCGGGCGCTGCTTGGCGTGCCGCAGATCGCTGATGGTGAGGGCGAGGTCACGGGTGCCTTGGAAGTTGACGATGAACCACTCGTGAAGCTCGTCCCACGAGGAGATCGACCCCTCAGGAAGATTCATGAGCCAGGAACGTGCGCCATCCTTGAGAGCCATGGGGAACCAGTTCGCCTTGACCTTATCATTGCCGTTCGCCGCCTCGATGCTCAGCGTGTAGAGCTGGAGGAACTCTGCGGGATCGGGGATGCCGTCGTAGCGAGGAGGCAACTTCGGCTTGAACTTGACCAGCCAGATCACCCAGTGTAGCTCACGAGTGAAGGTGTGGTAGCCAGCAGCGCTCACGGGCGCGCATCAAGCAGTAGCGGCACGGTCATGGCGCCCATGCACCATGGCTTCTTGGACAGCCCAGTCTTGGTGCTGATTTGGTAGCTGGCCTCGTCATGAGCTGGCACCGGCGCTCCATGCGGTGGAACGTGAGGCCGCCCGTCGTGCCGGGGCTTGGTGTTGTCTCCGCGCAGGGGAGGAGGTGGAGGTGCGCCGTGCGCCATGTCGCCTACGCGGGATGGTGGAGGACGGAGCGAATGGGATGGTTCCGGGACCTCGCCCGCGGCGTTGACGAGCTCAGGGATGCGGCCCAGCCAGGCATCGTAGCCCTCATTGGCGGGACGTGCGCGCAACAGCTCGCGTGCCATGAGTAGTGCAGCGTGCGTGTTCGCCGGCCCGTGGCTAGCATGGGAGGACGAAGCCATGGCTGGGGTGAGAGAAGGCATGGCGGTGCAGCCGTAGTGCTGCACGGAGGCCAGCAGTGAGCAGCCGGGTCAGTGGCAGCCTTGGTCGCAGCTGACGAGGAGAGGCGGCCACCATCGCGGCCCGCCGGCTCAGTCTGGGCGACACGAGCCACCCAGCGCTCGGCATGAACATGACGAGCGTCGGCCATGGGAACGGCGAATTGAGGTTAGAAAGAAGCAAAAGAACTCTGGCACACCCCTACCTGGCACGCCAAACGTCGGAATCGGGGCTCCGCAGACCCAAAGAAAGGTTCGAACTCTGGGGTGTGCGCGGAGAACTCCACTAGGCTATGACTCGCTGCACACTGCCTCACGGCGATGCTCCGGCTTGCTCGAGCGGGAGGGAATAAGGAAGAACACGATGATTTACCCAGGTACGGGCCACCTTGCGGTGTAAAACCCTACTCCTACATTGTGGTGGATTGCCTCGCGAAGAGGATGAGTACGTGAATACAAGTGGCTCTCGGAGGCTTCAGGAGCGGCTCTGGGCTCGAGGGGTGGATGAACTCTATCTCTCTCTATGGTGGAGACTAACCTATAGTTATACTGGCCCAGTCCTCTTCCCCCAAATCTCTAGGCGGGAGGGATGCCACAACGGCCAATTTTGAAGGGGGACAGTAGTACACCCTATCCTGACTAAAGGTGGTCTTGGCCTGCAAAGCCTCTGTCCATGACGCGCAGGTAGGCTTGACGATGACCTCCGTCCTGCCGAGCCAGCATCCTGGTCTTGTTGCACTAAAGAGGCAACCTTTAGGGCTTAGTTGGGAACCCGCATGCTGGCCTTGCTCCTTTAGCACCAAAGAGGAAAGCCTCACTGTTCGCACACGCTGGCGCTGGTCCTAGCGACGCTCGTCGTGGCTCGTGTCACCCACGTGCATGGGGAGGCGAGGTGGCGACCCTAGAAGAGTCTGCCCCGCGAGAGACCTCGGGAGGCCGCTCCTCACGGAGCCCCTAGGAGCGCCTGATGAAGCTTGCTGATGCTCACCTCGCGAGGTAGGGGCCTCGCGAGGGCTTCGCTTGCGGAGGCTTGATGCTGGGCTGCGCCGGGCCCTTTGACGATGCCACGCGATGGGCCGCAGGTTGACGGGCCTGGGTACCCCCCAGTCCCAGAGCCCGACAAACACATCATTGGATAATAATATATGGCATTAAGCACCATGTTTAAGTAGAGATTACAGCAGGGAGAAAAGGTGTTACACCACTATATAGAGGGGGAGAAAGTTGGTGTTGATGGCGGCAAAGTTGTTGGTGTAGATCATCGTCACGATGATTGCCCCGGCGGTGTTCCGGCGCCATCGGGAGAGAGGGGGAGAGATCCCCCCTCCTCCTTCTTCTTCTTCTTGCTTGGCCTCCCCACTAGATGGGAGGAGGTTTTCCCCTATGGTCCTTGGCCTCCATGGCACCCTGAGGGGCGAGAGCCCCTCCGAGATTGCATCTCTCTCTCTATTCTCTTCTGTTTCGCATTTCTGTTTTCTGGTCGAAAACCATTTCTTAAATTCCCAAAGATTTCTAATTCCGATCGGGCTGAAATTTTAACATGATTTTTTCGGATATTATCTTTCTTGCGGCGAAAGAAGGCCTGCAACCGCCTTACGAGGTTCTCACAAGGTACCACGGCGCGCCCTACCCCCTGGGCATGCCCTAATGCCTAGTGGGGCCCTCGAGCACCGTCTTGCATTGATTCTTTTTCCCAAAAATCACATATATTCCAAAATAAATCTCCGTAAATTTTTATCGCGTTTGGACTTCGTTTGATATGGATATTCTGCGAAACAAAAAACATGCAACAAACAGGGTGCCAGGGCACTTGATCAATATGTTAGTCTAAAAAATAATATAAAATGTTGCCAAAAGTATATGAAAGTTGTAGAATATTGGCATGAAACAATCAAAAATTATAGATACGGCGGAGATGTATCAGCATCCCCAAGCTTAATTCCTTCTCATCCTCGAGTAGGTAAATAATCTTGATCATATAACCTAATCATGGCATGAATATTAAGACACAAGTGATTCAAAGCAATAGTCTATAATTTGACATAAACACATTAATACTCAGGCATCCCAACAAACAATCATGTCTTTCAAAATATCAATGCTAAAGAATGTTATCCCTACTAAATCATATAGTCTTGTCATGCTCCATCTTCTTAACACAGAGTATTTATCATGCACAACCCCGATGAGAAGCCGAGCAATTGGTTCATACTTTTTAACGCGCTTCATCTTTTTCAATCCCCATGCAATACATGAGCGCAAGCCATGGACATAGCACTATAGGTGGAATAGAGTATTATGATAGGGGTTAATATGGAGAAGACAAAAAAGGAAGAAAGTCTCACATCAACGCGGCTAATCAACGGGCTATGGAGATGCCCATCAATTGATGTCAATGCAAGGAGTAGGGATTACCATGCAGCAGATGCACTAAGAGCTATAAGTGTATGAAAGCTCAACATGAAACTAAGTGGGTGTGCATCCAACTTGCTTGCTCGAAGACCTCGGGCATTTGAGGAAGCCATCATCGGAATATACAAGCCAAGTTCTATAATGAAAAATTCCTAGTAGTATCTGAAAGTGACTACATAGGAGACTTTCTACATGAAAAACATGGTGCTACTTTGAAGCACAAGTGTGGTAAAGTATAGTAACAATGCCCCTTCTCTCCTTTTCTCTCTTTTGTTTGTTTCTTTTTTTCTTTTTTTTCTTGGGCTCTTTTTGGCCTCTTTTTTTTATATTGTGCCCGGAGTCTCATCCCAACTTGTGGGGGAATTACAGTCTCCATCATCCTTTCCTCACTAGGACAATGCTCTAATAATGAATAATGATGATTATCACACTTCTACTTACTTATAACTCAAAAATGACAACTCGATACTAGAAAAAAGTATGACTCTATATGAATGCCTCTAGCGGTGTACCAGGATGTGCAATGATCTAGCATGGCAAAGATATCAAAAAACAGACGAGCCATGCAAATATCATCCTAGCTATCTTGCGATCATGCAAAGCAATATGACAATGAATGCTCAAGTCATGTATATGATGATGATGGAAGTTGCATGGCAATATATGTCAAAATGGCTATGGAAATGTCATAATAGGTAGGTATGGTGGCTGTATTGAGCAAGATATAATGAGGCTTATGTGTCATAGAGCGTATCATATCACGTGATTTGGATGCACTGGCGAAGTTTGCACCGACTCTCGAGGTGAGAAAGGGCAATGCACGATACCGAAGAGGCTAGAAATTTGTGGAAAGGTAAGAGTGCGTATAATCCATGGACTCACATCAGTCATAAAGAACTCACATACTTATTGCGAAAGTTTATTTGCCCTCGAAGCAAACTACTACTACGCATGCCCCTAGGGGGATAGATTGGTAGGAAAAGACCACCGCTCGTCCCCGACCGCCACTCATAAGGAAGACAATCAATAATAAATCATGCTCCAACTTCTTAGCATAACGAGAGACTATACGTGCATGCTTAGGGAATCACAAACCTTAACACCAATATTCTTACTAAACCATAATAATTCACTAGTACCTCCCACATATTACCATCTCTATATCGCAAAACTATTGCAAGGAATCAAACATATCAAATTCAGTTATCTACAAGTTTTATGTAGGATTTTATGACTAACCATGTGAATGACTAATTCCTGTTGACTCTCTAAATAGATATAAGTGAAGCAAGAGAGTTTAATTCTTTCTAGAAAATACTTGCCCATGCTCTAATAAATATAAGTGGAGCAAAAGAGCATTCTACAAATAATGGTTTTCTATATGTAGAGATACAGGCAATCCAAACTTCAAATGATATAAGCGAAGCACATGAAGCATTCAATAAAGCCATACTCAAAAGGTATAAGTGAAGTGCATAGAGCATTCTATAAATAAACCAAGGACTATCTCATACCTGCATGGTGCATTATTAAAAGAAAAATAAAACGCACACGACGCTCCAAGATTTACGCATATCATGTGAACAAAACAAAAACCAAAACATACCGATACTTGTTGAAGAAAGATGGGATGCCTTCCGGGGCATCCCCAAGTTTAGACGTTTGAGTCTCCTTGGATATTTATTTGGGGTGCCTTGGTCATCCCCAAGCTTGAACTCTTGCCTCTCCTCCTTCTCCTCATATCAAGACCTCCTCGATCTTCGAACACTTCACCCACATAAAACAGAACAAAACCTCCATGAGATCCGTTAGCATAATAAAACAAATCACTACCTTAAGTACTATTGCAAACCCATTCATATTTTATTTGTGCATTATACCTACTGTATTCTAACTTCTCCATAGCTTATACCACCCGATACAATCCATAGTTCCATCAAAGCAAGCAAAACAATGCATCAAAAATAGAATCTGTCAAAAACAGAACAATCTGTCGCAATCTCAATATTGACTATAATTCTGTAACTTCAAAAATTCAGAAAAATGAGGACTAAATAAGAAATTTGCATGGCCATACTGTGTAAAAATTTCAGAATCTTTTGAAGTTCTAATAAAAAATGTAAATTCACGCACTACAGCCAAAGTTTCTGTTTTTGCACCGCACACACCAAACAAGCAATCTAAACATCCCAAAGGCAAATCTTGGCACATTATTTTTATAATACAGTGGATTTGTACAAGGGGATAATTATTTTTGTTGAAAAGTTTCTGTAATTCAAGATTCACAAAGTTTCCATGGGCATGAACAAAGTTCAAGGCATGCTCCCGCTTCCACTATGCTCGTCTTTCTCACTTTCACTCTTCTTTTTGTAAAGTTTTAAGCTCCCCTCTATATTTTTTTGTTTTTAAACTTTATAAAAGCACACAAAAGAATAAAATGACTCTCTAAAACTTCCGGGTTGTCTCCCTAGCAGTGCTTTCTTTAAATTCATTAAGCTAGGCATAAAGTGCTCAAGTAATAGATCTACCCGGATCCCAAGGTATATCAAAGCCAATTTTAATTAACAATGATCTATAATTTAGTAGTGAGCACAAAGCAACATATATCATGTACCAAAAAAGTCTAACTCTCTTCCTATGCATCGTCATGTCGTAAAAGAATAATTCATGCACACGTAATAAAGGTCGATACATAGCATAAAAAGTTTCTTGTAATTTTACTGTATTGGAAAAATAGAGAGGCAGAGATGTAATTCCTCTCTCACAATAATTGCAAGTAGTAGCAGAAAGCACATGCATATTATACTCATCAAAATCATCATGTGTAATGGTAAAATGCAACCCATCAATATAATCCTTAATAAGTGCAAACTTCTCTGATATAGTGTAGTTTGGAGAATTCAAAAAGATAATTGAACTATCATGTCTGGGTGCAATAGCAACAATTTCATTCTTAACATGAGGAACTATAGCAAGTTCATCTCCATAAGCATAATTCAAATTGGCATCATGACCACAAGCATAGTAAGCATCAATTTCATCAAAAAGGGATATTTTAAACGAACAAAGGGATCATAGCAATCATCATAGCATTCATCCTTCGGTAAGCACGAAGGGAAATTAAACAATGTATGGGATAAAGAGTTAGTCTCATTAGAAGGTGGGCACAGGTGATCAATCTGCTCTTCCTCCTTTTTTTCTTCGCTTTCCTCGTCATCTTTTTCATTTAATGATCTCACACATTCATCTATTTCTTCTTCCATAGACTCCTGCAAAATATTAGTCTCTTCTTGGACAGCGGATGTAGGAATCGGGGCTCCGAGGACCCAAGAACGTTCGAACTCCGGGGTGCGATCGTTCCTACCACCCTACTCAGCCTCACAACCACACGGTGATGCTCTATTGTTCTCGAGCTTAGGAAGAAGAACAATGGACACGGCAGTTTAACCAGGTTCGGGCCACCTTAGAGTGTAAAACCCTACTCCTGCTTGGTTGGGATTGCTTGGGGAGATGGACTACAAGCATGCAGCCCTAGTCGCTAAAAAATGAGTCGATCCCCTCTACGGTGGCACCCTGCCCTCTCTTATACTGGCCTTGGTCATCTTCCCTCGAAAATGCATGGCGGGAAGGGTCGCCACAACGGCCAATTCAAAGGGGGATAGGGTCGCAACTTATCCTGACTAAAGGCAGTCTTCACCTGCAAAAGCCTCCTGCCGTGACGTGTCGGTTGGCTCGGTGATGACCTCCATCCTGGCGAGCCTGTTGTCTTGGTCCTCTTGTATTGAATGGGTAACCTTTGGGGATTGCTTTGGGAACTGGCACATTGTCCTTGCTCCCTTAGCACGAAAGAGGAAAGCCTTCGTATCCGCGCCTGCTGGCACGGCCTCTGGCGCCGCCCATCGTCTCGCGTGTCACCCATGTGGGAACGTTGTGCCGCGCGACCCGCCAAGCCGCGCCTGACTCGCTCGCCCTGTGAGGGCCTCGGGAGGCGGCCTCTAGAGATCACCCCGCGAGGGGGCCTCGCGAGGCCATTGATGACAGCTGCTGATGTGTGCCTTGCAAGGCGGGGGCCCTCGCGAGTGTCTTGCCTGTGAAGTTCGGTAGTGGCCAGCCACTAGGCCATGGGCATGTGTCACGTCTTGGGCCACAGGCAGACGGGCTGGGGTACAATAGTCCCATGGGCCCGACAGTAGCCCCCGGGCCCGCGGTGCGCATGACTCCGCCTGCTGGGGGGCGTAACGGCGCAGGCCCTATACGTCTGCGGGCCAGGCTCAATGCGTGGCGCACGATGGGATGTGGGGCACCCCCAGCAATTGCCCTGGCTGACATAAAACCTGTCCATGCACGGCGTGGGGCCATCATCGCATCCTTGTGCAGCCGCCTCCAAGCGCCTTCCTATGTGAGGCCTTCATGGGCGTGCCCCCATTGGTGGCACTGCTTTGCCATTTCTTCTATCTACGATTAACCGCAACAGACCAACGCTCGGGGTGCGCCTCACTCTACACTATGGACGCAACGACCAGTGAGGGCATCGACATGAGGCTCGACCATGAAATAGAAGGCTTCAGATGGCAATGGGCATACATGGATTCAGGCCAATTCAGCCCCCTGCTGCAACCTCCGATGCACCCGGCGGAATGGAGCTCTGGGAGGGAGCACGACACACTTGCCGACTCGAGGCTGACAAAGGTGTGGAAGAGGATGGCTGACCTGAGGGCGTAAGGGGTCATGACGGTTATTACTGTGAGGGAGTTTCTTCGTCAGCAAATCACCCCTCTTCAGCCCCACTCCCGCCCGATGTGGGCGTTCACCGGCCTTGGGGACCCCATGCGGCTCCACAGGGGCGCTCTGCCCCCAGAAGTGCTACACGAGGTGCTCCTTATTTTGATCGGTGAGGATGTGGGAAAGCCTCCCGAGGCGGGGTTCCCCCTGTACTGTTATAAGAGCAGGGAGGCCTTCGTCGCAACGATACCATGCTTCGACCAATGGGGGCCGCTTCTAGAAGGCCACGCGGGGCCCTGCGAGAACCCCCTCTTAGTGACTCCTGGTCCGAGGAGCCCTAGCACCAGCGGGACACCGGCCGACGTTGTGGGGGGCAACGATGGCCCTCCCGGGCAACCCACTCATCAACCTTCCCCCATAGTCACGGGTGCCAGCAACTCCGCCCCGCTTGAGACCTCGCCAGACGCGGGCGGTTGCCAGGCAGCAGTTGTCGGGCTTCAGGCCCCTGGGGCCGGCCCAGGGCGACTCCTAGGTTCTCTCGATGAGGGTTGTTGACACTGGATCCGGGTCCACTGGGTCTCCCCTCTGCGATCAGCTGCGGAGAAGGGTCCTGCATAGGTGGCAGCGATGGCGTGCTACCGAAAGTGTTGAAGAAAAGGAAATGAATGGCCATGGACGAGTAAGCGCCCTCCGCCTCGCTGCTCTTGCATCCCATGGGGTCCCTAAGTATGAACCATCTCTTCGCGCAGGTCATCCTCAAGCAAAAAATAGAAGGAGTCATTGGGCCCGGTCGGGACTTCTCCGCTGTCCTCCGAGGGCGCGAGCCGCGAAGTGATCGACCACCCCCCGGCCACCGAAGACGAGCCTGCGTGCGGGAGAGAGCCAGTGACTCCTCCGGAGGCGTCCTCGGGACACCGCTCCCCCGCCTCCGGGGCACCTACCTCCGAAGCGGATGCCGTGCTGGCAAAGGTAAAGCCCTTGGCCACGACGCCCATCCATGCCGGTGCCAGGGGCGGCCTCGGGAGCCTGGCCTCCTCTCAGAGGGCTCTAAGATCACAAGGTGTGTCGCCTCGCCCAGGAGGGACGGAGGGGGCACCAGCCAGCTCTCATCCCTCGTCGGGCGAGGCGGGGGCCTCGTAGGTTACGACAGTGGGTGGCAATGAGGGGCCCTGCCGGGACTCGGCTCCGATCTTCATGATATGTCTTCAGTGCTTCGCTTAGACCATCGCAAAACTTGGTCAATCTGACACTAGCGAGCTCATGCTTAGTAGTGGGAAAGCTCCAGTTCTCATGTCCATTTCTGCAAGCTGAGAAGTGAGGCGCTCCGCTATGTCAACCAGCTTGTCCGTCCAAAGGGAGTGCATCTGTTGCAGTTGATCAAGCTCGCCCTCAGCATTCTTCCGGAGAGTTTCTTTAGCAGCTAGCTTCTCTGCCAAGATCTTTTCCCGCTCCTTGGCGGATTCAAGGTTCTCCTCCAGGCCGACAAGTCTGGACATCAGATCCTGCACCGTGGTATTGACAGTAGCAAGTTCTTGGCCCTTAGACGATAGCTGCGTATGTGGCCCCTTTAGAGCGAGGGCTGCTTTCTGCGCCTTGGCTTTGAGGGCCTCAACTTCCTTACCACTGACGATGAGCTCTTCCTTCAACTTGCCCACCTGGGCCTCCAGGTCTGCCTTGGCGGAAACAGCAACAGCGGCCTCGTCAGCAACTTCCTTAAGCTTGGCGGCACTTTCCGATATCTGGGATTCCATGGCTTCTTTGTGGTCGTCCGCCAACTTTTGGGTTCGCTGCTTCATGAGTTCTTCAATTTCTGCATCTTTGATCTGCAAGGTGGCGGCAATAGTCTACTCCCGGGCGGCAACCTCTTTATCCTTGGCGTTGAGAAGCTCTTCGCGCTCCATAAACTTGCCATCGTGGGCTGATGCCTTTTCTCCGGCAGCTGCCAGCTTCTCCTCCTGGTGCCTGAGCTCGCAGGATCGATTGTTATACCACGCGTGTAGCTCTTCGGCTTTCTCCTTCAGCTGCCGATCAACCAAATCCGTGGATTTGTGTTCTTCTTGGGTTTGCTTCCACCTCTTGCCATATATGCCCTGAACACCCTTGAACCCCTCGGCCATGGCCTACAACAAGGCAAAGTCTTCCTATTCATGGACAATGTCATCGGCATCTGTGGATTTCTGGGCCAAGGGGAGCAAGATTCATGCAAATGTCTTCATCGAAATTTGGCCCCGTGGCTCGAGATGAGTTGGGGGCTCCAAGTCGATGTAGAGGAATGCTCAATGCAGCATCACTTGGCGGGTTATGCGAGGTGGCGGCTGCCAGTGTTTGCTTGACGGGGGCTGGAGTGACAACCGCGGTAGGTGCCTCATCCACGTCCATCTTGGCGGGAATAGACCCGTTCCTGTGGGGCTCTTCTGGTTCTGTGGGGGCGTCATGAGGGTCCCCGACAACCTGTTCAGCTTCCTCCATCGCGGCAATCCTGGTGGCCTCCTCGGCGGCAGCCTTCGCAATATCCGACACTGGCTCGAAGGCCTCGCTTCCTTCTAGAGAAATTAGGGGAGGACAGTTCCCTCTTTGGTGCTAAGAAGGCAAGGACGTACGAGGGTTCCTGAGGAATCCCCCAAAGATATCCATTCTGGTGCAACAAGACCAAGACCGCTGGCTCGGCAGGATGGAGGTCATCACCAAGCTCATCGCTGCGTCTTGACCAGAGGCTTTGCAGATGAAGACCACCTTTAGTCAGGATAGGGTGTACTCCTGCCCCCTTCAAATTGGCCATTGTGGTATGCCGTCCCGCCTAAGCAATGAGGGAAGAGGACCAAGGCCACTATAAATATAGGCTAGTCTCCAGTGCAGAGAGGGATCGAATCCTTCTGCCATTAAGCTCCCCCGAAGAAGCTCACACTTGTACTAGTTCATCCTCATCCTCCTTGCAAGGCAATCCACCAAAAATCAGGAGTAGGGTTTTACCCCGTAAGGTGGCCTGAACCTGGGTAAACCATCGTGTCCACCTTTTCTCCCCACTCGCCCGAACTCGACGAGACTAGGCTGTAGGGTGACGAGCAGTGAGTCATAGCTAGGCGAGATCCTTCGCACACGCCCCAGAGTTCAAACCTTGTTTTGGTCCGCGTAGTCCCGATCCCGACAGGTGTCCTTCTCTGAGTTCTGGTGCAGCCGCACGACCGTGGCCGGCAAGTGGAACGTGCCGAGTTTTTGGAACAACTGCTGACAGAGCCGGGCGTGCCCCATCACTGTCTGGTTGTTTCCATGTCCAGGGTACAGCCGCATCCTATCAGCAGCGTTCTGGTACTCCCAAGCAGGCCTGTTCCTCTGCTGCAGTTGGGCAATGCGACACCGCAGGAAGTCAGCTCCAACCATCTCTATGGTCAGACCGACATCCTTCAGGCGAGCAATCCTGTTCAATGCTGGCCGAACCTTCTTCTCTGTGGCGCCATACTTCTTCCAGTCCTCATTGCGCTCGATCCTTTCAGTCCACGGCTGGCAGAATGCCGGGAAGTCCTTCTCCTGGATCCAACACCAGTTTCCTCTCCACTCCTCCCACTTGTCGTGGAGCTTCCCAGGGATGTAGTCCCTCTGGTCCTTTCTCCCCCTCGAGAACCATGTCACAATCCCGGACAGTGACTTATCTTCGACCCAGGGGATGAAGAAATGGCAGAACAAGTCCACATTGGGCGTGACCCCGACAAAGTTCTCGTAGAAGTGAGCAAAAACCGACATACAGGTCATGGCGTTGGGGGTGAAATCCAGCAATCTAAACCCGAAGGTGTCCATCATCTTGCAAAAGAAATCTGAGTATGGAGGCAACATGCCGCAATAGAAATAGGCGTAGAAGAAGGGATAGGAATTCACAGGCGCATTGGGGTTGTCAGCAATAATCATGGAGGCTTTGTGTTGGGCCCGTGGGACTGGGGATACCCAGGCCCGTCTGCCTGCGGCCCAGTGCGCGGTGCCACCAAAAGGCTCAAGGTTGGCCCATCGCCAGGGCTCCTCAAGCAAGACCCTCGCGAGGCCTTTGCCTCACGAGGTGTGCATCATCAGGTGTCATCAAGAGCATCGTGAGGCCCTCTCGCGAGGCGGCTTCCTGAGGTCGTCTCACGAGGCCCCTCGCGGAGGTGTTCCAATCAAGGATCAAGCAGCAGAGCCGTGCGGCCCCGCGTCTTCACGTTGGTGCCGTGCATAGTGAAAAGTGGAGCCAGAGGGGCGCTAGTGGGCACGGATGAGGAAGCTTACCTCTTTTGTGCTAAGGGAACATCGACGGTGCCACAGTTCCCAAAGCAATCCCCAAAGGTTGCCATTTTGGTGCAAGAAGACCAGGACGGTGGGCTCGCCAGGACAGAGGTTACCACCGAGCCCACCGGCACGTCATGGCAGGAAGCTTTTGCAGGCAAAGACCACCTTTAGTCAGGATAGGCTGCAACCTTGTCCCCCTTTGAATTGGTCATTGTGGCAACCCTTCCCGCGAGGTGTTTTCGGGGGAAGAGGACCAAGGCCAGTATAAGTAGAGGCAGGGCGCCACCGTAGAGAGGGATCAATCAATTCCGGCATCCCCCGAGGTTGCTCATTCTCCCCTTGTACTCTCATACCCATCCTCCCTCGCATGGCAATCCAAACACAAAGCAGGAGTAGGGTCTTACACCGCAAGGTGGCCCGAACATGGGTAAACTGCCGCGTTCGTTGTTCTTCTTCTCTAGCTCAAGCACGTCGGAGCATCGCCATGAGATAGTGGGTCACGGTACAAGGCTTAGCGAAGGCAGCGTGCGCACCCCATAGTTCAAACCTTTCTTGGGTCCCCAGAGCCCTAATTCCGACATTTGGCATGCCAGGTAGGGGTGCGCCGCAGGTCTTCCGCTTCGCTCCAGTTCCTGCTCCACCCGACTCCATGGTCGACGCCCGCCGTGTTCGCGCCGAGTGCCGGGCGGCTCGCATCACCCAGACATAGCCCGGGGGTCGTGGTGGCCGTCGTCACTCCGCCTCGGCCGCGGCCAACGCCGCCACCGACCCCGCTACCTACGAGCAACAGGACTCCCCCTGCACCTCTTTGTGCAGGCCGATGACCATACCGCCACGGCCTCCTCCTCCCTAGGACGCAGCGGGCCACTGAACGCGCAAGCCACGTTGATCATGCCACGCGAGCTGCTGCGCTACCGCCCGACTGGCGCCAGCTATGACGCCTTGCTAGGCCGCATCACCGAGCTCTTCAATGCCGCCGGCGATGCCCCGACACCTTCCCACTTTCTATGACCTCCACCATCTTGCACTGGCGATGTGGTGCACGGCGCGCCTCCGCCTCCTCCCCTGCGCAGTGACAACGCCAAACCCTGGAGCGACACGCGGCCAGACAACCTGCAGCGCGGAGCGCCCGCGCAGGCTCGGGACGAGCTAAGCTACCAGATCATCCACCGGGTACCGCCCGACGCGCGCGTGCTTGTCGAGCAGACACAGCAGCACCAATAACGGGACGTCCAGGAGGTCGCGGCTGCTAAGTGCCAGAACCACCCCGCCCTCACGCATGGAATGCCCTCGATCATCGTCGGTTGCCGGGCCTTCACTCGCTAGCTGCGCCAGGTGGTTTCGTCTGTCAAGTTCAAGACGGAGCTGCCCCTACGCTACGACGACAATCCCGACCCCATAGAGTTCCTCCAACTCTACGCGTTGAGCATCAAGGCAGCCAACGGCGAAGACAAGTTCATGGCAAACTGGTTCCCGATGGCCCTCAAGGATGGCGCGCGCTCTTAGCTCATGAACCTACTGAGGAGTCGATCTCTTCATGGGGCGAGCTCTGCGAATAGTTCATTGCCAACTTCAAGGGCACCCATGACTGCGCCCTCACCATGAAGGCCTGGAAGGCCTGCAGCTCGATATTCCACTTGGCAACTCTGCCAGCAGCATGGGGCTACGCAAGACTTGCTCCAGGGGTTAGGCAGAAATAACCTTAATGGGGTGGCCTTGGAAGTAGTGCCGCAGCTTCCTGGAGGTGAGGAGGAGCACGAGGAGGAGCTTCTGCTGCATGGGGTAGCGCTCGCCCGCGTCCGCAGCATCGTGCTGACGAAATACACAGGGTGCTCGACCAGGCGCATGATTGTGGTGTCTAGGTCGCTCTCGTCGGAAAGCTCGCGGGGCGGCGCCACGGGGGCCTCCGGGAGGGGGGCGGTAGGTTCCTCCCTAGGGGAGGCTGGTGCCACCTGAGATGTGCCCTTGACAGGTGGTGGTAGGGCCCGAGCTGGTTCAGGAGATGTCTTCTCGCGAGCGGCGGGTTTTTCCTTGCCGCACACTCACTCTTCTCTTTCCGCCACGAGGGCTGCGTTGGCTGTTTGGGGGGTGGCCGCCACGTCCAGCAGCAAACACTCGAGAGGGTGCGGTGTAACCATGATGGGCGGGCTCGTGAGATACCTCTTGAGGTCTTTGAAGGCCGCATCCGCCTTAGGGGTCCACTCGAAGGGACCTGACCTTTTCATAAGCTTGAAGAATGGCAAGGCTTGCTCGCCAAATTTGGAGATGAGGCGCCCTAGAGAGGCCAGGCACCCGGCCAACCGCTACATATCCTTCAGTGTCCGGGGAGGGTGCATTATCTCGATGGCCTTGATCTTTTCTAGGTTGTCCTCGATTCTGCGGTGGGAGATGAGGAAGCCCGAAGGGACTCCGAAGACGCATTTGTCAGGGTTGAGCTTTATGTTGACCTTGCACAAGTTGGCGAACGTCTCTTCTAGATCTTCGATGAGTGTCTTGGCCTCGTGCGTCTTGACCACAATGTCATCGACGTAGGCCTCTGCGTTCCTCCCTAGATGGGGTCCCAGCGTAATGTGCATCAGTCGTTGGAAGGTGGCGCCGACGCTCCTCAAACCGAACGGCATGCAGGTGTCGCAGAATATAGCGCTAGGGGTGATGAAGGTTGTCTTGTCCACGTCCTTCACCGCCATCTTAATCTGGTGTTAGCCCGAGAAGGCGTCTAGAAAGCACAGCTAGTCGCACTCAGTGGTGTAGTCCACGATCTTGTAGATGCGTGGTAGCGAGAAGGGGTCTTGGGGGCAAGCCTTGTTGAGGCTCGTGAAGTCGACGCACATG
This sequence comes from Thinopyrum elongatum, assembly GCA_011799875.1. Taxonomy (NCBI): domain Eukaryota; kingdom Viridiplantae; phylum Streptophyta; class Magnoliopsida; order Poales; family Poaceae; genus Thinopyrum; species Thinopyrum elongatum. Next base: position 310,354,995 of record CM022298.1, on the reverse strand, counting down.
CGCTCCAGGCCGCCCTTTTTGGGGACGAAAACCGGGTTAGTGAGCCACTCCAGATGGCGCACCTCTTAGATGACCCCAGCTTCTTGTAACTTGTGCACCACCTGGATGATGAAATCTTGCTTCTCCGGCGCCTGGTGCCGCGCTTTTTGCTTGACTGGGCATGCATTGGGGCACACCGCTAAGTGGTGCTCGATGACTTCTCTCGGGACCCCGGATAGGTCGGACGCCTCCCATGCGAATACATCCGCATTCACTAGGAGGAAGGCGACGAGCGACCCTCCTACTCAGGGGGAAGACTGGCACCGATGGTGAAGGTGGGGCCCGAGTCACTACCATCAACCAACACCTTTTTTGTCTCAGCGTGGTCTTGGGAGAACAACTTTTTCTTCCTTGCCGGTGCAGCCTCACGAAGCATGGCTCCACCCCCGGCAGCCGAATGCGCGGTTGCCGCGGCCTTGTACGCGTGCCTGAGGGAGCTAACGGCGTCCTCCTCGTCGCATGCAACAGTGATGACACCGTCACAGCCGGGCATCTTGATAATGTTGTAGCCAGGGTGGGTTGCTGCCATGAACTTGGCAAGTGCCAGGTAGCCCAGGATGGCATTGTACGGTAGGCTGATGCGTGCTACGTCAAAGTCGATGAGCTCGGTGCGGTAGTTGTAGCAGGTGCCGAAGGTGACAAGGATATGCACTTGCCCCAAGGGGGTGGTAGATCCACTCGTCACACCGGAGAAACGCTTGGTTGGCGCCAGCTGGTCGTAGCCCACTTGGAGTGCCGCTAAGATCTCGATGGAGATCACATTAAGGCCGGCGCCCAGGTCGATGAGGGTCTTGGTGACTGCGACGTTGCTGATGGTGGGGGTACAAACCATGGGGAGCGTGCCTACGGCAGCCGCGGATTTGGGGTGATCCCTGGCATCGAAGACGATGTCGCGCTACGCCCAGCTAGGCGGCAGCACGGCCTCCCGCGTCTGGAGGGCGGCATTCGCCCTATGGGAGAGCCGCTTGAAGTGGCGAGTGGAAGCGTGGGCCTGCGCTCCGCCAAGGATGCACGCCACCGCGTGTGGCCCCTATTGACCTCCGGCGCCTCCGCCGACCGGGGCGAAGCACGTGGCGAACTAGCCACAGAGCTCGCCCCAGGAGGAGATCAAAGCCCTGGAAAGGCCCATAAGCCAACATCATGGGGCGCCCTGGAGGGCCATGGGGAGATAGTTCGCCATGACCTTGTCATCGCCGACTCCCGCCAGGATTCTCTACGCGTAAAGCTGCAGCTACTCCGCGGGGTCGTGAGCGCCATCGTAGCGTGGTGGCATCCCCGACCAGATCCTCAAGGGCCAATCCACCCGACAAAGCTCACGGGTGAAGGCGCGACAGCCCATGCCGTTCGAGGGCATCCCACGAGCGGGGGCGAGCACCCGGTGCCCCGCATGCTGGCGGCAAGCATCAACCATGGAGCCCATGAGGTGAAGCGGAGCGGAAGAACAGCAGCGCACCCCTACCTAGCGCGCCAAATGTCGGAATCAGAGCTCCGGGCCCCAAGAAGGTTCAAACTCTGGGGTGTGCTCATTCCTACCCCTGGTGTGCTCGAGCTAAGGAAGAAGAACAATGGACACGGCAGTTTACCCAGGTTCGGGCACCTTGCGGTGTAAAACCCTACTCCTGCTTGGTTGGGATTGCTTGGGGAGACGGAGTACAAGCATGCAGCTCTAGTCGCTAAAAAATGAGTCGATCCCCTCTATGTTGGCACCCTGCCCTCTGTTATACTGGCCTTGGTCCTCTTCCCCCAAAAAGCATGGCGGGAAGGGTTGCCACAACAGCCAATTCGAAGGGGATAGGGTCGCAGCTTATCCTGACTATAGGTTGTCTTTGCGTGCAAAAGCCTCCTGCCATGATGCGTCGGTGGGCTCGGTCATGACCTCTGTCCTTGCGAGCCTGTTGTCTTGGTCCTCTTGCATTGAATGGGTAACCTTTCGGTATTTCTTTGGGAATCAGCGCGCTATCCTTGCTCCCTTAGCACGAAAGAGGAAAGCCTTCGTATTCGCGCCTGTTGGCACAGCCTCTGGCGCCACCCGTCGTCTCGCTCATCACCCATGTGGGGACGCGGTGCCGCGCGATCCGCCAAGCCGTGCCCGACTAGCTCGCCCCGCGAGGGCCTAGGGAGATCACTCCACGAGGGGGCATTGCAAGGCCGTTGATGACGCCTGCTGATGTGTGCCTCGCGTGCTCGTGAAGTTCGGTAGTGGCCAGCCACTAGGCCATGGGCATGCGCCGCATCTTGGGCCGCAGGCAGATGGGCCCGGGTACCTCCAGTCCCATGGGCCCGACAGTAGAGGAGTCCTCAATATATGGTTTAACATAAGCATTAGAAGCATAATTATCATAGCAATATTTAAGTATGGCTAAATTTTCAGATTTGTAAAGAGTAGCATCAAACTTTTCAATCAAAGAAGCAATTTCATAAGCACCCTTAAAAGCAAAAAATTCTTCAATTTGTTCAATATCATAGTAATTATAAACACCCTTGGCATGAGAATCTAAGATTCCATTATCCTTAAAATCACATTGGAAAGAAAGGTGTTTTTTAGGGTCTTGAGAACAACAAGTAAAATCATGTATTTCGCATAAATTCAATGCATAGCAATACAAATTATTAATATGATGCCATAAAAGTTTCCCTTTTTGAGCTAAGCGGTGTCGCACAAAATAAGCATCCTCATTTAATGATTTTCCCTCAACTAAGCTAATTGGGGTTTCAGCATGAGCACATATGGATCGAAGATGATCAAAGTAGAAAGCTTCAGTAGTATGATAGATTTTGGGTGGTTCTTCAACCACTGGTTTAGTATGTACAACTTTTTTTTTGGTATTTTATGTTTCCTACCCAAAACTAAAGATAGAAAACAAGAGCACAAAAAAAATATACTTAGTGATAAAGCAAACAAGCACACACAAGAATATAAACCCCACGCTATTGGTCCCCGGCAACGGCGCTAGAAAAAGTTCTTGATAACCCACAAGTATAGGGGATCAATTGTGGATTTTTCAATAAATAAGAGTTTCAAACCCAACAAGGAGCTAAAGGTAGGATATATATTCCCTTCAAGTTCTATCGACCACCGATACAACTCTACGCACACTTAACGTTCGCTTTACCTAGAACAAGTATGAAACTATTTTGTAGGTGATAGGATAGTTTGCACGAATAAAACTAGAAGTACTTTGCGAGAATAAAAGTACGAGTAATTTGCAAGATAATAAAAGTTAGTTGTTTAGTAGAATGGTTTTTGTCAGACAAGAAAGTTACTTGTCCCTAGGCAATCGATAACTAGACTGGTAATCATTATTGCAATTTTATATGAGGGAGAGGCATGAGCTAACATACTTTCCGTACTTGGATCATACGCACTTATGATTGGAACTCTATCAAGCATCCGCAACTACCAAAGATCACTAAGGTAAAACCTTGTCGGCATTGGGGGATCGGTGGTACCCAGGCCTGCCTGCTTGCAGCCCATAGCGTGGCTCCATCGACGGCCAGGTACGGCCCAGCGGCAAGGCCTCCAAGACAAGACCCTCGCGAGGACCCCCTAGCCTCGCGAGGCGGACGACACCAAGACCTCTAGAGGAGCGGTCTCCCCAGGCCGCCTCCCAACGAGCGGAGTTTTCTATGCAGGTACCCAGCCTCACTAGGCTACGGTGACGTGAGCCATGATGACCAAGGCCAGGCGGGCGGTAGTGGGCGCAGAGGAGGCAATTTCCCTTTCGGTGCTAAGGGAGCAAGGACAGGCGTGGGTTCCCGAGGTGTCCTCCAAAGGTTTCCATTCCGGTGCAACAAGACCAAGACCACAGGCTCAGCAGGATGGATGTCACCGCCGAGCTCACAGCTGCGTCACGACCAGAAGCTTTGCAGGCGAAGACCACCTTTCATCAGGATAAGATGTACTACTTGTCCCCTTTCGAATTGGCCACTGTGGGATCCCTTCCCGCCTAAGTTTTGAGGGAAGAGGACCAAGGCCACTATAAATATAGGATGGCCACCACCATAGGAGGGAATCAATTCCACCCTTCCCACTCGAGCCCTCGCGAAGTCGCTCAAACCACTGTACTAGTTAATCCTCAACCTCCTTGTGAGGCCAATCCACCACAAAGCAGGAGTAGGGTTTTACACCGCAAGTTAGCCCGAACCTGGGTAAACTGCCGTGTTCATCTTCTTCCCCGCTCGCACGAATATGACAAAGCTAGGCCATAGGGTGGCGAGCTAGAGACCGCAGAGGTTGAGATCTTCGCACATGCCCCAGAGTTCAAACCTTCTTGGGTCTGCGCAGCCCTGAATCCGACATTTGGCGCGCCAGGTAGGGGCATGTAGAAGCTCCACCTCTTCACCAACCGTGCTCGGCCCTCGCCTCGTGGGTCCCATGGCAGGTGCTGTCCCATCGACCTGGCCGCTGGGCGCCTACGGGGGCGTCGCGAGCCATACGGCCTTCACTCCCAGCCTACGGCGGGTGCAGTGGCTGGAGAGGTTCAGGCCGGCGCTGCCCCCGTGATATGATGGCGCGGAGGACCCCGAGGAGTTCCTCTAGCTGTACGCGGAGGTCATCCAGGCGGCAGGTGGCGACGACAAGGCCATGGCAATTTGGCTCCCTATGGACCTCACGGAGATGCCGCGCTCCTGGCTACGCGGCCTCCCTGAGGCCTCGGTGTCTTTCTGGGAGGATTTTCGTGACCGATTCATCGTGTGCTTTGCGGCACCGGTGCCCCATGCAGTCGCGTCCATCATTGGCAGGTCGTAGGCATCCACCTCAGGCCGCCACGTCAAGCAGTTCTTTCGTCAGGCGAGAGCTGCTCGGCCGTGGCGCGAGTCCTCTCGAGGCCGCGAGGCGCCTGAGACCGACATCACCTTCGACTCTAGGGATCACCCCGAAACCACGGTCGGCACCGGTGCACTCCCCATGCTATACATGCCCACCATTAGCAACGTCGCGGTCACCAAGACCCTCATCGACGGCGGCGCTGGCCTCAACATCCTCTCCGTGGAGGCTTTTGACCTGCGCCAGGTGCCTTACGACCAGCTCGCGCCCACTAAGCCCTTCTCGGGGGTGGTCAAGGGCTCTACCACCCCCTGGGGCAGATACGCCTCCCCGTTACCTTCGGCATGCATGACAACTACCGCACCGAGGTCATCGACTTTGGCGTGGCCTGCATCAGCCTTCCGTACAATGCCAACCTGGGGCCCTCGCCAAGATCATGGCAGCGACCCATCCGGGTTACAACGTCATCAAGATGTCGGGCAGCAGCGGCATCATCACGGTGGTTGGGGATGCAAAGATCGTGGTCTGGACCTTTAGGCTCACCTACAAAGCTGCTGCGTCGTCGTGCCCTGGCGCCAAGGATGCCTCGGGGGCCCTGGAGGCCGCGCCCGAGAAGAAAAAGCAACTGTTCTCTCAGGACCGGGCTGAGACGAAGCAGGTGCCTATCGATAGCGGGGGTGCCCGTCCCACCTTCACCATAGGTGCCGGCCTACCCCCGGACAAAGAAGAGGCGTTGGTTGACTTCCTGAGGGCCAACAAAGATGTATTTGCATGGGAGGCATCCGACCTGGTTGGTGTCCCGAGGAAGGTGATTGAGCACCACTTGACGGTGTGCCCCGGTGCGCGCCCGGTGAAGCAAAAGGCACGGTGTCAAGAACAAGAGAAGCAAGCATTCATTGTCCAAGAGGTTCGCAAGTTGCAAGAGGCCGGCGTCATTCGGGAGGTGCAGCACCCGAATTGGTTAGCGAACCCCGTGATCGTCCCCAGGAAAGCGGGAAGGAGCGCATGTGCGTCGACTTCACGAGCCTCAACAAGGCCTGCCCTCAGGACCCCTTCCCGCTCCCGCGCATCGACAAGATCATGGACTCCACAGCCAAGTGCGATCTACTGTGCTTTTTGGATGCCTTCTCAAGGTATCACCAAATCAAGATGGCAGTGGAGGACGTCGAGAAAATAGCCTTCATCTCCCCGTGCGGTGTGTATTGCTACACCTGCATGACCTTTGGGCTGCGGAACGCCGGGGCGACCTTCCAACGGTTGATGCACATCGCGCTCGGGTCGCAGCTGGGGAGAAATGCGGAGGCATATGTTGACGATATCATGGTCAAGTCGCGGGAGGCAAGGACCCTAATCGAAGACCTGGAAGAGACTTTTGCCAACTTGCGCGAGGTAAACCTGAGGCTCACCCTCAAGAAGTGCGTGTTTGGGGTCCCGTCTGGCAAGCTGCCGGGCTTCCTACTATCGCACAGAGGGATCGAGGCTAACCCTAAGAAGGTCAAAGCGATAGATAGGATGATTCCGCCTCAGACCCTCAAGGAGATGCAAAAGCTCGCGGGGTGCGTCACCTCGCTGGGGCGCTTCATCTCCAAGCTCGGCGAGCATGCCCTCCCTTTCTTCAAGCTAATGAAGAATAAGGCCCCCTTTGAGTGGACTCTGGAGGCTGATGCGGCTTTCAAAGACCTCAAGAGGTACCTCATGAGCCCACCCGTAATGGTGGCGCCTTGTCCTCTTGAGCCTCTGGTGCTCTACTTGGCCGCCACACCCCACTCGGCCAGTGCAGCGCTCGTGGCGGTCAGGGAGGAGCACGCTGGCACGGGTGCGCGGCGTGGCATCCCGCGTAAGAGCGCGTCGTCACTACCTAAGGATGGCGCTCCTGAGGCTTCTACTATGCCACCAGAAAGTGTGGCTCCCGAGGCCCCCTCAGCTCAACCAGCACGGGGCATCATTGATGCTTCGCCCCTCGTCGAGCACCCGGTGTACTTCGTCATCACGGTACTGCGTGATGCGCGCGTGCTACCCCATGCCGCAGAAGCTCCTGCTCGCACTCCTCGTCACCTCCAGGAAGGTCCGTCATTATTTCCAAGGCCACCCATCAAGGTCGTCTCTGCATACCCCCTGGAGAGGGTGCTCCGCAGCCCCAACGCTGTAGTAAGGGTTGTAGAATGGAACATCGAGCTGCAGGCCTTCAGCTAGAATTCAGCACCACTAGAGTCATCAAGGGCGCGGCCCTCGCTGACTTCGTGGCGGAGTGGACGGATGCTCCCGACCGGGGGATGGACGAGGGCCAATCCATCGCACCTGGCGACGAGGCACCCGACGGTTGGGTCATGTACTTTGACGGTGCTTTTGCGCGGCGGGGCACGGGGGCTGGAGTAATACGTCTCCAACGTATCTATAATTTATGAAGTATTCGTGCCATGTTTACAACAATTTTATATGGTTTTGGTATGATTTTATTAGAACTAACCCAGACTGACGCTGTTTTCAGTAGAACTACCATGGTATCATTTTTTGTGCAGAAATAAAAGTTCTCGGAATGAGCTGAAAATTTACGGAGAATATTTTTGGAAAATATAAAAAATACTGGAGCGAAAAGATACCGTAGAGGAGTCCCGAGGCAACCACAAGGGTGGAGGGCGCCCCGCCCAGGGCGCGCCCCCCCTGCCTTGCCGCCGCCTTGTGGACCCCCTTGACTTGTCCTCAACGCCAAAATCTCCTATAAATAGAGAAAACTCCAGAAATAAACCTAGATCGGGAGTTCTGCCGCCGCAAGCTTCTGTTGCCATGAAAAACCAATCAGGAGCCCATTCCGGCATCCTGCCGGAGGGGGAAACCATCACCGGAGGCCATCTTCATCATCCCGGCGGTCTCCATGACGAGGAGGGAGTAGTTCACCCTCGGGGCTGAGGGTATGTACCAGTAGCTATGTGTTTGATCTCTCTCTCTCTCGTGTTCTTGATTTGGCATGATCTTGATGTACCGTGAGCTTTGTTATTATAGTTGGATCATATGGTGTTTCTCCCCTCTCTATCTCTTGTTGTGATGAATTGAGTCTTGCTCTTTGAGGTTTCGTTATGTTGGATTGAGTATTGGATTTGAGAACACTTGATGTATGTCTTGCGATGGGATATCTATGGTGAGAATGGGATGTTCTATTGATTCACTTGATGTATGTTTTGACACTCAACTCGCGGATTCCCGTGGTGTCATTGGGGTAATCTATGCATAGGGGTTGATGCATGTTTTCATCCTACGTTCTCCGATAGAAACTTTGGAGTGACTCTTTGTTGCACGTTGAGGGATTGTTATGTGATCCAATTATGTTATCATTGTTGAGAGAACTTGCACTAGTGAAAGTATGAACCCTAGGCCTTGTTTCCAAGCATTGCAATACCGTTTTTGCTCTATTTTACTACTAGTTACCTTGCTGTTTTTATATTTTCAGATTACAAAAACTATATCTACTATCCATATTACACTTGTATCATCATCTCTTTGCCGAACTAGTGCACCTATACAATTTACCATTGTATTGGGTGTGTTGGGCACACAAGAGACTCTTTGTTATTTGGTTGCAGGGTTGTTTGAGAGAGACCATCTTCATCTTACGCCTCCCACGGATTGATAAACCTTAGGTCGTCCACTTGAGGGAAATTTGCTACTGTCCTACAAAACTCTGCGCTTGGAGGCCCAACATGAGTCTACAAGAAGAAGGTTGCGTAGTAGACATCAAGCTCTTTTCTGGCGCCGTTGCCGAGGAGGTGAGTGCTTGAAGGTATATCTTTAGATCTTGCAATTGAATCTTTTAGTTTCTTGTTTTATCACTAGTTTAGTCTATAAAAGAAAACTACAAAAAAAAATGGAATTGCGGTTGCCACATATAATTCATCTCTATAATGTCTTCCTTGAAAATGATGGATCGGAAAATTGTGCCAAAGTGTTAGAAGAAGAATGCAATAAAATATTTGGCATAAAATCTTTGAATGATGAGCATGATTGCAATGTTGTTAGTATGAACTCTTTGAATATTCATGATGCTAATGATATGCAAAGCCAAAAGCTTGGGGATGCTATATTTGATGAAGATGATATTTTTAGTCCCCCAAGTTTTGTTGAGAAAATTTATTATGATGAAAGCATGCCTCCTATTTATGATGATTATATTGATGAAAGTAGGTTTGGAAGAGTGTCAACTCTAGGTAGTATTGATCCCACTATTTTGGAGGGTGTTCAATCTTTTCACAATATTGATAAAAGTGGATTTGGAGAGGTCATGAGTTTATTTAGTGATGAATCCACTATTTTGGAAGAGGTTCCAATTTATTATGAGAACAATGTTGCTATCTATGATGATTATTGTGATGACATGTATGCTATAAAGAATAATGATAACCATGAAACTTGTCATCTTGATTTTAATTTTCAATTGGATTATGCCTCACATGATAGTTATTTTGTTGAGTTTGCTCCCACTACTATTCATAAGAATAAATTTGCCTATGTGGAGAGTAATAAAAATTATATGCTTATGAATCATGAAAAGAATGATTTATGTGATGGTTATATTGTTTAATTCATTCATGATGCTACTGAATTTTTTTATGAGGGAGGAACATATGCTTCTACATATTGCAATAATATCAAGTTTCCTCTCTATGTGTTGAAAATCTTAAAGTTATGCTTGTTTTGCCTTCCTATGCTAGTTGATTCTTGCTCCCATAAATTGTTTGCTCACAAAATCCCTATGCATAGGAAGTGGCTTAGACTTAATGTGCTAGTCATATGCTTCATGATGCTCCCATTATGTTTCAATTCTTATCTTTTATGTGAGCATCATTGAAATCATCATGCCTAGCTAAAAAGGCATTAATGAAAAGCGCTTGTTGGGAGACAACCCAATATTTACCCCTACTGTTTTTGTGTGTTCACAAGATTAGGCTAGTGTATTAATCATGTTTTATAGCTTTTGTTTGAATAAAGTGCCAAGTAAAGCCTTTGGGATAGTGTGGTTGATAGTTGATTTGATTCTGTGCAAAAACAGAAACTTTTGCGTCTAGTACAGAAATTCCTATCTTTTACTGGAACGTGGAAAACTTATCAATTTTTACAGTTGATTTATATACAAATTTTATACGTTTTCCTAATTTTTCAGAATATTTGGAGTTACATAAGTATGACCTTAATTCAGATCTTTACGGACTGTTCTGTTTTTGACAGATTCTGTTTTCGATGCATAGTTTGCTTGTTTTCTTGTTCCTATGGCTTATATTGCTCAATATAAGTTGTAGAAATGATAGGGTACATTAGGCATCATTTGATAAAAAATTTGAATCTTGTCTTGACAGTACCAAAGTGAATGATTTGTTTTATCATACTAACCCATCTCACGAAGTTCCGTTAAGTTTTGTGTGATTGAAGTTTTCAAGTTTTGGGTGAGATATCAATATGAGGAGAATAAGGAGTGTAAAGACCCTAAGCTTGGGGATTCCCAAGGCACCCCAATGTAATATTCAAGGAATACCCAAGAAACTAAGCTTGGGGATGCCCCGGAAGGCATCCCCTCTTTCGTCTCCAACATTATCGGTAACCTTACTTGGAGCTATATTTTTATTCGTCACATGATATGAGTTTTGCTTGGAGCGTCATTTTATTTTATAAGGATTTGCTTGCTGTTATCTAGATTAATGTTTTTCATCTTTTATTTCAATAGAAGTGTCAAGTTTAGCCTTTACCATGCTTATTTTGCAAGTCTATATGTTGCTGTTTGAAAACAGAAAGTTTGTTGTTATGTTTTGGATATTTGTGAATAGTCAGAACATGATAAAATCTTGAAATATTTTCACAATATGCTACAACAAATTTTCTACAGTTTGGTAATCTTTCAGAATTTTTAGAGTTTGGGAAGTATGAGTACAATTACACTCTTTACAGACTGTCCTGTTTAGACAGATTGCTGTTATGTTTACATTGTTTGCATATGTTTGCTTGTTTAATGATTCTATTTGAGGATAGTAGTATTAAATATGCAGAGGCATTTAGTATGCAATGTCAAATAATAATTTTAGTGATTTGCTACAGTAGAGAATGATAAGGTTTTGCATTTGATTTATACTAACTTTTCTCACGAGTTCTTGTTGAGTTTTGTGTGGATGAAGTTTTTAAGAATTAGGGAAACCGCGATATGAGAGGAATTAAGGAGACACAAGAGCTCAAGCTTGGGGATGCCCAAGGCATCCCTAGTTAATATTTCAATAAGTCTCAAGCATCTAAGCTTGGGGACGCCCCGGTTGGCATCCCACCTTTCTTCTTCAACAATGATCGGTCAGTTTTGGTTGAGACTAAGTTTTTGCTTCCTCACATGATATGAGCTATCCTTGGAATGTCATGTTATTTTGTTTTGCTTGCTGTTTGAATAAAATACTTAAGATCTGAAATTCTTAAATGAGAGAGAGTCTTCACATAGCTACTTAATTATTTGACTACTCATTGATCTTCACTTATATCTTTTTGGAGTAGTTTGTCATTTACTCGTGTGCTTCATTTATATCCTATGAGTAAATGGTTGAATGAATTAAATATCATAAATCTGAAATTATATATGTTTCATATACTTATCCCATGGGGAGTGATGACTTCACATATAAGAGGTAGAGGTGATAAATTTATTGAAAGTTAGCAAACATAGTATTGGTCACTTAAACAATTCATGAAAGAATATTGAAGGAAGAGAGATTTCACATATAAATATACTATCTTGGACATCTTATATGATTGTGAGCCCCATTAATTATTTTCAAAATTGAGAAAATTAGTTGAAGTTGGACAAGGAAGACAACGTAATGAGTTATGCTTGGGTATATTTGTATAGAAGTTATATTGTTATGGATCCTCCAACATGTGGTGCTTGCTATTTAGAATCTTTTGCAAGCCAAAATCTCTGTACTAAGCAGGAATACTGCTTGTGCATCCAAAATCCTTGAACCAAGTTTCCTCCAAGAGTGTCCACCATATCTACCTATATGCGGTATTTACCTGCCGTTCCAAGTAAATTTGCAAGTGCCAAACTCTAAACCTTCAAATAATAATCTGTTTTGTATGCCCGGATCGCTCATGTAGCGACTAGGGGCTGTCAGTATCTTCCATGCTAGGTGGGTTATTCTCACGATGAGTGTTGATTCACTTGTCATTCACGAGAAAGTGGCTGGTAATCGGGATGCCCAGTTCCATGCTCGAAATCAACTCGAAATATAATCATTAAACAAAACTCCCCCAGGATTGTTGTTGGTATGGACGGTACCCGTTGTTTCGGATCAGCCTTGGAGTGTGATTGTTGGTGGAGGGGGAGTAAAAACTTTACCATTCTGTTTGGGAACCACCTATAATGTGTCTAGCATGGAAGATAGTGAGAACTCTCGGTCATTACGTTGACAATGAAAGCATACTTCTCAAAATTATATTCATCTCTGTTTGAAAAGCTTAGAGCTCTGGCACCTCTGCAAATCCCTGCTTCCCTCTGCAAAGGGCCTATCCTTTACTTTTATGCAAGAGTCAGTAGTATTCCTTCTGATTCCAACCTATTCTTTAGTTGTCAAGCATCATGTGATGGGGAAAGATCTAAGCATATATGGCCATTCAAATATATTTGATCATGATTTATTATTGTTGACAATTATCTATATGATAAATAAGTTGGGAGGCGAAACAATAAGCCCCTATCTTTCTCTGTGTTCGATGGATGCTATTTGTTCTAAAAATATGCTTTGAGTGGTAGCAATCATGGAAGACTATATGATAGTTGAGTATGTGGAATTTGCTAAATCAAAGCTCTTACATAGACCCTTCCTGAAAATAAGATGAATTGCAATTGTTTGATGACTGAGAACATAGTTTGTTAATTTTCAAGAAAGTTTATGGTCTATGCTTTAACATGTGAATAGCTTGCTACTTGATCATGAGAAGTTTTATGAGATGAGCTACTGTTTATGATAGATGATGATGATAGAAAAGGTGATTGAAATTATTATTGATCAAACTTGTGCACTTGCTCGCATTCACACTTCATAAATTATTTCTTTTATCATTTACCTACTCGAGGACGAGCAGGAATTAAGCTTTGGGATAATGATACGTCTCCAACGTATCTATAATTTATGAAGTATTCATGCCATGTTTACAACAATTTTATATGGTTTTGGTATGATTTTATTAGAAATAACCTGGACTGACGCTGTTTTCAGTAGAACTACCGTGGTGTTGTTTTTTGTGCAGAAATAAAAGTTCTCAGAATGAGCTGAAAATTTACGGAGAATATTTTTGGAAAATAAAAAAATACTAGAGCGAAAAGATACCAGAGAGGAGTCTCGAGGCAACCACAAGGGTGGAGGGCGCGCCCCCCTGCCTTGCCGCCGCCTCGTGGACCCCCTTGACTTGTCCCCGATGCCAAAACCTCCTATAAATAGAGAAAACTCCAGAAATAAACCTAGATCGGGAGTTCCGCCGCCGCAAGCCTCTGTAGCCACGAAAAACCAATCGGGAGCCCGTTCCGGCACCCTGCCGGAGGGGGAAACTATCACCGGATGCCATCTTCATCATCCCGGCGGTCTCCATGACGAGGAGGGAGTAGTTCACCCTCGGGGCTAAGGGTATGTACCAGTAGCTATGTGTTTGATCTCTCTCTCTCTCGTGTTCTTGATTTGGCACGATCTTGATGTACCGCGAGCTTTGTTATTATAGTTGGATCGTATGGTGTTTCTCCCCTCTCTATCTCTTGTTGTGATGAATTGAGTCTTGCTCTTTGAGGTTTCGTTATGTTGGATTGAGTATTGGATTTGAGAACACTTGATGTATGTCTGGCGATGGGATATCTGTGGTGGCAATGGGATGTTCTATTGATTCACTTGATGTATGTTTTGGCACTCAACTCGCGGATTCCCGTGGTGACATTGGGGTAATCTATGCATAGTGGTTGATGCACGTTTTTGTCCTACGTTCTCTAAACTTTGGAGTGACTCTTTGTTGCACGTTGAGGGATTGTTATGTGATCCAATTATGTTATCATTGTTTAGAGAACTTGCACTAGTGAAAGTATGAACCCTAGGCCTTGTTTCGAAGCATTGCAATACCGTTTTTGCTCCGTTTTACTACTAGTTACATTGTTGTTTTTATATTTTTAGATTACAAAAACCTATATCTACTATCCATATTACACTTGTATCACCATCTCTTCGCCAAACTAGTGCACCTATACAATTTACCATTATATTGGGTGTGTTGGGGACACAAGAGACTCTTTGTTATTTGGTTGCAGGGTTGTTTGAGAGAGACCATCTTCATCCTACGCCTCCCACGGATTGATAAGCCTTAGGTCATCCACTTGAGGGAAATTTGCTACTGTCTTACAAAACTCTACGCTTGGAGGCCCAACACGAGTCTACAAGAAGAAGGTTACGTAGTAGACATCATGGAGCCGTGCTCATCTCACCGACCAAGGACAAACTTTACTACGCTGTGCAGCTCTGCTTCTAGCATGGCGAGAAGGACTCCAACAACATCGCGGAATACGAGGGCCTGATCGCCGGCCTCAGGGCCGACCGCCCTATGGGTCAAGCGTCTCACCATCAGGGGCGACTCCCAGCTTCGCGTCAACTTCTCCAACAAGTAATACAAGCCTAAAGACGAGCACATGGAGGCATATCTGGAAGAGGTACGAAAAATTGAAAAATGCTTCTTGGGCTAGGAATTGCAGCACGTCCCACGTGGCACAAACAAGGAGGCGGATGACATCGCCAAGAGGGCATCCCGCCATGAGCCCCAGAAGCCTGGTGTCTTCGAGGAAAGGCTTTTCAAGCCATCAGCGGCTCCCCCCGCCGCGGGCCCAGTGCTGCTTCGGGAGGAGCCAACTCCAGCCCCATCCTTGGGCGCCCCGGCCTGTGGTCCGACCTCAGGAGCCCGCCTGTGCCTGGCACTGGAGCCTCAGGAGGGCTGCTGGACCGAGGATTTCAAGGCATGCCTACTCCGCGGCACCCTGCCGGAGAAGGAAGAAGATGCGGAACGCGTGGTTCATCAGGCCACCGCTTATTGCTTGCAGGACGGTGAGCTGTACCGAAGGCGCCCCAACGATGTCTCGCTGCGATGCATATCCAGGGAGCAAGGGCGCGAGTTGTTGGCCCACATCCATGGTGGAGATTGCGGACATCACTCTTCATCGCGCACCCTCATTGGCAAGGTTTCCGCAGCGGGTTCTACTGGCCCATGGCGTTCAACGACGGCACCTAGCTGGTGCGATCTTGCGAGGCCTACCAGTTCCACGCCAAGCAGATTCATCAGCCCCGCGCAAGCCCTCTAGACCATCCCGCTCACATGGCCCTTCGCGGTCTGGGGGCTGGATATCTTGGGCCCGTTCCCTCGGGCAGTCGGTGGATACCGCTACCTCTACGTCGCCATCGACAAGTTAACCAAGTGGGTGGAGGTGGAGCCTGTGCACGCCATCCCGCCTGGCTCCACCGTCAAGTTCATCAAGGGCCTCGTGAGCCGTTTCAGGGACCCCAACCGTATCATTACTGACAATGGCTCCCAATGCACCAGCAACCTCTTCAGGACATATTGTGCTAACCTTGGAATGCAGATATGCTACGCTTCGGTGGTGCACCCGCGGAGCAACGGCCAGGCTGAGTGCGCCAACGCGGAGGTCCCAAGGGGCCTCAAGATGAGGAGCTTCAAGAAAAAGCTCGAGGCCTGAGGCAGGGGTTGGCCCGGTGAGCTTCAGTCCGTGTTGTGGTCCATCCGCACCACCGCGACTAAGCCCACCGGCGAGATCCCGTTCTTCCTCATCTAGGGGGATGAGGCGGTCCTCCCACACGAGGTTAGGCATCACTCCCCTCGGGTCGTGGCATCCGATGAGGCGCGTGAGGATGCCTCATGGGGAATGGACCTCGTGCTCGGGGAGGAAGCCCGCCGCCAAGCCTCGCTCCGCGCTGCGAGGTACCAGTAGGCGCTACGGCGATACCATTGTCATAGCGTCCGCTCCCGGACCCTCAAGGTGGGTGACCTCGTCCTGAGGCGGGTCCTCTCCAGGGAGGGCCTTCACAAGCTCTCGCCCATGTGGGAGGGTCCGTTCAGGATCGGCCCCGTCTCCAGGCCAGGCGTCGTTCGCTTGGAGACGCAGGACGGGGTCCCCATCCAGAATGCCTGGAACATCCAGCACCTCTGCAAGTTCTACCCATGACACTCGCACATTATAATGAGTGGGGTTGTACACGCCCCGGAGTTTCCCGGTGCGTCGCTCCTCGACCCCACGGGGGCTCCCACCCACGCACAAGTGGAAGCCCCATGCTCCGCACTGGCGGACGACACGGTCTTTCAGCGACTATGCCCACGGCTAGTGGAAGTGTGACGCCCTGAGACCGATGCTCCAGTTGCCTTCCATTTATTTTCGTTGTTGCCGTGTGTTTATTTTTGTTTGTTGCATTATCATAATTATTTTGCATATTTCATTCCTCTATGTTGAGTGCCTTGTCATATTTTGCTTCTTGCTTCATGATCATCATTGTTTACATTGCATATGCCTCATGTCATTTTGCATTTCATCATAATCATCATGTGCATTGCATTCTTCATAATGTTGTCTTGCTCTATTCATGTCGTTTGTATCAACCCCTTTGCTATCTCTCTCAAACCTAGCCTTGCACCATCACCTTCTTCTTCCTCTTCTTTTACTTCTTTATGCTAGTGAGTTCTTCCCTGCCGCATTAATGTTCATTCTTTTCCTGATGCTAGTGCACTATGCCTACACCCTCTCTGCCAATTGTCAGCTCATTTGAAGATGTATTGGTTGGGTTCAAAAATGGCTCAAGTTTGAATTTAATTCAAACTTGAATTATTTTTCTACCTCTAAAAATGTCCAAAGCAATTTTATCAAATAGAGCACAATTCCAGGATCATGAGGATATTTTTATATCTGCCAAATTCCTCTCCTAGCCCCCTGGCTTTTTCCTTTTCTTTTAGCTGTTTATTTAAATAAACAGAAGTTAGAAGAAATGAAAAGGGGCTTACCTGGGACGGCCTCCCAGCGCAGCAGCAGCCGCGGCCCAGCAGCTCGCCAGCCAGCCCGCTCGGCCTCCCGTGCCCTCTCCCTCCTTTCCGTTTTTCACCCACAGACCCACTCGCCCCCCGCTGCTCCGCCGACACGTGGCCAAGGCGGCCCCACTGGTCAGCGACCGCGCTAGCACCCGCACCCACCTTTTCTCCTACCCCGATCCCCCTGACACTCCTCCTTCGCTGGTAACTCCACCTTGGACACCCACGCGCCCCTCCTGGCAGCCTCTCACTTCGCTCCTTTTCTTCCTCCTCTCTCAGGCGCTCCTTCTCACAGTAAAACTGGAGGGGCAGCACACATGGCCACCGTGGCCACCACGGCGCCGTGCCCCCCTCTATAAGACCCACGCCAGCCCCCTAGGGTTTCCTCCTTCCTCCTATTTTCCCCTCTCCTTCCTCCTCCGCCGCCAGGTGAGATCCCCGCCTCCAAAAAATACCGTCGCCACGCCATGCCCAAGCTCTACTCCGGCGTGACCCAGCTCGAAGCTATCGTCTTATTCCTCGAGGAGCGATGCACGCGTCCCCGATCATCGACCCCGTGGCAAGTCCCTGGAGCCCTGGATCAGCCTCCTCTGCTTCCTCTTCTTCATGGAGCCGGATGCCGCCACGATCAGTGCCTCGCCTCGCCCTCGGCATTGTGTCTACGGCCCCCTCGTCGACTCCCTCGAGCCCTCTGTGAGCAGCCGCGCCTCCCCATCTTCTTTCCTCGTTGTTACCATCGCTGTAGTAACCGATCCATGCTGCCCAAGTTCGTCCACCATGGACGGCATCGAGTTCGTGCTCGTCGTGAGCTCCTGATCCTCCCCATATCTTTTCCCCCTCGTTTGCGTGCTCTAAGTGTGGCCACCATGTGTGCCCGTACCCGCCGCCATCGGAGCTCGTTGCCGACGAGTGATCCGTCCTCCATAGCTCCTCCAAGTGTGTCTGTAGTGGCCGCCTCACCACGTAGCATCGATTCCCCCTCCTTGCCGTCGCGTTTGACCTCCGTAGTGCCCAGTTCGAGCTCGCCCCTCCGCCGCTATTTCCTCGCCGCCGGCGACGCTCCCGTTGTCGTCCGGTCGCGTGCGTGCCTCGCGTGTGTGCGGGATCCGCTTGCGGTCCCGATGCACCCCTCCGTCGCTCCGTATGGTCACTGGAGACAACTCTGGCGAGCCTCGCCGCCGTGCCCGTCGCCGTCCGGCAGCACCCTGCCTGTGCTCTGCTTCTGCACCAGCTGCAGCCACTGCCAGGTGGGACCCACGGGCCCCACTGCTCAGCCTCACACGCATACCAGGACCCACCTATCATCCCCCCAAATCCCTTCTTTTCTTTTTCCATTTATTTTTAACCCAGCAATTTCCATTTCTGGAAAGGGCCCAGTATCCATTTTGGGCCATGTCCAAATCTGGACATTCCAGATTTGGCAGTTTTCAATCTCTGTCAATTTCCATTTCTGGCAGTGTTTTGCAAATGCATTTGTGAGCATTTTTCTTACAGAAACATATACATGTTATATATCATTTTGCACTAGAAAAATCTACCTAATCCATCTATGGCATCCATTTCATCATTTGGGCAAGTTTGTGAACATGTTATTTTTACAGCATATGCCATTTTAGCATTTTTACATGATTTTGTGTGATTTTCATATGAGCTATATCATGACCTGAATTGGAGCACAAACATGCCATCTTACTGCTAGATTTTGTTTCATGCCATGACATGCATTGTAGTGAGTGCAACAAGCTTGCAAACATGTCTACTTGAATCTGTTTTGCCATGCCCTGTTTATTTTGCTAAGTCTGAAACTACTTATATAACTTGTCTTTTTTGCATTGATGCTACCATCATATCTGTAGATCTTTGGAGCATGTTCAGTAAGGGGGTTTTGTTAAGTGCATTTAGTACATGAATGACATGTTCTTTTTTGCCATGAATAGTTCCTGTAGCATACACTTTTGTTGCCTCTAAGTATGCATCATGAATCTGTATCCTGCCATGATCTGTGTTTTCAGCAAGTTTGTTAAACTGTTATCATTTGTTAGTTTGCCATGTTATTTTGGTGATGATGTAGGGAGTTTTAGATATAGTTCAGTAAGCATGTTTTGTAGTGGATGTCATGTGCTTCAATGACATACCATTTGTTTCCAAGATTACGATCTGCTACATATATAAACGTTGCATCCAAGTGGGCATGTTGCTGTTTTTAACCGCTTGGCAATGCATTTTGTTTTGCTCATCATTTGCAAACCGTGCATCCGTTTCCGATGATCTTTATATTGTTTTCAACTAGAATCTTCCAATCTATCCAGTGGCATACTTGGTTTGCCAAGAGTTTGCCCATATCCATCATGTCATCACCTTTGTCCTTCCCAGCATCCTATCCCTCGTACCGGTAGCTCCTTAGCTCCGTCTGTTGCATTCCTCATATGCATTCATGTTCATCGTGCATGTAGCATGTGTTCGTTTCCATGTCATGTTTATGTGTTGTGTGTTTACCATGTTGTTTGCTTCTTTCCGATTATGCTTCTTCTCGATAGTTCCTGTTTCGTTGCGTCGTGAGGATTCGTTCGACTATGCTTGGTTCGTCTACGCCCGTTCGTCTTCTTCATGGACTCGGTCTTCTTCCTAGCGGGATCTCAAGCAAGATGATCATTACCTTGGATACCACTACTATCTTTGCTTTGCTAGTTGTCTTGATGCTATCGCTATGTCGCGCTACCTACCACTTGTTTATCAAGCCTCCCAAATTGCCATGATAAGCCTATAACCTTTCCACCATCCCAGCAAATCGTTGTTTGGCTATGTTACCGCTTTGCTCAGCCCCTCTTATAGCGTTGCTAGTAGCAGGTGCCGTGCAGGTTGTTCCATGTTGGGACATGGATATCATGGGATATCACAATATCTCTTATTTAATTAATGCATCTATATACTTGATAAAGGGTGGAAGGCTCGGCCTGTTGCCTGGTGTTTTGTTCCACTCTTGCCGCCCTAGTTTCCATCATACCGGTGTTATGTTCCTTGATTTTGCGTTCCTAACATGCTCAGGGGTATGGGACCCTGTTGACAGTTCGCTTTGAATAACCGCTTCCAGCAAGGACCAACATTGGTTTTAACATTTGCCCAACATAATAAATATGATAATAAATTTGACGCATAGGGAGTTTGCGCTACCCGAGGTTCGTTATTCCACATAATACAGGGGGGCCAGTGTTGCTGGTGCTGGTCCAAACTAGAGCACCGTGCGGGCTACCTGGGGCAACTCGGGACATCAGTTACTGTACGCTCCGCTCATCCGCCGTGTCCTGAGAACGAGATACGCGGCTCCTATCGGGATTGTCGACTCGTCGGGAGGTCTTGCTGGACTTGTGTTACCATTGTCGAAATGTCTAGTGCACCGAGATTACGAGGATACTTCGGGCTGACTCGAGGTTGATCGGGTTTTCTTGAGGTTG
Source organism: Thinopyrum elongatum (assembly GCA_011799875.1). Classification (NCBI taxonomy): domain Eukaryota; kingdom Viridiplantae; phylum Streptophyta; class Magnoliopsida; order Poales; family Poaceae; genus Thinopyrum; species Thinopyrum elongatum. The sequence goes on along the minus strand of CM022298.1, from coordinate 310,334,661 downwards.
AGGTATTTCCACCATAGCTTGTGTTGGCTTGTGATGGGCCAGGTTGGAATACCCCTGCAGGGTTGAATCTTTCCGGAAGCCGTGCCCACGGTTATGTGGCAGATGGGAATTTTAATATCCGGTTGTTGAGAACCTGACACCAGATCCGAATTTAAAATACACCAACCACGTGCGTAACTGTGACCGTCTCTTTTCGAGTGAGGTTGAGAAGAGAACACGGTGGGGTTATGATTGAATCGTAAGTAGTTCAGGATCACTTCTTGATCATTCTAGTTTGCGACCGTTATGCGTAGTTTCTCTTCTTACTCTTGTACTCAAAAGTTAGCCACCATACAAATGCTTAGTGCTGCTGTAACCTCACCACTTATCCATTCCATACCCATTAAGCTTTGCTAGTCTTGATACCCATGGTAATGGGATTGCTGAGTCCTCGTGGCTCACAGATTACTACAACAACAGTTGCAGGTACAGGTAATGTGATGTTACGACATGAGAGCGATGTTTGCTTGCTTTGGAGTTCTTCTTCTACTTCTTCTTCTTCGATCAGGGGATAGGTTGCTGGTCGGCAGCCTGGGCTAGCAGGGTGGATGTTGTTAGTTTTTTCCGTTTGATTTCATCCATAGACAGATGTCTCTCTTCTTTATGATGTTTGATGTATTCATGTGGCATTGTATGCCTTTGTATGTATCCCCATCTATTATGTAATGGTACGATGTAATGATATCCACCTTGCAAAGCGTCTTCAATATGCGCTTCTATCCTTGGTGGGACCTTCGAGTTCCTCGAGGATAGGGTCGCATATTGGGCGTGACAAGTTGGTATCAGAGCCTCGACCGACCATAGGAGCCCCCCTTGATTGGTCGTAGTTTGGCCGTTATCGAGTCTAGAAGAAATTTATTTTCGGAGTCTAGTTATATCGGAGAATAGGAATTATTTTTACTCCTTATCCCCTTCGTTGCTCTGGTGAGGAATCGCGACATAGGTGTTTTGATTTACTCCTCTTCCACTTCAAATTTTCTTTAGGGTCACACATGCTTCTTTTGATCGTTGCATTGTCAATCCTTTTCAACCGGTGCATTCATCTTCAAGTTATTCCATCCTCTTCATCCTTGCAAGATCAACTCTCATTTTTCTCAACGGCGTCGTTTCCCCATCCCCAGTTATTTTTCTTTTGCCACCCTCCGCCCTTTTCTTCCCGGAGTCTGAAGCCTCTAATCAAGCATCCATTCTATTCCTGGGAAGCCTCTTCATTATTTCCTCAATTATTTCAATAGGTGAATTATCGTCTAGTTCGGCATTCTTCATCTCTTTTTCTCCGGTGCATCCAATTCAATTTTTTTCCGGTGTTGATCGTATTCTTTGCCTTGGCTCAAATGTTTCCCCTTGCTTGTTCGCCTCTCGCCATTTAATCGTTCCGGAGTGGTGAAGACATCTCAGAATATTCGTGTTTGCCTTCAAATTAATTCAAGGTGGCCACCTCATTCAATTCTCTCAATTGTTCAGGCTCATTCTCTCTTCTATCGATCATTCTCAATGGTGTTTCTTTTCAGTGGGACCATAACCCACAGGTTTATTTCTAGGATCCTACCTGACTCTTCTTATTTTTCTTGGAGTATTCACAATTACTTTCCGAATTCGACGTCGGAATGAACTATCATCAGTCAATCGTCTTCTTCAAGATTTTCCTTCAACACCATTCATTCTCATCCCATTCTTACTCTCCCATTTCGTTCCTAAGATCTTGGGACGAGATCTTCTGTTAGTGGGGGAGTGTTGTGACGCCCCGAGACCGATGCTCCAGTTGCCTTCCATTTATTTTTGTTGTTGCCGTGTGTTTATTTTTGTTTGTTGCATTATCATAATTATTTTGCATATTTCATTCCTCTATGTTGAGTGCCTTGTCATATTTTGCTTCTTGCTTCATGATAATCATTGTTTACATTGCATTGTGCCTCTTGTCATTTTGCATTTCATCATAATCACCATGTGCATTGCATTCTTCATGATGTTGTCTTGCTCTATTCATGTCGTTTGTAACAACCGCTTTGCTATCTCTCTCAAACCTAGCCTTGCACCATCACCTTCTTCTTCCTCTTCTTTTACTTCTTTATGCTAGTGAGTTCTTCCCTGCCCCATTAATGTTCATTCTTTTCCTGATGCTAGTGCACCATGCCTACACCCTCTCTGCCAATTTTTAGCTCATTTGAAGATGTTTTTGTTGGGTTCAAAAATGGCTCAAGTTTGAATTTAATTCAAACATGAATTATTTTTCTACCTCTAAAAATGTCCAAAGCAATTTTATCAAATAGAGCACAATTCTAGGATCATGAGAATATTTTTATATCTGCCAAATTCCTCTCCTAGCACCCTGGCCTTTTCCTTTTCTTTCAGCTGTTTATTTAAATAAACAGTAGTTAGAAGAAATGAAAAAGGGCTTACTTGGGCCGGCCTCCCAGCGCAGCAGCAGCCGCGGCCCAGAAGCGCGCCAGCCAGCCCGCTCGGCCTCCCGCGCCCTCTCCCTCCTTTCCGTTTCTCACCCGCAGACCCACTCGCCCCCACTGCTCCGCCGACACGTGGCCAAGGTGGCCCCACTGGTCAGCGACCGCGCCAGCACCCGCACCCACCTTTTCTCCTACCCCGATCCCTTGACACTCCTCCTTCGCTAGTAACTCCACGTTGGACACCCACGCGCCCCACCTGGAAGCCTCTCCCTTCGCACCTTTTCTTCCTCCTCTGTCAGGCGCTCCTTCTCACAGTAAAACTGGAGGGCAGCACACATGGCCACCATGGCCACCACGGCACCACGCCCCCCTCTGTAAGTCCCGCGCGAGCCCCCTAGGGTTTCCTCCTTCCTCCTCCTTTCCCCTCTCCTTCCTCCTCCGCCGCCAGGTGAGATCCCCGCCTCCAAAAAAACCGTCGCCACGCCATGCCCGAGCTCTACTCCGGCGTGACCCAGCTCGACGATGTCGTCTTCTTCCTCGAGGAGCGACGCACATGTCCCCGATCCTCTACCCCGTGGCCAGTCCCTGGTGCCCTGGCCTCCTCTGCTTCCTCTTCTTCATGGAGCCGAAAGCCGCAATGATCAGCGCCTCGCCTCACCTCACCCCCGGCATCGTGTCTCCGGCCCCTTCGTCGACTCCCTCGAGCACTTTGTGAGCAGCCGCGCCTCCCCATCTTCTTTCCCCGTTGTTACCATCGCTGTAGTACCCGATCCATGCTGCCCAAGTTCGTCCGCCATGGACGGCCTCAAGTTCGTGCTGGTGGTGACCTCCAGATCCTCCCCATCTCTCTTTCCCCCTCGTTTGCATGCTCTAAGCGTGGCCACCATGTGTGCCCGTACCCGCCGCCATCGGAGCTTGTCGCCGACGAGTGATCCGTCCTCCATAGCTCCTCCAAGTGTGTCTGTAGTGGCCGCCTCGCCGCATAGCATCGATCCCCCCTCCTTGCCATCGCGTTTGACCTCCGTAGTGCCCAGTTCGAGCTCGCCCCTCCGCCGCTATTTCCTCGCCGCCGGCGACGTTCCTGTTGTCGTCCGGTGGCGTGCGTGCCTCGCGTGTGTGCGGGATCCGCTTGCGGTCCCGATGCACCCCTCCGCCGCTCCGTATGGTCGCTGGAGTCAACTCTGGCGAGGCTCACCGCCGTGCCCGTCGCCGTCCGGCAGCGCCCTGCCTTTGCTCTGCTTGTGCACTAGCTCCAGCCACTGCCAGGTGGGACCCACGGGCCCCACTGCTCAGCCACACACGCACACCAGGACCACCTGTCATCCCCCCAAATCCCCTCTTTTCTTTTTCAATTTATTTTAAACCCAGCGATTTCCATTTTTGGAAAGGGCCCAGTTTCCATTTCGGGCCATGTCCAAATCTGGACATTCCAGATTTGACAGTTTTCCATTTCTGTCAATTTCCATTTCTAGCAGTGTTTTGCAAATGCATTTGTGAGCATTTTTCTTACAACAACATATACATGTTATATATCATTTTGCACTAGAAAAATCTACCTAATCCATCTATGGCATCCATTTCATCATTTGGGCAAGTTTGTGAACATGTTATTTTTACAGCATATGCCATGTTAGCATTTTTACATGATTTTATGTGATTTTCATATGAGCTATATCATGACTTGAATTGGAGCACAAACATGCCATCTTACTACTAGATTTTGTTTCATGCCATGAAATGCATTGTATTGAGTGCAACAAACTTGCAAACATGTCTACTTGAATCTGTTTTGCCATGCCCTGTTTATTTTGCAGTCTGAAACTGCTTATATAACTTGTCTTTTTGCATTGATGCTACCATCATATCTGTAGATCTTTGGAGCATGTTCAGTAAGAGGGTTTTGTTAAGTGCATTTAGTACATGAATGCCATGTTCTTGTTTGCCATGAATAGTTCCTGTAGCATATACTTTTGTTACCTCTAAGTATGCATCATGAATCTGTTTCCTGCCATGATCTGTGTTTTCACTGTCTGTTAAATTGTTATCACTTGTGAGTTTACCATGCTGTTTTGATGATGATCTATGGAGTTTTAGAAATAGTTCAGTCAGCATGTTTTGTAGTGGATGTCATGTACTTTAATGCCATGCCATTTGTTTCCATGATTACGTTCTACTGCATATTGAAATGTTGCATCCAAGTGGGCATGTTGCTGTTTTTAACAGCTTGGCATTGCATTTTGTTTTGCTCATCATTTGCAAACCGTGCATCCGTTTCTGGTGATCTTTATATCGTTTTCAACTAGAATCTTCCAATCTATCGAGTGGCATATTTGGTTTGCCGAGAGTTTGCCCATGTCCATCATGTCATCACCTTTGTCCTTCTCGGCATCCTATCCCTCGTACCGGTAGCCCCTTAGCTTCGTCTGTTATATTCTTCGTATGCATTCATGTTCATCGTGCATGTAGCATGTGTTCTTTTCCATGTCATGTTTATGTGTTGTGTGTTTACCATGTTGTTTGCTTCTTTCCGGTTGTGCTTCTTCTCGATAGTTCCTGTTTCGTTGCGTCGTGAGGATTCGTTCGACTACACTTGGTTCGTCTATGCCCATTCGTCTTCTACATGGACTCGGTCTTCTTCCTAGCGGGATCTCTGGCAAGATGATCATTACCTTGGATACCACTACTATCTTTGCTTAGCTAGTTGTCTCGATGCTATCGCCATGTTGCACTACCTACCACTTGTTTATCAAGCCTCCCAAATTGCCATGATAAGCCTCTAACCTTTCCACCATCCCAGCAAACCATTGTTTGGCTATGTTACCGCTTTAGTCAGCCCCTCTTATAGCATTGCTAGTTGCAGGTGCAGTGCAGGTTGTTCCATGTTGGGACATGGATATCATGGGATATCACAATATCTCTTATTTAATTAATGCATCTATATAGTTGGTAAAGGGTGGAATGCTCGGCCTTTTGCCTGGTGTTTTGTTCCACTCTTGCCGCCCTAGTTTCCGTCGTACCGGTGTTATGTTCCTTGATTTTGCGTTCCTAACACGCTCAGGGGAATGGGACCCTCTTGACAGTTCGCTTTGAATAACCGCTTCCAGCAAGGCCCAACATTGGTTTTAACATTTGCCCAACATAATAAACATGCAAATAAATTTGACGCATAGGGAGTTAGCGCTACCTGAGGTTCGTTATTCCACATAATACAGGGGGGCCAGTGCTGCTGGTGCTGGTCCAAACTAGAGCACCATGCGGGCTACCTGGGGCAACTCGGGACATCAGTTACTGTATGCTTCGCTCATCCGCCGTGTCCTGAGAACGAGATACATGGCTCCTATCCGGATTGTCGACACGTCGGGAGGTCTTGCTGGACTTGTGTTACCATTGTCGAAATGTCTTGTGCATCGGGATTTCGAGGATACTTCGGGCTGACTCGAGGTTGATCGGGTTTGCTTGAGGTTGAGGTATTTCCACCGCAACTTGTGTTGGCTTGTGTTGGGCCAGGTTGGAACACCCCTGCATGGTTTAATCTTTCCGGAAGCCGTGCCCGCGGTTATGTAGCAGATGGGAATTTTTAATATCCGGTTGTAGAGAACTTGACACCAGATCCGAATTTAAAATACACCAACCGCATGCGTAACCGTGACCGTCTCTTTTTGAGTGAGGTCGAGAAGAGAACATAGTGGGGTTATGATTGAATCATAAGTAGTTCAGGATCACTTCTTGATCATTCTAGTTTGTGACCGTTATGCGTAGTTTCTCTTCTTACTCTTGTACCCGAAAATTAGCCACCATACAAATGCTTAGTGCTGCTGTAACCTCACCACTTATCCATTCCATACCCATTAAGCTTTGCTAGTCTTGATACCCATGGTAATGGGATTATTGAGTCCTCGTGGCTCACAAATTACTACAACAATAGTTGCAGGTACAGGTAATGTGATGTTATGATGTGAGAGCGATGTTTGCTTGCTTTGGAGTTCTTCTTCTACTTCTTCTTCTTCGATCAGGGGATAGGTTCCTGGTCGGCAGCCTGGGCTAGCAGGGTGGATGTTGTTAGTGTTTTCCATTCGATTTCATTCATAGACGGATGTCTCTCTTCTGTATGATGTTTGATGTATTCATGTGGCATTGTATGCCTTTGTATGTATCCCCATCTATTATGTAATGGTATGATGTAATGATATTCACCTTGCAAAGCGTCTTCAATATGCGCTTCTATCCTTGGTGGGACCTTCGAGTTCCTCGAGGATAGGGTCGCATATTGGGCGTGACAAGTTGGTATCAGAGCCTCGACCGACCATAGGAGCCCCCCTTGATTGGTCGTAGTTTGGCCGTTGTCGAGTCTAGAAGAAAATTATTTTCGGAGTCCAGTTATATCGGAGAGTAGGAATTCTTTTTACTCCTTATCCCCTTCGTCGCTCTGGTGAGGAATCGTGACGTAGGTGTTTTGACTTACTCCTCTTCCCCTTCAAATTTTCTTTAGGGTCACGCATGCTTCTTTTGATCATTGCGTTGTCAATCCTTTTCAACCGGTGCATTCATCTTCAAGTTATTCCATCCTCTTCATCCTTGCAAGATCAACTCTCATTTTTCTCAACGGCGTCGTTTCCCCATCCCCAATTATTTTTCTTTTCCCACCCTCCCGCCCTTTTCTTCCCTGAGTCTGAAGCCTCTAATCGAGCATCCATTCTATTCCTGGGAAGCCTCTTCATTCTATAATCAATTATTTCGACCGGTGAATTATCGTCTAGTTCGGCATTCTTCATCTCTTTTTCTCCTGTGGATCAAATCCAATTTTTTCGGTATCGATCGTATTCTTTGCCTTGGCTCAAATATTTCCCCTTGCTCATTCGCCTCTCTTCATTTAATCGTTTCGGAGTGCTGAAGACATCTCAGGAGATTCATGGTTGCCTTCAAATTAATTCAAGGTGGTCACCTCATTCAAGTCTCTCAATTGTTATGGCTCATTCTCTCTTCTATCGATCATTCTCAACGGTGTTTCTTTTCAGTGGACCATAACCCACAGGTTTATTCCTAGGATCCTACCTAACTCTTCTTATTTTTCCCGGAGTATTCACAATTCCTTTCCGAGTTCGACACCGGAATGAACTCTCTTCAGTCAATTGTCTTCTTCAAGATTTTGCTTCAACACCATTCATTCTCATCCCGTTCTTACTCTCCCGTTTCGTTCCTAAGATCTTGGGATGAGATCTTCTGTTAGTGGGGGAGTGTTGTGATGCCCCGAGACCGATGCTCTAGTTGCCTTCCATTTATTTTCATTGTTGCCGTGTGTTTATTTTTGTTTGTTGCATTATCATAATTATTTTGCATATTTCATTCCTCTATGTTGAGTGCCTTGTCATATTTTGCTTCTTGCTTCATGATCATCATTGTTTACATTGCATTGTGCCTCTTGTCATTTTGCATTTCATCATAATCACCATGTGCATTGCATTCTTCATGATGTTGTCTTGCTCTATTCATGTAGTTTGTATCAACCCCATTGCTATCTCTCTCAAACCTAGCCTTGCACCATCACCTTCTTCTTCCTCTTATTTTACTTCTTTATGCTAGTGAGTTCTTCCCTGCCCCATTAATGTTCATTCTTTTCCTGATGCTAGTGCACCATGCCTACACCCTCTTTGCCAATTTTCAGCTCATTTGAAGATGTTTTCGTTGGGTTAAAAATGGCTCAAGTTTGAATTTAATTCAAACTTGAGTTATTTTTCTACCTCTAAAAATGTCCAAAGCAATTTTATCAAATAGAGCACAATTCCAGGATCATGAGGATATTTTTATATCGGCGAAATTCCTCTCCTAGCCCCCTGGTCTTTTCCTTTTCTTTCAACTGTTTATTTAAATAAACAGAAGTTAGAAGAAATGAAAAAGGGCTTACATGGGCCGGCTTCCCAGCGCAGCAGCAGCCGCGGCCCAGCAGCGCGCCAGCCAGCCCGCTCGGCCTCCTGCGCCCTCTCCCTCCTTTCCGTTTCTCATCCGCAGACCCACTCGCCCCCCGTTGCTCTACCGACACGTGGCCAAGGCGTCCCCACTGGTCAGCGACCGCGCCAGCACCCGCACCCACCTTTTCTCCTACCCCGATCCCCCTGACACTCCTCCTTTGCTGCTAACTCCACACTGGACACCCACGCGCCCCACCTGGCAGCCTCTCCCTTCGCTCCTTTTCTTCCTCCTATGTCAGGCACTCCTTCTCACAGTAAAACTGGAGGGGCAGCACACATGGCCACCGTGGCCACCACGGCACCGCGCCCCCCCTCTATAAGACCCGCGCCAGCCCGCTAGGGGTTCCTCATTCCTCCTCCGCCGCTAGGTGAGATCCCCGCCTCCAAAAAAACAGGCGCCACACCATGCATGAGCTCTACTCCGGCGTGACCTAGCTCAACGCTGTCGTCTTCTTCCTCGAGGAGCGACGCACGCGTCCCCGATCCTCGACCCCGTGGCAAGTCCCTGGAGCCCTGGATCGACCTCCTCTGCTTCATATTCTTCATGGAGCCGGATGCCGCCACGATCAGCGCCTCGCCTGGCCCTCGGCATCGTGTCTCCGTCCCCCTCATCGACTCCCTCGAGCCCTCTGTGAGCATCGCGCGCCTCCCCATCTTCTTTCCCCGTTGTTACCATCGCTGTAGTACCCAATCCATGCTGCCCAAGTTCGACCGCCATGGACGGCCTCGAGTTCGTGCTCGTGGTGAGCTCCCGATCCTCCCCATCTCTCTTTCCCCCTTGTTTGCATGCTCTAAGCGTGGCCACCATGTGCGCCCGTACCCGCCGCCGTCGGACCTCGTCGCCGATGAGTGATCCGTCCTCCATAGCTCCTCCAAGTTTGTCCGTAGTGGCCGCCTCACCACGTAGCGTCGATTCCCCCTCCTTGCCATCATGTTTGACCTCTGTAGTGCCCAGTTCAAGCTCGCCCCTCCGCCGTTGTTTCCTCTTCGCCGGCGACGCTCCCGTCGTCGTCCGGTGGCGTGCGTGCCTCGCGTGTGTGCGGGATCTACTTGCGGTCCCGATGCACTCCTCCGCCGCTCCTTATGGTCGCTGGTGACAACTCCGGTGAGCCTCGCCACCGTGCCCGTCACCGTCGGGCAGTGCCCTGCCTTTGCTCTGCTTCTGCACCAGCTGCAGGCACTGCCAGGTGGGACCAACAGGCCCCACTGCTCAGCCTCACACGCACACCAGGACCCACCTGTCATCCCCCAAGTCCCCTCTTTTCTTTTTCCATTTATTTTTAACCCAGCGATTTCCATTTCTGGAAAGGGCCCAGTTTCCATTTCGGGCAATGTCCAAATCTGGCAGTTTTCCATTTCTCTCAATTTCCATTTCTGGCAGTGTTTTGGAAATGCATTTGTGACCATTTTTCTTACAGCTACATATGCATGTTATATATCATTTTGCACTAGAAAAATCTACCTAATCCATCTTTCGCATCCATTTCAACATTTGGGCAAGTTTGTGAACATGTTATTTTTACAGCATATTCCATTTTAGCATTTTTACATGATTTTGTGTGGTTTTCATATGAGCTATATCATGACATGAATTGGAGCACTAACATGCCATCTTACTACTAGATTTTGTTTCATGCCATGAAATGCATTGTAGTGAGTGCAACAAGCTTGCAAACATGTCTACTTGAATCTGTTTTGCCATGCCCTGTTTATTTTGCATTGATGCTACCATCATATCTGTAGATCTTTGGAGCATGTTCTGTAAGGGAGTTTTGTTAAGTGCATTTAGTACATGAATGCCATGTTCTTGTTTGCCATGAATAGTTCCTGTAGCATATACTTTTGTTGCCTCTAAGTATGCATCATGAATCTGTTTCCTGCCATGATCTGTGTTTTCAGTGTCTGTTAAACTGTTATCACTTGTCAGTTTGCCATGCTGTTTTGGTGATGATGTAGGGAGTTTTAGAAATAGTTCAGTAAGCATGTTTTGTAGTGGATGTCATGTACTTCAATGCCATGCCATTTGTTTCCATGATTATGGTCTGCTGCATATTTAAATGTTGCATCCTAGTGGGCATGTTGATGTTTTTAACAGCTTAGCATTGCATTTTGTTTTGCTCTTCATTTGCAAATCGTGCATCCGTTTCCGATGATCTTTACATCGTTTTCAACTAGAATCTTCCAATCTATCCAGTGGCATACTTGGTTTTCCAAGAGTTTTCCCATATCCATCATGTCATCACCTTTGTCCTTCCCAGCATCCTATCCCTCGTACCGGTAGCCCCTTAGCTCCGTCTGTTGCATTCTTCATATGCATTCATGTTCATCATGCATGTAGCATGTGTTCTTTTCCATGTCATGTTTATGTGTTGTGAGTTTACGATGTTGTTTGCTTCTTTCCGGTTGTGCTTCTTCTCGATAGTTCCTGTTTCGTTGCGTCGTGAGGATTCGTTCGACTACGCATGGTTCATCTACGCCCATTCGTCTTCTTCATGGACTCGGTCTTCTTCCTAGCGGGATCTCAAGCAAGATGATCATTACCTTGGATACCACTACTATCTTTGCTTTGCTAGTTGTCTCAATGCTATCGCTATGTCGCGCTACCTACCACTTGTTTATCAAGCCTCCCAAATTGCCATGATAAGCCTCTAACCTTTCCATCATCCCAGCAAACCGTTGTTTGGCTGTGTTACCGCTTTGCTCAGCCCCTCTTATAGCGTTGCTAGTTGCAGGTGCAGTGTAGGTTGTTCCATGTTGGGACATTGATATCATGGGATGTCACAATATCTCTTATTTAATTAATTCATCTATATAGTTGGTAAAGGGTGGAGGCTCGGTCTTTTGCCTGGTGTTTTGTTCCACTCTTGCCGCCCTAGTTTCCGTCATACCGGTGTTATGTTCCTTGATTTTGCGTTCCTAACACACTCAGGGGAATGGGACCCTCTTGACAGTTCGCTTTGAATAACCGCTTCCAGCAAGGCCCAACATTGGTTTTAACATTTGCCCAACATAATAAACATGATATTAAATTTGACGCATAGGGAGTTAGCGCTACCCGAGGTTCGTTATTTCACATAATACAAGGGGGCCAGTGCTGCTGGTGCTGGTCCAAACTAGAGCACCGTGCGGGCTACCTGGGGCAACTCGGGACATCAGTTACTGTACGCTTCGCTCATTCGCTGTGTCCTGAGAATGAGATACGCGGCTCCTATCAGGATTGTCGACACGTCGGGTGGTCTTGCTAGACTTGTGTTACCATTGTCAAAATGTCTTGTCCACCGGGATTTCGAGGATACTTCAGGTTGACTCGAGGTTGATCGGGTTTTCTTGAGGTTGAGGTATTTCCACCACAGCTTGTGTTGGCATGTGATGGGCCAGGCTGGAACACCCCTGCAGGGTTTAATCTTTCCAGCAGCCGTGCCCGCAGTTATGTGGCAGATGGGAATTTTTAATATCCGATTGTAGAGAACTTGACACCAGATCCGAATTTAAAATACACCAACCGCGTGTGTAACAGTGACCGTCTCTTTTCGAGTGAGGCCGAGAAGAGAACATGGTGGGGTTATGATTGAATTGTAAGTAGTTCAGGATCACTTCTTGATCATTCTAGTTTGCGACCGTTATGCGTAGTTTCACTTCTTACTCTTGTACTCAAAAGTTAGCCACCATACAAATGCTTAGTGCTACTGTAACCTCACCACTTATCCATTCCATACCCATTAAGCTTTGCTAGTCTTGATACGCATGGTAATGGGATTGCTGAGTCCTCGTGGCTCACAGATTACTACAACAACAGTTGCAGGTACAGGTAATGCGATGTTATGATGTGATAGAGATTTTTGCTTGCTTTGGAGTTCTTCTACTTCTTCTTCTTCGATCAGGGGATAGGTTCCTGGTCGGCAGCCTGGGCTAGCTGGGTGGATGTTGTTAGTGTTTTCCATTTGATTTCATTCGTAGACAGATGTCTCTCTTCTGTATGATGTTTGATGTATTCATGTGGCATTGTATGCCTCTGTATGTATCCCCATCTATTATGTAATGATATGATGTAATGATATCCACCTTGCAAAACGTCTTAAATATGCGCTTCTATCCTTGGTGGGACCTTCGAGTTCCTCGAGGATAGGGTCGTATATTGGGCGTGACAGGAAGCCCCTTGCTCCGTGCTGGCGGGAAGACTAGAAGACTAGTGTGGGCATGGACGCGGTTGTTCTTTTGCTTGCCTTATTTGTCGCTTCTTGGAATGAAATTTGAAGTTTTCGCATCTTTATTCGAAAAAGGGAGGGAATTCTTCTTATCTTTCCTCCCTGCAGTGTTTCCTATCTTGAATTTCGTTCTTAAGCGGTGTAGTGGCTGCCCGTAGCCCACTCCATCGCGCCCCGCGAGCGGGGGCTGGGCACGGTATGCCTAAGCCTGCTTAGGCTGCGCCAGCAGCAGGCCTGCTCACGCGCACACCTCGCCAAGGCCTTGGCATCCGAATCCTCGCTCGACGCTCTCGAGTGAGCTAGCGGGCACGTACCGATTTTGTTCCCTGGCCCTGTTGGGCATCGTGACCTAGCACACCTGTGATGATCGCCCCTGCTCGGGGGCTGCAGGCGCAAAGCCCCTTGAGGACCCAGAGCCACCTAGTCTGTAAGGAGGGAGACTTCAGGACCCCTGGGACATACCCAGGACCAAAGCTTTGGAGGAACGCAGATCGCGACGCAGCAGCAACTCGCCAGGGGCCACGAGCGCGCCAAGCTAAGTAATTATAATCACGCCAAGCAGGAGCTTCCAATTAATAGCAATATGAGTATTAGAATGCAAACGTGAAATACTGACATAAAGGCGCAAGTGCCGCGGTTCATTACACGCACCCAGGGGCTTTTCATAAGTTGTGACGCAGGAAGCAAAAGAAGGAAAAACTGAAGAGGCAACCTCCCGAGGACCGCTGCTCTTGAGGCGTGGCTTCACCGCCGCTCGCGCTTAGTCGGAGTCCTCCTCCTGCTTGACGGGGGTGTGATGGCAAGGTGGCTCGACATCCTCCTGAGAGGGGGCGCGACAGCCTGGCGACATGCCGTCCTCCTTGGTCCACGCACGGCGACGAGGTGGCTCATCGTAGTCGTCGTCGCTTGAGCTTTCCCCGGGGGAGGTACCACCTGTGCTGGAAGCATCGCGGACAAGGCCAAGTGCAAGTTCACCGCCAAGGGCCTCGCCACCTTGTCGACCCCCGTTGCTAGAAGGATGGTCACCGTCGTGGTTGCCGCCCCTGGGGCAGCATTCCAGGCGTTCGCCTCTTTTTCTAAAGACCTTGAAGAAGAGCATCGACGCCCCGTCGTACTTGAAGTGGAGGGCGTGCCTCCCCTCCAAGCTACAGGCGTGGGTGATCGCCCCCCATCCCTAGGTCATGAAGATGTAGTCGGAGAAGGTGGCCTGAACCTCCGCCTACGAAGCTTGGCCGCAGTAGCTGGCGTGCTGTAGCCACAGCTCGAAGGGCCCCCTCACTGGTAGCTCCTCCACCAGGGACTGCGGGAGCCGGATCCAGGTGCGCTGCGGCACCGCCACCCACACCACAAACTCGCGGGCCGTGCCGCCAGCATGGGCCAGCGGGTGAAGTGGTCGACCGGTCGTCACTTGCTCCCCTCCTCGGCTTTGTCCTTCGTAGCCCCCGCTGCCGCTCCCGTGGGCAGGGCCCTGTGTGCAAATGCTTACGACGGCGGGGAATCCCGGCGGAGTGCATTCGCACCAGGGTAGGGCGACTGCGGGCGCAGCAATGGCCTTGCGAGGGCGGCCGCGTCTTTTCTTCGGCGGGAGCAACTCTGGCTGCTCCCGCGGGGCCTTGCCCTTCTCTTTGGCCGAGAAACTCCTCACTGGCGCCATGGTTGCTTTGGTAAGGTGGCCGCACGACAGAGATCGGAGAAGAGCGAACGACAAGTGAGAAGACGAAGACGCGCTGGGGGCTCCGCCTCCCTCGCCCTCTTATAGGTGGTCGAAGGCCAACCGGTGCCCCTCCATGTCCCGAGCGATGATGGCCCTGCTGCATGCACCAGGCAGCTGTCAAGTCGGGACAGTTGCCGAGGCAGCATGGGGAAGTGGAGGCATCCATGCCTCATCAAGCACCACGCGTCGAGCCTGGCCCGCAGGCGATGTGGGGCCCACGGCGCTTCACCCTTTCCCCTTTGCTTTGCCTCGAAGCCATCTCGAGCATGCCTTGGGCCCGGGGGCTACTGTCGGTGTTCTGGGATCGGGGGTACCCAGACCTGCCTGCCTGGGGCCCATAGCGTGGCTCAATTGACGGCCCGGTACGGCCCAGCGGCAAGGCCTCCAAGACAAGACCCTCGCGAGGACCCCCTGGCCTCGCGAGCCGGACGACACCAAGACCTCTAGAGGAGCAGTCTCCCCAGGGCGCCTCCTGAGGAGCGGAGTTTTCTATGCAGGTACCCAGCCTCATGAGGCTACGGTGATGTGAGCCATGACGACCAAGGCCAGGTGGGCGCCAGCGGGCGCAGAGGAGGCAGTTTCCCTTTTGGTGGTAAGGGAGCAAGGACAGGCGTGGGTTCCCGAGCAGTCCTCCAAAGGTTTCCATTCCGGTGCAACAGGACCAAGACCATGGGCTCGGCAGGACGGATGTCACCGCCGAGCCCACAGCTGCATCATGACCAGAAGCTTTGCAGGCAAAGGCCACCTTTCATCAGGATAAGATGTACTACTTGTCCCCTTTCGAATTGGCCACAGTGGGATCCCTTCCCGCCTAAGTTTTAAGGGAAGAGGACCAAGGCCACTATAAATATAAGATAGCCACCACCATAGGAGGGGATCGATTCCACCCTCACCACTTGAGCCCTCACGAGGCCGCTCAAACAACTGTACTAGTTCATCCTCAACCTCCTCGTGAGGTCAATCCACCACAAAGCAGGAGTAGGGTTTTACACCACAAGGTGGCCCGAACCTGGGTAAACTGTCGTGTTCATCTCCTTCCCCGCTTGCACGAATCCGGCGAGGCTAGGCCGTAGGGTGGCGAGCTAGAGACCGGAGAGGTTGAGATCTTCGCACATGCCCCAGAGTTCAAACCTTCTTGGGTCTGCGAGCCTTGAATCCAACAAACCCAACCATAGCATTAAGTATCAAGTCCTCTTTATCCCATACGCAACAACCCACTTACTCGGGTATGTGTTTCAGTCACTCATGCCACCCACCATAAGCAAATCATGAACGTATTGCAACACCCTACAGCGGGAATCCCACACACTTGCGCGACACGGAGAGCAGCATATGACAGCACCAAAATAAAACATACAACTCAAACCATTCACGATCATCAATCAACCCATAGGACAAAATGAATATACTCAAACATTACAGGATGGAAACACATCATTGGATAATAATATATAGCATTAAGCACCATGTTTAAGTAGATATTACAGCGGGGAGAAGAGGTGTTACACTGCATCATAGAGGGGGAGAAAGTTGGTGTTGACGGCGGCGAAGTTGTTGGTGTAGATCACCGTCATGATGATTGCCCCAGCGGCTTCCGGCTCCACTGGGAGAGAGGGGGAGGGAGCCCCCCTCCTTCTTATTCTTGCTTGGCCTCCCTCCTAGATGGGAGGAGGTTTTCCCCTCTGGTCCTTGGCCTCCATGGCACCCGGAGAGGCGAGAGCCCCTCCAAGATTGGATCTCTCTCTCTGTGTTCTCTTCTGTTTCGCATTTCTGTTTTTTGTCCGAAAATCATTTCTTCAATTCCCGGAGATCTATAATTACGATCCGGCTGAAATTTTAACACAATTTTTTTCTGGATAATATCTTTCTTGTGATGAAAGAAGGGCTGCCACCGCATTACGAGGTGCTCACTAGGTACCACAGCACGCCATACCCCCCTGGGCGTGCCCTGATGCCTAGTGGGCCCCCCGAGCATCGTCTTGCGTTGATTCTTCTTCCCAAAAATCACATATATTCCAAAATAATTCTCCGTAAATTTTTATCTCGTTTGGACTTTGTTTGATATGGATATTCTGTGAATCAAAAAAACATGCAACAAACAGGAACTGGCACTGGGCACTGGATCAATATGTTAGTCCCAAAAATAATATAAAATGTTGCCAAAAGTATATGAATGTCATAGAATATTGCCATGAAACAATCAAAAATTGTAGATACGATGGAGACATATTAGCACCCAGAGTATCTTGACCTATCCCCCTGCAGAAGGGAACTAGCAAAGTACACTGGTGGCTGCACCATGTTCTTCTTTGGCACCATCTGTTGGTTGATTTCATTTGCTTGCGATATCCCTGATTTGCCGGCATCAGATCTTGCCGGAGAGGATTTTGGCCTGTCGTGGGATGGTCTTGGCGTTGTTTCTTTTGCATCATCAGCTTCTCGCTGCGCTACTAGTGCGGCACTGACCACTTGGTTCATTGCTAAAACTAGAAGTACTTTGCGAGAATAAATCTATGAGTAATTTGCAAGATAATAAAATTTAGTTGTTTAGTAGAAAGGTTTTTGTCACACAAGAAAGTTACTTGTCCCTAGGCAATCGATAACTAGACCGGTAATCATTATTGCAATTTTATATAAGGGAGAGGCATGAGCTAACATACTTTCCATACTTGGATCATGTGGACTTATGACTGGAACTCTATCAAGCATTCGCAACTACCAAAGATCACTAAGGTAAAACCCAACAATAGCATGAAGAATCAAGTCCTCTTTATCCCATACGCAACAACCCACTTACTTGGGTATGTGTTTCAGTCACTCACGCCACCCACCATAAACAAATCATGAACGTATTGCAACACCCAACAGCGGGAATCCCACAAACTTGCGCGACACGGAGGGCACCATAGGACGGCACCAAAATAAAACATACAACTCAAACCATTCCCGATCATCAATCAACCCATAGGACAAAATGAATCTACTCAAACATTATAGTATGGAAACACATCATTGGATAATAATATATAACATTAAGCACCATCTTTAAGTAGAGATTACAGCGGGGAGAAGAGGTGTTATACCGCTACATAGAGGGGGAGAAAGTTTGTGTTGACGGCGGGGAAGTTGTTGGTGTTGATCACCGTCACGATGATTGCCCTAGTGGCGTTCCGGCTCCACCGGGAGAGAGGGGGAGAGAGCACCCCCTCCTTCTTCTTCTTGCTTGGCCACCCCTCCTAGATGGGAGGAGGTTTTCCCATCTGGTCCTTGGCCTCCATGGCACCCGGAGGGCGAGAGCCCCTCCGAGATTGGATCTCTCTCTCTCTCTCTCTCTCTCTGTGTGTTCTCTTCTGTTTCGCGTTTCCGTTTTCTGTCCGAAAACCGTTTCTTCAATTCCCGGAGATCTGTCATTCCGATCGGGCTAAAATTTTAACACAATTTTTTTCCGGATATTATCGTTCTTGTGATGAAAGAAGGGCTGCAACCGCCTTACGAGGTGCTCACTAGGTACCATGGCGCGCCCTACCCCCTGGGCGCACTGATGCCTAGTGGGCTCCTCGAGCATCGTCTTGCGTTGATTCTTCCCAAAAATCACATATATTCCAAAATAAATCTCCATAAATTTTTATCGTGTTTGGACTTTGTTTGATATGGATATTCTTTGAATAAAAAAACATGCAACAAATAGGAACTGGCACTAGGCACTAGATCAATATGTTAGTCCCAAAAATAATATAAAATGTTGCCAAAAGTATATGAAAGTCATAGAATATTGGCATGAAACAATCAAAAATTGTACATACGACGGAGACGTATCAGTACCCCAGAGTATCTTAACCTTGCCCCCTGCAGAAGGAAACTAACAAAGTACACTGGTGGTTGCACCATGTTCTTGTTCGGCACCATCTGTTTGTTGATTTCATTTGCTTGCGATGTCCCTGATTTGCCGGCATCAGGTCTTGCCGGAGAGGATTTCTGGCCTATAGTGGGATGGGCTTTGCATTGTTTCTGTTTCATCATCAGCTTCTCTCTGCGCTACTAGTGCGGCACTAACCACTTGGTTCGTTGCCGCTAGGTATAGCCGCAATTGTTCCTGTGTTTTAGGCGCGACTATTGTTGGCGCGGAGGATAGGTAATTTTTCTAGTCTCGCAGCGCATCCTCCGCTTCCGGAGTCCATTTTACTGGACCCGCCTTTTTCAATATTTTGAAAAATGGTAGGGTGCGCTCAGCGGACTTTGAAATGAACCTACTCAAAGCAACAACACAACCGGGAAGGCGTTGCACATCCTTGATGGTTTCAGGTACTTGAATCTGCTCAATTGCTTTGATCTTGACAGGATTTGCCTTAATTCCACACTGAGATACAAAGAATCCGAGAAGTTTGCTGGATGGAATGCCAAACACACACTTCTCAGGGTTGAGCTTCATATTGATTTTGAGAAAGTTTGCAAATGTTTCTTCTAAGTCTTGAATAAGCGTTGATTTGTCCTTGGTCTTGACAACTATATCATCCATATATGCTTCCACATTTCTGTGTAGCTGCGGCTCAAAACCAAGCTGGACTGCTCTTGCAAATGTTGAACCAGCACTCTTTAATCTGAAAGGCATACACACAAAGCAGTTTGTGCCACATGGAGTGATGAATGTGATTTTCTCCTGATCTACCTTAGCGTTTAAAATTCGATGGTATCCAGAGTACGCGTCAAGGAAAGAGAGTAAATCACAACCGGCAGTAGAGTCTACAATTTGATCAATGCGTGGCAAGGTAAAAGGATCCTTTGGACATGCTTTTTAAGATCAGTGTAGTTGATACAAAGTCTCCACTTTCCATTTGCCTTGCGCACTACAACTTGGTTTGCTAACCAAGTTGGATGTAGGACACCTCTAACAAGACCTGCCGCTTCAAGTGTCTTGATTTCCTCAGCAATGAATTGTTGTTGTTACAAAGCTTGCTATCTGACCTTATTCTTGACCGGCCGAGCATGGGGACAGACAACAAGGTGGTGCTTAATTACCCCCTGGGAACACCGGGGATGTCAGATGGTTGCCATGCAAACACATCTACATTCGCCCGCAGGAAGGCAATGACCGTGCTTTCCTATTTGCTGTCTAGGGTGGCACTAATGGTGAAAGTACCGCCAGAGCCATCCTCCTTTGTCGGCACCTTCTTTGTCACTGGTGCAGTGGCTTTGGACTTCTTGCCCGTAGAGCTTTCCGGCAAGTCTTCAACAGGTGCGCGGCACTCCGAGGAGGTGCGCTTCCCGGAATTCTTGTCAGATGACTTACCAGGCTTCTTGCTTTTCTTTTTCTTGGTGGGAGCTGCTGCCTTGGCGGCCTCAGCTGCAACCGCATCTCTATAGAGCTTGTCGACACATATGACTGTGTCCTTCTTATCCGAATTGATGGAAATGACACCCATCGGCCCTGGCATTTTTAACGTGTTATAGGCATAATGGGATAATGCCATAAACTTAGCCAAAGTTAGGCGGCCAAGAAATCCAATAAACGGAAAAGGGATCTTGAAAACGTCAAACACTATATTTTCTATTCTATAGTTCAATTCCCCGCCAAACGTCAGCGGCAACGTGATTTTTCCCTTGGGTTGGCTCCTTCCTGGGTTGATTCCTTGGAATGTCCAAGTTTTTTTGAGCTCTTCATTAGAAATCCGCAGTCTCTTGATTACTTCTGGAGAGATCAAGTTCATACCAGCCCCACCGTCAACTAACACTTTCGTGACTTGAAGGTTGCGGATTGTTGGTGAAACCAACAACGACAAGCACCCGACTGCAATTGTACGATCAGGGTGGTGCTCGGCATCGAAAATGATAGGCGTGTGTGACCACTTGAGTTGGTCGTGACGGTTCCGCTGCATTTACTTCACGTGCCCACTGTTTGAGTTGGTCGTGAGAGGAATGCAAAGATGCACCACCATCAATGCACATGGCTTTTGTTGCCTTCTGGAACTCATGCTCACTAGACTCATCGTCATCCTCCTCTTCACTCTCATCATCTTCTTCTTTTCACGGCCTCTAGTAGGTTTCTCCTTCTGCTGTTTAGCTTCCCCACGACGCCCTCCTCGGCCGCCACGACCCTTCTTGCTGGATCCACTAGCACCATCCTGGCCCTTCTCCTTGTCGCGCTTCTCAAACTGAGCTTTATGCTTTTCGGCCAGTTGTTCAACTTGCCAGCGCTACTGGAGGTCATGGCCCTTGGTGCGGTGAATCTTGCAATATGGCCCGTCAGAGTTACCGGTCTTCTTGCCTGCCACGGCTACCTAGAAATCAGCGCATGCAACAACTTCCTTGCCAGAGCCTTCTATTTTGGTTTTCTTGACGAGACTAGAGTTACCGGATCCTTCTACAGCCATAACTTCCTTGCCTTTGCACTTCCTATTGCGCTTTCGGCCTTTCTTTTTTGGGGTGGCGGCATCGTCCTCCTCAGAATCAACTTTGGCGCCAGCATCATCCCCGGGAAGCCTTCTCCCTTCTTTAGCACGTGCACACTTGTCCGCCAACATGTAGAGCTTGTTGACGGTCTTTGGCAACCGGACGTTCATCTTTTCCCGCATCTTTCGATTGCGCACGTTTGTGTGAAACGCGGCAATCACAGCGGCCGGGTGTACATCTAGAATGTTGCGGTATACACGGCTGAACCTCTGTATATACCTACGCAGATTCTCGCCCTCCCTCTGTGGGATCACTTGCAAATCACTAGGCCGTCTGTGTCCCTTTTGGCCCCCGATAAAGGCACCAACGAACTCGTTGCACAGATCTGACCACGAGAAGATTGAGATCTCTGGCAACTTCATCAACCAAGACCTCACACTGGGCTTGAGCACCAATGGGAAGTAGTTGGCAAGGATCTTTTCATCTCTTCCCTAGGCAACTTGCATGGTGATCGTATAGATGCCCAAGAATTCTGCCAGGTTCAGCTTGCCGTGATACTTTTGTGGTACTTCTAGCTTGAAGGCCCAGACGGATGGCCAGCGGACTTGCTGCAGCTCTGGTGTGAAAGCAGGGCATCCAACCTCGAAAGGTAGATACCCATCAACAACGGGCGCAGGCTCATCAACAACTAGGTCCTTGCGCTCATCGGATTGATGACGCATTTCCCAACGTCGTTCAATGGTGGTGCGGGCATCTTCTACCCGTCTGTCTTGCAGCACCTGCCACTGATCTCGCCGTGTCTCTAGATCCGAGGAGACCATCGACATTTCGTCGGGCTCCATAGTTCGCTGGATTTGTCACGGCTGCTGGCATTGCTGTTGCTGTTCAAGATGTTGCCGGGGAGGCGACTGTACTGTTGGTGCACCACCTACAACTTGGCCATCAGTTTGAGCTACTGGTGTTGTTCACGGACGCCATGAGGGCTCCGCCTGCTGTGACTTGTTTGACTCAACTAATCCAATCAAGCTCTGGATAGTGGCTCTCCACTCATCCATTTTGTCTGCTGTCGGAGGGAAGTTCAGCAGCATCTGGGCTCGCGCCATTCCCTCCGCTACTGTTACTAGCAGAGCTGGGGCGAAGAACGCGACGTCGCTCAACTCCTAGCAGAGCCAGCAAGAACGCCATTGCGATCTTGCCATGACGGCTCAGGTGCAATAACATGTTGGCGTGGCGAAAGTGGCGCCTGGGGATCTTGGACTTGATCAATAGGTGCCTCGCCGTGCGGGCGCTGCAGTCTATGCTCGAAAGTGCCGCTCGGGTGTGTCTTGATGCTGCATCATTGGCTGCTGCAGCGGGAAGATCTTGGCTCGCGCCTGACCGTGTAGTGTAGCTTCGGTGGCTACACTGGTCGGTGCATCGTGGAGGTGGGTTTTCTTGACGGGAGTAGAGTTACCGGATCCTTCTACAGCCATAACTGCCTCACCTATGCACTTCCTGTTGCGCTTTCGGTCTTTCTTTTTTGGGGTGGTGGCATCATCGTCCTTAGTCAACTTTGGCGCCAGCATCATCCTCGGGAAGTATTCTCCCTTCTTTAGCACGTGCACACTTGTCCGCCAACATGTAGAGCTTGTTGACAGTCTTTGGCAACCGGACGTTCATCTTTTCCCGCATCTTTCGATTGCGCACATTTGTGTGAAACGCGGCAATCACAGCTGCCGGTGTACATCTGGAATGTTGCGGTATACACGGCGGAACCTCTGTATATACCTACGTAGATTCTCGCCCTCCCTCTGGGGGATCACTTCCAAATCACTGGGCCGTCCGGTTCCCTTTTGGCCCCCGGTAAAGGCACCAACAAACTCGTTGCATAGATCTGACCACGAGGAGATAGAGTTCTCTGGCAAGTTCATCAACCAAGACCTCAAATTGGGCTTGAGCACCAATGGGAAGTAGTTGGCGAGGATCTTTTCATCTCTTCCCCAAGCAACTTGGATGGTGATCGTATAGATGCCCAAGAATTATGTCGGGTTCAGCTTGCCGTTGTGCTTTTCTGGTACTTCTAGCTTGAAGGCCCAGACGGACGGCCAACAGACTTGCCGCGGCTCAGGTGTGAAATCGAGGCATCCAACCTCGAAAGGTAGATACCTGTCAACAACGGGCACAGGCTCATCAACAAATGGGTCCTTGCGCTCATCGGATTGACGATCTGTCGTGGGAAACCACGGCCACCTATTGGGCCAAGGTCCCCTTTTGGTTCGGCAGCGGGACTGAGCACGTTGCACAAAGAGTGGAGGAGTGCAGCATAGCACAATAGAGATCACACGGGCAGTTTTACCCAGGTTCGGGCCGCCGCGAGGCATAAAACCCTACTCCTGCTTTGGTGGATTGATGGTGGATGGTGGTGGAAACACAGCGCTCTTACCCGGCAGGGTTGCCTCGGGGCGAGAGCAGCTACGCGTGTATGAGTGTACAGGGGTCTGAATCCTTTCTATGGTTGCCATGGGCACCCTTTTAAAGATTAAGGGGTCACCACAGTGGCAAATCAATCATTGTGTACTGATTAGATAGCGAACAGTGCTATCATATCTACTCTGCAGATAGAGCAGTACATATTAAATGCGCCACTCAGTGTCACATCATGGCCAGCCCGGCACGCCTTGCCATGCTGTTTGGCCACCTTCTCTCCTGTCTGCATGACACGTCGCAGGACGGGTGTCATTTAGAGGTGATTCCTGTAGGAAATGGCTGCCATGTGGCAAAAGGGAGCCACTTAGTCATCTTGGGGCTTGACACCACACCGATCGGTGACTTGCGTCGCTGTGAGGTGGGGCGGTGAAGCCTTGGTGGGGTGTTTTGACTTCGTACGCCCCAGCAGGCCTGCCGGGGTGGTCCTGAGGCTTGCTTCTAGGGCAGCCTTGACCTCGCCAGGCTCTCCTGCCCTGCAAGGGAGGTTTTCCCCTAGCGGTGTCTTGCTTCTTGGCTTGACTTGGTCTTCTCAACCTGCCCTTTGATTCCTCAAAGAGCCTATCTCTTTACCTTGGCCTTCTCTTGGGTGTTGCAATCTTGATCTTGGGCCTGTGCACGGTCTGGGAAACAGACCCAGGGTTTGTTGCACTGACAGGAGCCCCCGGGCCTGGCCTGAATGCGTTGCCGAGCGTCGTCAGGGTAGGCCCTAACTTGTGCACAGGCCAGGGGGAAATAGCTGCTTGTCATTTGAGATCTTCTTTGCTTCTTCATCAATCTGAGCTCGGATCAGCTTTCGGTTCTTCCCCCCGTCGCGTAACGCCAATTGTGGTGGGGCCACTCTTGTAATGGCCCGTGAATAACTTTAACGCACGGGCGAGTAACTGCCAATTTACTCTCCCCCACCACGCCCTTATCCTAGGCCACGTATCCTGCATGCATTGAGTGGGGTAGGTAACAAAGGCGCGTGGTGCGGGAGAGCGTTAAGGCAGGGGCCTGGTCTTCATGGATTGGTGGAGGAGGACGGTGGTCCCCCGTTGAGGGAGCGGCTCCCGACCCCGGCCCGTCCATAAAAAGGAGGGACGGGGGAGGAGTGGGAGTATTCATCCACTCACCTCCATCATTCTCTGCTTCCTCCATAGGTATGCCAAAGAGGAGAGCTTGGGGCCAAGCCACGGGCCCTAGCTTGGGGTCGACGACGTCGAGTGCTGGGGCAGAATCCTCTTCCTGTCTTCGCGCAGGTCTCAGGGGGGGTGTGCGGGCGACGCAGTGGTAGCACCGGAGGTAGCGACTCTAGTGTGCTCGTCGCCGGGCCGCACGTAGCTCCAATCTTAGTGAGGGGCGACGCAAGCGACACCACGCCGAGGCCCATAATGGACACGAGGCGTGGTAGTCGATCGTGCCCTAGTCCTCCTTTTCTTGTGACGCTGGAGGGAGGCCGCAAAGATGGTTCGGTATCGGTAATGGAGGATTCCTCCTCTCAGGGCATCGCCTGCCCGGCGTATGGGCGAGCTCCTCGTCCCCATGTGTGCTTCTTCAAAGGGCGGCGGCCCCTTGTCTTCGGGTCGTTGGAGACAACCATGCTCTCTGTGGAGCTACTAGGAGCGCTTGGTGTTCGCCCTGGTTGGCATGGCGGGAGCTTCGAGCGACAGTGGTAAAGGAGGTGGTGGCGATCCACGGCTCATCAAGAGCGGGGGCGACCGCTCCGATGAGGCGTGCTTGCCGGCAGCACCATCACCACTGGCCGAGCTTCCGGCAGCGTCACCATCCACACCTGCCATCCGGTTTCTTCCTCCTAGCCCGCGAACGCCGTCATCCTGATCATGGGGAGGCGTCGAATCCCAGCCTGGCCTTCCCTCCGTCTTCTTTGTTTCCCCCTGTAGTTTTGAAGAAGGGAAGGATGGAGTAGAAAAGGGGATCGTGAGCATTTATCTTCTTTTTTCAATCTAAAATATGTAGGCACTTGCCAAACTTTAGGTCAAATTATGTAAGCTCTTTTATCCATGTTTGTGTTCTTTAAGGTATGTACTTGTTGATCAGCATATTAATGAAAAAGATAAACCTTGTCGGGCACTTGTGCATGTAACATGTCCATGCAGAGGGAGAATGCCTCTATACGCTCAGGTAAACAAGTCTTTCCCTGGTAGGCTATCCTGCCGGTACCCTCAGTTTGCTGCCGCGGGGCTGAGCTTGCTGGGCACAAATCATGAAGAGGGACCAGCCCCCCCGCCAACTTTCTCACCAAAGGCCACTACAACCTCCCCGACCGAAGCACGTTCGAGTCAAGGGATGGGAGCACCTAAGTTTTGGAAGTGGCGAGGTTTTCCTATGCACAAGCTTTACTTATAGAACGCGTATGGATAAGAGAGAGAACTTATCTGTTTGGGCTTGCCAGGGATCACGATGTAGGCTTGTCTTCTCCTCTCCTTTTTCGGGACCGAATCCATGGTAGGAGCCTGCAGTATGATGCAGATGAAAATGATGTCTCATGCGATCTTATCTACATGAACATGCAATGCTCATGATATGCTTATGCATGCATGCGATTTGTTGGGGGCCCCCCAGTGCTTCATTTATTCCTCTGTTGCTCAGGGTCTGCGCCTGGCTTTGTACAAGGTGTTACATGCAATAGAGGCAAGGCCTGTACAAAAGGGTGGCTGCCGGGCAGGGCCCGACAGCCGCGCCTTACGGGTAGAACTTGCGGAGATGCTCAATGTTCCATGAGTTTAGCAACTGAATGCCATCTCCGGTCTCCAGACGGACTGCGCCAGGTCTGGTGACTCGTACTACCCGGTAAGGGCCTTCCGACTTCGGCGTCAACTTGTTTGCACCCTTGGCGGACTGAACGCGCCTAAGGACACTCGCCTTCCTCACAACACCGGGTAGGAACCCTGCGGCTGTGATAGCGACGCGGGGCTTGCTGATAGCGTGCGGCACTCGTAGCAGCCCAGAGACGGTTCTCCTCGAGTAGCACAGCGTCGTCACGCCGGTGCTGATCTTGCGATACTTCATCGTAGGCAAGCACTCGAGGTGACCCGTAAATGAGTTCCGTGGGGATAACTACTTCTGCCCCATAGACTAGGGAGAAGGGAGTCTACCCGGTAGATCGATTTGGTGTCGTTCTGAGGGACCAAAGAACCACCGATAGCTCATCGATCCACCGCCTGCCGCACTTCTGTAGCCTATCAAAAGTTCTCGTCTTGAGTCCTCGCAACACTTCAGCGTTCGCCTCTTAGCTTGCCCATTGCTCCTTGGATGGGCCACAGAGATTTTGCTTCTGAGGGCATGAACGTATTGCATGAAGGCGCGACTCGTGAACTGGGTGCCGTTGTCAGTGATGATCCGGGCAGGAACTCCGAAGCGGCACACCAATCCTTTCAAGAACTTGATAGCTGACTGAGCAGTCACCTTTCTCACGGGCTCTACTTTCGGCCACTTTGTAAACTTGTCGATTGCAACGAACATGAATTCAAAGCCCCCGGCAGCACGGGGGAAAGGGCCGAGGATATCGAGCCCCCAAACCAAAAACGGCCATGATAAAGGGATTGTCTGAAGAGCTTGGGCAGGCAGGTGGATGTTCTTGGAATGGAACTGGTAGGCTTCAAACTTGGTGACAAGCTCGACCGCATCTTGGAGGGCTGTGGGCCAGTAGAATCCTTGCCGGAAAGCTTTCCCAACCAACGCCCTTGATCCAATGTGGGAGCCGCACATACCATTGTGTATCTCCGCCAGCAGTTCCTTTCCTCCTTCCCGGCAAATGCACCTCAATTTCACACCGTTGGTCCTCCTTCTGTACAGCATGTCATCAACGAACTGATACATACTGGCCCTTCGGGCTACTCTTTCAGCTTCTTCTTGCTCTTTGGGAAGTTCTCTAGTTTGGAAGAATTGGACTATGTGTCGTGCCCAAGGCGGAGCCTGTGGCCCGGCAAAGAGGACTAACGGCACCTCCCCATCCGTGAGAGTGCAGTCCTCGACCGCGGGGACCGGTGGCCTGGCGGGAGGATGCAGCTCGGCGACCGAAGGGGAGTTGTGCCCGACAAGCTTTCTGCTGGGATCCTCGAGAGGTTCTACCGGGAGAGGCTTGCCGGAGTCCAGTTTCCTCCTCTTTCTGGCCATTGTTGCCGGGGATACGGAGGGCTGAGTCAGATGGAGAACAAAAGTTCCTGGTTCCACAGGGAGCTTCTGCGCAGCGCACTTTGATAGATGATCAGCGATGCTATTTTCCGCACGGGGTACGTGCTCTGTTTGCAATCCGTCAAAGCACTCCTCCAACTTTCTCACTTCCTCAATGTATGCCTCCATCAATGGACTTTGGTAGTCCTTGTTGACTTGTCTCACCACAAGTTTTGAATCTCCGCGGATGATCAGCTTCTTGATCTCCAGTTCTGTTGCAATTCTGAGCCCGGCAAGGAGCCCTTCATATTCTGCTGTATTGTTGGTAGCCTCCTCCCGGGGAAAATGCATCTGGACGACGTACTTCAGGTCCTCTCCGGTGGGAGCAACGAGAAGCACACCAGCCGATGCACCTTGTAGGGAGAAGGCACCATCGAAAAACATGATCCATTCTTGGGGCGCTTCCTTGCTAGGGATAACTGTCTACAATACCTCTTCATCAGGAGTTGGCGTCCATTCTGCAATAAACTCTGCCAATGCTCTGCTGTGAATGGTTGATGTGCTCTCAAACTTCAAACCAAAGCTGGATAACTCCAACGCCCACTCCACTATCCTGCCGGTGGCCTCAGGGTTTCGGAGTATCCGTTGCAAAGGGAAACGGGTGACAACTGTGATCTCATGGGCTTGGAAGTAGTGGCGCAGTTTCCTTGAGGCCATGAAAAGGCCAAAGATCAATTTTTGCATGCCAGAGTACCTGGATCTAGCCCCCTGCAACAGGGAGCTGACGAAGTATACTGGGCACTACACGACTTTCTTCTTTGCCGTGACCAGAGAACTGCTTCCGCTACTTTGCTCTTCTCCATCTTGATCTGCATCTGACCTTGCCGGGGTTTGTTCGCTTTCCTCCCCGGATGGGACACCAGCTGTGTTTGCTGCTCCATCCACTTCCCTCTGCGCCACCAGTGTTGTGCTAACCACCTGATTAGTTGCCGCCAAGTATAGCAGCAACGGCTCTTGAGGTTTTGGAGCAACCAAAGTGGGTATAGAGGAAAGGTAGGCCTTCAAATCTTGTAGTGCGGCGTCTGCCTCGGGGGTCCACTCCATGGGCCCTGCCTTTTTCAAAACCTTGAAGAACGGCAAGCCACGCTCGGCAGACTTGGAAATGAATCTGCTAAGCACGGCAACACATCCAGTCAAAACGCCTCATGTCCTTTACTGTCTTGGGTGCTTGAATCTGCTCGATAGCCTTGATCTTGTCGGGGTCGGCCTCTATCCCCCGGTGGGACACAAAGAAGCCAAGTAGCTTGCCGGAAGGAACGCCAAACACACACTTCTCCGGGTTTAGCTTCAAGTTGACCTTGCGCAGATTAGCAAACGTCTCTTCCAAATCCTGAATGAGGGTTGATCTGTCCTTGGTCTTGACCACAATATCATCCATGTAAGCCTCAATGTTCCTGTGCAACTGTCACTCAAAACCAATCTGGAATGCTCTTGTGAAAGTAGACCCGGCGCACTTCAACCCGAAAGGCATCCGGATGAAGCAGTACGTGCCACATGGGGTGATGAACGCGGTCTTCTCTTCGTCTTCCTTGGACATGAAGATCTGATGATATCCAGAGTAGGCATCCAGGAAGGAAAGCAGGTCACATCCGGAGATGGAATCTATAATCTAGTTGATGTGCGGCAAGGGAAATGGGTCCTTCGGGCATGCCTTGTTCAGATCTGTGAAATCTATGCACAGCCTCCACTTCCCATTGGCCTTGCGTACCACCACTGGATTTGCTAACCACATTGGATGCAACACTCCTCTAACCAGACCAGCTGCCTCGAGTTTCTTGATCTCCTCGGCAATAAACTGTTGCCACTCCAAAGCTTGCTTCCGGACCTTCTGCTTGACGGGTCGGGCATGTGGGCAGACAACAAGGTGGTGCTCGATTACCTTCCTGGGAACACCGGGCATGTCAGATGGTTGCCAGGCAAACACATCGACATTCGCCCGCACGAAGGCAATGAGCGCGCTTCCCTATTTGTCATCGAGGGTGGCACTGATGGTGAAAGTACCACCAGCGCCAGCCAGCCTTGACGGGACCTGTTTCCCAGTGGGTGCAGAGGCCTTGGATCTCTTGCTATTGGAACTCTCCGGCGAGTCATCAACAGGTGTAGCATACCCCGAAGAGGTACGCTTCCCGGATTCCTTGCCGACGTCCCTGTTAGCCTTCTTCTTTCCATTACTTTCCTTGGCGGGGATTGCAGCTTCAGTGGCCTCTGCCGCGACTACATCCCGGTACATCTTGTCCACACAAATAATTGCGTCCTTCTCGTCTGATGGAATGGAAATGACGCCCACCGGCCCTGGCATCTTCAAGGTGTTATAGGCATAGTGGGATGCCACCATGAACTTGGCCAAAGCTGGGCGACCAAGGATTCCATTGTATGGAATGGGGAGGTCAACCACATCAAACACTATCTTCTCAGTCCGGTAATTCAACTCTCACCCAAATATCACTGGTAACGTGATTTTCCCCTTAGGATGACTCCTGCCGGGGTTGATCCCTTGAAACGTACCAGTAACATTGAGCTCTTCTTCTGCTATCTGGAGTTTGCTGATGACCTTTGAAGAAATCAGATTCAACCCGGCCCCGCCGTCAACCAGCATCTTTGTGACTTTGAGGTTGCAGATTGTTGGTGATACCAACAACGGCAAGCACCCTACTGCGGTGGTCCGGTCAGGGTGGTCCTCTTTGCCAAAGATGATGGGCATGCGGGACCACTTGAGCGGCCTTCGAGAGTCTGCCGCTGGCTCCACGTCATTGACTTCACGCGCCCACCATTTAAGTTGGTGGTGAGAGGAGTGCAAAGATGCACCCCCGTCAATGTACAGGGCGTGAGTGGCTTTCTAGAATTCCTGCTCGCTAGTTTCCTCTTCATCTCCTCCATCGCTCTCATCGTTGCAATCCTCCTTCTCACGGCCTCTGGCGGGTTTCCCTTGATTCTGAGGAGCCTTGCCGGGGCGGCTTGCTCCGCCACCCCGGCCCTTTCCGCCAGCGCCATTCTGACCTTTCTATTTATCTCGCTTCTCATATTCAGCCCTTTGCTTCTTGACAAGCTGCCAACCTGATGACACTCCTGGAGATCGTGGCCCTTGGTCCGATGGATCTTGCAATACGGGCCATCGCCTTTCCCAGCCTTCTCAGAGCCGCGCCTTCCCGGCAGTCAGTGCACGCGGCAACCTCCATGCCGGGTATCTCAGCCTTGGCTTTCTTGCCGGTACTAGGCATGCCCAATCCCTCAACGGTCATCATTGCCTTATCCTTGCGCCTTTTGTTGTGCTTCTTGTTCTTCTTCTTTTGACTGGTGGCCTCATCATCATCCTCTGAATCGATGTCGACGGCATCCTCTTCTCCGGGGAGCTTCCTCCCCTCCTCTATTCGAGCACACTTATCCACCAGAGTGTAAAGCTCCTTCACAGTCTTAGGCAATCGAACGTTCATCTTGGAACGTATCCGACGATTGTGCACGTTGGACTGGAACGCAGCTATCACAGCTGCCGGGTGGATGTCTGGAATATTCTTATGGACTCTGCTGAATCTCTGCATGTATTTCCGCAGACTCTCGCCTTCCTTGTGCGGGAGGAGCTGCAAGTCGCTGGGCCGCCATGGTTCTTGATGGCCGCCCGTGAAGGTGCCAACGAACTCATGGCACAGGTCAGCCCAGGTCGAGATGGAGTTCTCTGGCAAGTGCATCAGCCAAGACCTCACATTTGGCTTGAGTGCCAAAGGGAAGTAGTTGGCGAATACCTTCTCATCTCTTCCCCCGCCAGCTTGAATAGTGATGGTGTAGATGCTCAAGAACTCCGCCGGGTTCAGTCTTCTGTCATACTTCTCTGGTATCTCTAGCTTGAACGTGCGATTGGATGGCCAACGGACTTGCCGCAGCTCGCGGGTGAAGGCAGGGCACCCAGCTTCGAAAGGCAGGTACCCGCCGTCAGCGAGTGCGGGCTCATCAACGTCGGGGCCATCGCGCCTGTCGGTCTGGCGGTGGGCGTCGCGGTGTCGCTCGGCGTTGACACGCGTGCCTTCCCTCTACCTGTCCTCTAGGACTCGCCGTGGGCCTTGACGCGCTTGGGGGTCGGACAAAGCCATCGAGACGTCGTCAGGTTCTTGGTCACGCGACTCCCGCGCCGGCTGCCGCGGAGGGGACTGCACCGTAGGAGTGGCCCCATCCGCACGACCAGCAGCGTGGGCTGTTGCCGCCGCCTGGGGAGGCCGTGGTGGGCTAGCCTGTTGCGATCCTCCCGCCTCAGTGAAGCCAATCAGACTCTGAATGGTGGCTCTCCACTCATCCATCTGATCGGCTGCCAGTGGAAATTTCAACAGTAGCTGAGCCCGCGCCATGGCCTCCGAAGCGGTGCTTGGCATGGATGTCGATGAAGACCGTAACATCGCTCGGCTCTTGATGGTGCCAGTAGCGGTCACAGCGTGCTCTCGTCGTCGTGAGCCAGCCGCATGGATGGCGTGTGGACGAGGTGGAAGCGCTTGAGGGCCAGTGGCTCCGTTTGGTGTAGCGGCTGTGTCGGCTCGTTCCGGGGGTGGCGCATGTTCTACGGCTGCTCCCGCGGTGGGAGTGGTCGAGGAGTTGCGATTCCCCCCAGAGTGAGTACCCCCACTACGGCTGTGCCCCTCAGCCGAACGGGGACGTATAGATGGAATAATTTCTCCTCCCGTACCTCGTAGGGGCATGGCCGTTGGAATGTACTTGGTGTTGTCCTTCTCCGGTGCCTCCTGTTCCTGCTTCGGCCGCAGGGGAGGTGGTAGCGATGCCGCCCGCGCCGACCACGTCCCCCACAGCGTCCACACTTCCAGGCATCCCCGTAGCCCCCACGGCATCGACAGGCACGTGCGGCGGGGCCTTTGAGGTGGATGGATGAGCTGCGGCGCCGGGCTTCTTCTTGGGCGCCATGGACGATGGAGCCATTGATGAAGAAGATGGCGGCGAAGATGACGCGCTACGTACACTTCTCGGGTTCGCGCAAGCGCTGCCCCCTACCTGGTGCGCCAAAGATGTCGTGGGAAACCACGGCCACCTATGGGGCCAATGGCCCCTTTTGGTTCGGCAGGGGGACTGAACACGTTGCACAAAGAGCAAAGGAGCGCAGCGTAGCACGACAGAGATCACACGGGCAGTTTTACCCAGGTTCGGGCCGCCACGAGGCGTAAAACCCTACTTCTGCTTTGGTGGATTGATGGTGGATGGTGGTGGAAATGCAGCACTCTTACCCGGCAGGGTTGCCTCGGGGCGAGAGCAGCTACGCGCGTATGATTGTACAGGGGTCCGAATCCTTCCTATGGTTGCCATGGGCCTCCTTTTATAGATTAAGGGGTCACCACAGTGGCAAATCAATCATTGTGTACTGATTAGATAACGAACAGTGCTATCATATCTACTCTGCAGACATAGCAGTATGCATTAAATGCGCCACTCAGTGTCACATCATGGCCTGCCCGGCATGCCTTGCCGGGCTGTTTGGCCACCTTCTCTCCTGTCTGCATGACACGTCGCAGGACGGGTGTCATTTGGAGGTGATTCCTATAGGAAATGGTTGCCATGTGGCAAAAGGCAGCCACTTAGTCATCTTGGGGCTTGACACCGCACCGATCGGTGACTTGCGTCGCTATGAGGTGGGGCGGTGAAGCCTTGGCGGGGTGTTTTGCCTTCGTATGCCCTGGCAGGCCTGCCGGGGCAGTCTTGAGGCTTGCTTCCGGGGCAGCCTTGACCTCGCCAGGCTCTCCTGCCCGGCAAGGGAGGCTTTCCCCTAGCGGTGTCTTGCTTCTTGGCTTGAGTTGGTCTTCTCAACCTGCCCTTTGATTCCTCAAAGATCCTATCTCTTTACCTTGGCCTTGTCTTGGGTGTTGCAATCTTGATCTTGGGCCTGTGTACGGTCTGGGCAGCAGACCCAGGGTTTGTTGCACCGACACGATGCGTTTCCCCACGTCGTTCAATGGTGGTGCGGGCATCTTCTACCTGTTTGTCTTGCAACACCTGCCGCTGATCTCGCCGTGTCTCCGGATCCGAGGAGGCCATCGACATTTCGTCGGGCTCTGCAGTTCGCTGGATTTGCCGTGGCTGCTGACATTGCTGCTGCTGTTCAAGCTGTTGTTGTGGAGGCGACTATACTGTTGTTGCACCACCTATAACATGGCCATCAGTTTGAGCCACTGGTGTTGTTCACGGACGCCGTAAGGGCTCTGCCTACTGTAACTTGTTTGACTTAACCTATCCAATCAAGCTCTGGATAGTGGCTCTCCACTCATCCATTTTGTCTACTGTCGGAGGGAAGTTCAGCAGCATCTGGGCTCGTGCCATTGCCTCCGCTGCTGTTACCGGCAGGGCTGGGGCGAAGAACACGATGTTGCTCGACTGCTGGCAGAGCCAGCAAGAGCGCCATTGCGATCTTACCACGACGGCTCAGGTGCAACAACATGTTGGCGTGGCAGAAGTGGGGCCTGGGGATCTTGGACTTGATCAATAGGTGCCTCGCCGTGCGGGTGCTGCAGTCTGTGCTCGAGAGAGCCGCTCGGGTGTGTCCTGATGCTGCATCTCTTGCTGCTGCAGCAGGAAGATCTTCACTCGCGCCTGACCGTGCAGTGTTGCTCCGGTGGCTACACACGTCGGTGCATCGAGGAGGTGGGTTTTTTCTGCCCTCATCTCCCGTGCCATGATGGTTGTTCTCGCCAAAGTGTCGAGGAAGATGATCGCCTCTGGCGCCTCCACCTCCCGCTTCCATCGTAGCTAGCACGGTGACCGCACCACCTGAAGCGGTCGTGCCAGCTGTGGGGCCCATGCTGCCCGTGGCGGCGGCGTCACCTGTGCCGCCCGTAGACGCATTTGAGGGAGCTCTGGAAGCAGAGGGCTTTTTCGACGTGGTGCCCTTCTTCTTGGGCGCCATTGATTTATGAAGATGGTGATGAAGTTTGATGAAATCAACGCGCAATCTAATGACTCGGGTTCACGCCGATGATCCCCCTACCTAGCGCGCCAAAGATGTCATGGTGGACGACCATCTATGGGGCCATCTAGCCCCTTCTGGTTCAGCTAGGAGGATGCACAAATGCAAAGAGCAGAATCAACAGAGGGCGTGGGGCTTTACCTAGGTTCGGTCCACCTTGAGGTGTAAAGCCCTACTCCCACCTTGTATATTGGGTGTGTGTGAGAGCACAAGTACAAGGAGTGCTTCACCAGCAAGGTGCGAAGGGAGAGCGGCTATGCGTGTGAGTTGTGCAAAAGGTCGATCCCTCTAAACGTTACCCTAGCCCTCCTTTTATAGCTTAAGGGGTTACCACGGTGGCAAAATAGTAATTAGGTGAGGACTAGATAGCAAACAGAGCTATCATACCTAACTCTCCTGGACTAGGACAAAAGTATTAAATGCTCTACTAGGTGTCGTGTTGAGGAGGAGCCCCGACAAGTTTGCTGCACCGCTCGCCTAGATACCTCCTATTATCTTGACACGCCTTCTGGACGGGTGTCATTAAAGGTAAATCTCCCTCCAGCATGCTGCCACGTGCCCGACAAACCCCACCTAACCACCTGCAGGCTCGACACCTCATATATTTGCGACTAGCTGCTCAATGAGGTGGAGCGCTGGTGGCTGGCGAGAGCTTGCCGGCCACGGAGCTTGTCGGGCCTTCGCCTTGCCGGCTCGGCCTTGCCAGCAAGGGTTTCCTTTGGTGCTTATCTTGGTGCTTCGTCTTGTTCTCCTTCCTGGTTAGGAGCAACAACTGGGTCTTGAATCTTGGTCTTTGCAATCTCTGTCAAGCCTTGGCCAGCAGGGAAGCTACTACTTGTCTGTGCATAAGTCAGGGTATTCTCATGTTTTATGCACCGACAGTCATGACTTCGACATAGTGAAGATCTTCAAAGTCTGGTCTTTGCTTGATTTCAGTGATGATTGGATCAAAGGAAACATCAAGAGCACTAAGCAGCTTGTTGACCACTTCTCTATCATTGATATTAGTAACTCCTCTTTGATGTAGCCTTTCAACAATGTTTGTGAGTCGATCAGTGAGTTCCATGGCACTTTCCTTTCAAAGACATCTGAAATTAGTGAACATGGCACGAAGCATATAAGTGTGAGATTCTGGTCGGAGGATTATTCCTTCGTGAACATTCTTGATGGCATCCCAGAATTACTTGGCAGTTTCAATGTGTCTGAACCGAATGAATATCCCTCTAGATAGACTGTTACATATGTTATCCTTTGCTTGTGCATTCAGACGGATGATAGCTTCATCTTCGGGAGCGAGTGTTTCTGGATGTTAAATTGTATATCCATAATCTTCCCTAGCTCAGTACTGATAGCTTGAAGTATGATTCTCATTCTTCCTTGCCAATAGACATAGTCATTTCCATCGAAGATAGGAAACCTATTAGAGTGCAAGGATCTACTTGCGAACGACGTACTCAAAACTCCAAGGTTGTTAGACCTTTAATAAATAGAGACAGTGAGAACCTACTCTGATACCAATTGTGACGGTGTCGTGGACTTGGGTTCCCAGCCTAGCCGGTCTAGTTCATGGGCTGGACTAACAGCCCGTAGATGAGGAAGGACTCCGGAGGCTTCTAACCCATGGCATGTGCAAATCGGGCTTCAAGGAGGCCTTGGTGTGTAATCTGATACGTCCATTTTGCAACATGCTTTTATATTGATTTTTATTGCATTATGGGTTGTTATTACATATTATGGTACAATACTTATGCCTTTTCTCTCTTATTTTACAAGGTTTACACAAAGAGGGAGAATTTCAGTAGCTGGAATTCTGGACCGGAAAGGAGCAAATCTAAGAGACCTATTCTGCACAACTCCAGAAGTCCTGAAAATTTACGGAGAATTATTTTGGAATATATAAAAATATTGGGCAAAGAAAATAATAGAGGGGACCCACCAGGTGGCCACAAGCCTGGGGGGTGCGCCCTACCCCCCTGGGCGCGCCCCTAGGGCTTGTGGGCCCCCTGGCAGGTCTCCGGTGCCCATCTTCTGCTATATGGAGGGTGTTGACCTGGAAAAAATCAGAAGGAAATTTCAGGACGAAGCACCGCCCTCTCGAGGTGGAACCTGGGCAGAAGCAATCTAGGACTACGGCAGAGCTGTTCTGCCGGGGAAACTTCCCTCCGGGAGGGGGAAATCGAAGCCATCGTCATCACCAACGATCCTCCCCTGGTCAATCTCCATCAACATCTTCACCAGCACCATCTCCTCTCCAAACCCTAGTTCATCTTTTGTATCCGATCTTTGTTTCAAAATTTCAGATTGGTACCTGTGGGTTGCTAGTAGTGTTGATTACTCCTTGTAGTTGATGCTAGTTGGTTTATTCGGTGGAAGATCATATGTTCAGATCCTTAATGATATTTATTACCCCTCTGATTATGAACATGAATATTCTTTGTGAGTAGTTATGTTTGTTCCTGGGGACATGGGAGAAGTCTTGTTATAAGTAATCATGTGAATTTGGTTTTCGTTCGATATTTTGATGAGATGTATGTTGTCTTTCCTCTAGTGGTGTTATGTGAACGTTGACTACATGACACTTCACCATGATTTGGGCCTAGGGGAAGGCATTGGGAAGTAATAAGTAGATGATGGGTTGCTAGCGTGACAGAAGCTTAAACCCTAGTTTATGCGTTGCTTCGTAAGGGGCTGATTTGGATCCACATGTTTCATGCTATGGTTAGATTTATCTAAATTCTTCTTTTGTAGTTGCGGATGCTTGCGAGAGGGTTTAATCATAAGTGGGAGGATTGTCCAAGTAAGGACAGCACCCAAGCACCGGCCCACCCGCATATCAAATTATCAAAGTAATGAACGCGAATCATATGAGCATGGTGAAAACTAACTTGACAACAATTCCCATGTGTCCTCGGGAGCGCTTTGCTTTATATAAGAGTTCGTCCAGGCTTGTCCTTTGCTACAAAAAGGATTGGGCCACCTTGCTGCACCTTTGTTACACATGTTACTTGTTACCCGTTACGAGTTATCTTATCACAAAACTATCTGTTACCGATAATTTCAGTGCTTGCAGAAAATACCTTGCTGAAAACCGCTTGTCATTTCCTTCTGCTCCTCGTTGGGTTCAACACTCTTACTTATCAAAAGGATTACAATAGATCGCCTATACTTGTGGGTCATCAAGACTCTTTTCTGGCATCGTTGCCGGGGAGTGAAGCGCCTTGGGTTTGTGGAATTTGGTAAGGAAACATTTATATTACGTGCTGAAATTTACTGTCACTTGTTACTATGGAACATCATCCTTTGAGGGGTTTGTTCGGGTATCTTCACCCCAACCGGAAGAGCAAAGAGTTGGCCCTAAACCTACTGAACCTACTGAAAATATTTATTATGAAATTCTTTCGGGTATGATAGAGAAACTGCTAGCTAATCCTTATGCAGGAGATGGGACATTACATCCTAATATGCATCTAATCTATGTGCATGTAGTTTTTGGATTACTTAAGCTTGCAGGTTTGCCCGAGGATGAAGTCAAGAAGAAGGTATTCCCTTTATCTTTGAATGAGAAGGCATTGACGCGGTATAGGCTATGCGATGATATTGGGACTTGGAATTGCAACCGATTGAAATTGGAATTTCATCAGAAGTTTTATCCTATGCATCTGGTTTATCGTGATCGGAATTATATATATAATTTTTGGCCTCGTGATGGAGAAAGTATCGCTCAAGCTTGGGGGAGGCTTAAGTCAATGTTATATTCATGCCCCAATCATGAGCTCTCAAGAGAAATTATTATTCAGAACTTTTATGCTCGGCTTTCTCGTAATGATCAATCCATGCTTGATACTTCTTGTGTTGGTTCTTTTATAAAGAAGACTATTGAATTCAAATGGGATCTCTTGGAAAGAATTAAACACAACTCTGAAGACTGGGAACTCCACGAAGGTAAGGAGTCAGGTATAAACCTTAAGTTTGATTTTGTTAAATCTTTTATGGATACTGATGCTTTTCGTGAATTTAGCACTAAATATGGACTTGACTCTGAGATAGTAGCTTCTTTGTGTGAATCATTTGCTACTCATGCTGGTCTCCCTAAGGAGAAGTGGTTTAAATATCATCCTCCTATTGAAGTAAAAATAGTAGAACCTATTAAATCTGAAGAGGAAACTATTACTTATAATGTTGATCCTATTATTCCTACAGCTTATATTGAGAAACCACCTTTCCCTGTTCGGATAAAAGAACATGCTAAAGCTTCAGCTGTAGCTCGTAAGAGTTATACTAGAACACCTACACCTCCTGAGAAAATTAAAGTTGAACCTAGTATTGCTATGGTTAAAGATCTCTTGGTCGATAATATTGATGGGCATGTTATTTATTTCTGTGATGAAGCTGCTAGGATTGCTAGACCCGATAATAAAGATAAACATAGACCTATTGTTGGCATGCCTGTTGTTTCTGTTAAAATAGGAGATCATGGTTATCATGGCTTATGTGATTTGGGTGCGAGTGTGAGTGCAATTCCTTTTACTCTTTATCAAGAAGGTATGAATGATATTGCACCTGTTAAAATAGAGGATATTGATGTCACTATTAAGCTTGCCAATAGAGATACTATATCACCAATTGGGATTGTTAGAGATGTTGAAGTCTTGTGTGGGAAAATAAAATACCCTACTGATTTTCTAGTTCTTGGTTCCCCAAAAGATGATTGTCGGGGTACACAAACAGGGGTGTATGTTTCCCCTGACTTGTGCATGGACAGTGAGCCACGACCACGGCAAGATTGCAATGTCCAAGACAAGGCCAAGGTAAAGAGATAAGCTCTTTGACAAATCAAAGGGCAAGTTGAGAAGACCAAGTCAAGCCAAGAAGCAAGACACCGCTAAGGGAAAAACCTCCCTTGCCGGGCAGGAGAGCCTAGCGAGGTCAAGGTTGCCACGGAAGAAAAACCTCAAGGCCGCCCCGGCAGGCCTGCCGGGGGCATACGGAGGCAAAACGCCCCACCAAGGCTTCACCGTCCCACCTCACGACGACGCAAGTCACCAATCGGTGCGGTGTCAAGCCCCAAGATGACTAATTGGCTGCCTTTTGCCACATGGCAGCCACTTCCTACAGGAATCACCTCCAGATGACACCCGTCCTGCGACGTGTCATGCAGACAGGAGAGAAGGTGGCCAAACAGCACGGCAAGGCGTGCGGGGCAGGCCATGATGTGACACTGAGCGGTGCATTTAATGTGTACTGCTCTGTCTACAGAGGAGATATGATAGCACTGTTCGCCATCTAATCAGTACACAATGAATGATCTGCCACTGTGGTGACCCCTTAATCTATAAAAGGAGGCCCATGGAAACCATAGAAAGGATTCTGACCCCTGTACACCCATACGCGCGTAGCTGCTCTCGCCCCGAGGCAACCCTGCCGGGCAAGATCACTGCGCTTCCACCACCATCCACCATCAATCCACCAATGCTGGAGTAGGGTTTTACGCCTTGCGGCGGCCCATACGTGGGTAAAAACTGCCCGTGTGATCTCTACCGCGCTACGTTGTGCTCCTCCGCTCTTTGTGCAATGCGCTCAGTACCCCTGCCAAAGCAAAAGGGGCCCTTGGCCCCATAGGTAGCCGTGGTTTCCCACGAAATCTTTGGCGCGCCAGGTAGGGGGCTGCGCTTGCGCGAACCCGAGAAGTGTACGAAGCGCGTCATCTTCACCGCCATCTTCTTCATCAACAGCGTCGCCACTCACGGCACCCAAAGGAATGGCGGGGATGGAGCGGGAGAGCGACGCCGCTCCCCCGCCGGCCTCGTCCAACTTCCACCACCTCCGCATGCCGTGGTCGCGGCGGCGGCGGAGGCTAGCGACAAGGGCGACAATATCGTCCCGAATGGACCAGACAACAGTAACGCCCAGTGAGCCCCGTTTGGGAAAAGGGGCGATGTGCAAGGGTATCGGATTTCTCTCCCTGCCACTCTCACTTATTGACAATCGAGCTACTCTGGGTTTAGGCATCATCAATGTCGATGAGCCAGCGCGATACTCGGTCTAGCATTTACCCTGGTTGGGAAAATACTGAGTAGAACGCCGGTGCAAATCCGTTGGTTGACGCCCCGGCAAGTACGCTCCGGCAAGGCTGTCCGCGCTGGCATGACTTTCATGCCAACTGCCATTGGATTGATCAAAAAGTGTGAAGAGGAGGGGAGAGGAACCGGCCATGCCTAACACCGCATCCTGCCGCCCGTGAGATACTTATACTTCTAGCCGACCCTTGCCGGGAGCTAGAAGTTGATATACGTGCGGCACCACCCTTCCCAGAACGTGCGAGCTCAGCAAGCGGCCACAGCTGGGAAGAGTAGATGGAAGCGCGAATAAGAGCTAAGTTTACTCAATCTTTGATCTACTTATAAATCAAGAATTTGCGTATGTTTATCCCTTGAATGCTGGAGTGTTCGTGTGAAGAAATCTTTCACGAGATGGTACCTTTGCTAGATTCTTGTCTGCACCCTCGTTCTGTTCAGAGCCTGCTCATGGAATGGGTGGCTGCATCAGAAACTACTAAGGAAAAACCTGCCGAGACGCATCCACGCCAAGATAAATGTTAAGGGCCAGACCCTTACGACTTTCGTGGCAATATGATACCGGCAGGCAACCAGAGAGTGCATAGAGATTAATCATGCGAACACTGATGGGGTAACATTCAAAAGGATGAAACACACAATTCAGATCTAACAAAGGCATCAAGTTTCACGTAAACATAAATAGTGCGATGTCTAAACACAGAGCATGCATCATGTTTTGATTACAGAGCAACGCAGCTGCGGGCATGATTCAAGACCGGTCCTTGCGACCTCGGGGAGCAACATGAACGCCAAGAACCCTGTCGGCGAAAGGAGTAGCCTTCTCCTCAGCAGCAGAAACGTCCGCGCCGCGCGGCGGCTTCTTGAAGCCGTCGGTAAGGTCGAGATCCAGATGGCGGCAGGCGATGTTGCTCAAAACCATGAAGAGGGAATTACGAGCAAGTTTCCAGGATTCAACCTCGAAGTGACTAGCTCTTCCCTCCTCATGCACCTTCAGCTTGTCGATCAACTCGTTAAAGAAGGCCCCTAGCTTAATACTAGGGGCCTCCTGCTTGTTGGCCAAGTAGACTGGCCCCTCCATGCCCATCGCTGCGGTCTGGGCAGTGAGGCGCTCAGCAATATCAATCAAGCTCTTGATCCAGAGGTCAACCTGCTTAGACTGGTTCGCCAGTTTGTCCTCTGCATCCTTCCGGAGGTGTTTTGCGGTGCCAGGTCTTTCGTCAGCTATTGCTCATGGGCCCGCTGGATTCTGCCGAGCTCTCCAGGGTGCCGATCCTGGCTTTCAGGTCTTCAATGGCGCCGTTGGCGCTCTCGAGGTCTTGGCTCTTAGAGGAGAGCTGCGATTGCACATCCTTTAAAAGGATCTCTACTTTCCGCGTCTCCTCCCTGAGAGCCTCGACCTCCTTGGCCCTCTCGGCAAGCTTCTTTGTCAGCTCGGCCACCTGCTGGTCGAGGTTCACCTTGGCAGAAGAGGCAACGGCAAGGTCATTGGCAAGCTCCTTCAACCGAGCGGCAGAGTCGACAGTAAGGGCATCCAGGGCGGCCTTGTGCTTGTCTTCCAGCTCTTTGGTGCGCTGCTGCACAAGGACCTCCAGATCATCGTCCTTGGCACGGAGGGCAGCTTCGAATCTCTCCTCCCGGAGAGAAATGTCCTGCTCCCTGGAGTCCAGAAGCACTTTGCGATATGCCAGGCACGCCTCCCGAGCGATGACATCCTCCCTCGCCATCGAGACTGTCTCCTGCTGCCTCAGGAGGACCTAGAACTGCTTGCCGTGCCAATCGCACAGCTCAGCGCCTTTGTCCTTCAGCTTCTGGCCTACCTCATTGGCGAACTTGCTCTGCTCCTTGAGCTCCTGCCATTTCTGACTGTGCCGATCCCGCATCTCCTTGATGCCCGTCGCCACGAACTCCATAGACGACAAATCCAGAGCAACGGCGACGGAGTCATCCACCTCTTCGACCCCTTGGTATAGCGACACCAGAATACGCTGAAGCTCTTCGTCAAGCTCCGTGCTCATCGCCATTGATGAGCCGGGGGCTCTG
Organism: Thinopyrum elongatum; assembly: GCA_011799875.1. Classification (NCBI taxonomy): domain Eukaryota; kingdom Viridiplantae; phylum Streptophyta; class Magnoliopsida; order Poales; family Poaceae; genus Thinopyrum; species Thinopyrum elongatum. The sequence goes on along the minus strand of CM022298.1, from coordinate 310,292,246 downwards.
GGCCCAGGCTGTGCAAGCACCAATGCCAGATGGCTCGAGGATGATGGCGGGGCCCCCGTCGGGGGGCCGAACAGGGGAAGGGGACCCATGGTTTGGAGGGGTACCTTCTCTTCAATCACCACCCCTGATCCATACGTGCTACCAGGGGATTTCTCGGACTCCTTCAGGGGCCACAGGACACCCCCGGCAGCATGTTCCTGCCCTTCCGTGGAAGCAATCTTGGCGGCCTCTTCCGCGGTGTCCTTCCCTATGCTAGCCACCTCATCCAGCAAATCTGGCTCCTCACGTAAAGGGGCTGCAGGCAGATCCAGTAATCGATGACAGAAATACCAGATTGTTAACAAGTCAGGAGCACGAAGCAATATAATGAAAAGGAACAGGGAAAGAAGAGCGAATAAGTTACCAGGAGAGGTCTGCCAGGCGGAAGCTTCAGTCTCTCCGGCAACATTAGTTGCCTGGCCAAGGCTGGACTCTTCCGTGGAAACCCTTGGTGGGGATCCCTCGACCCGATCAAGAGGCAGTGTGGGCCCCTCCTGGAAAGGCTCGTCCAGGGTGGTTCCTTCTCCTCCTTTGGCTTCAATGGTGGGGAGTTCTCCTTCGTCACTCCCGACGGGCGGAACTACCCCTATGCATTCAAGCTGGGGGCTGGACTGGGGGCTTGATGCCGGGGGACTCGCGCCGTCCCCTGCCGAGCCCAGCCCTTCCACCGCCCCCGGTGGCTCCATGTGTCTGAGCCGCTTGGTCCGGTGGATGAGGGGCCATTCTTCTTCTTCTTCCTCCCTGACAGAGGCGGCAAACAAAGATTCATCAACAAGCAAGAAAACATGCAGAAATAACAGTGAGGAAGTGAGGAAGTTCTTTCTTACTCCTCATCGATGAGCGTGGAGCTCAGCAAAAAATCAACAGGCGGAGGAGATGCCCTGCTTCTCTTCTGGGGCAGGGGAGCTAAGCTCTCCGGCAACATTGAGCCCTGCTGGGATGCGGGGGGCTCCGACGAAGACGAGCTCTGCATAGAGCTCAAATCCAACTGGGAGAAGGAGTCGTCTTCTGTGGCTGCTGGCTGCTTGGCAGGAGGGGCCCTGGCCCCGGAAAGTCAAGGTGAATGGCGGCGCACAGCTTCGCTGATGCTGCTCCTGGAGGAGATCTCCTTCACCTTCTTGGTGACGGGCGCAGGATCGGAGACTGCCGCTCCCCGATTGGCTGCCCGCCTACGAGGGCGTTGATCCAAGACAGGCTCGGGGGCTTGAGGGCCTTCCGCGAGCCACTCCTCTCCAGGTTGCTCCGCCTCCTTAACCTCTTCTTCCTCTAGAGCCTTTGCCACCATGGTATATAGGGTCTCGATCCCGGAATGCTCGCCCCCGGCAGGCTCGTCCCCGGCAACCTCTTCCGGGACTTGTGCCTTGTCCCTGCCGCGGGAATGATGGGGACATCAATACCATTGTTACACCCACAGCCCCTGCTGCTATACATACTGGACCAATTACTAGAGCTCGCGCACGCCAATTAAATTATCAGGTACTTTCGTTTCTTGGTAATGATTCTAATGTTCATGAGAATATGATGCTGCCTAAATTGGATACATTTGTTTTGCTTACAAATGAAGGGCCTAGCTTGGACAAGAAAGAGGAACCTTGGAGCAAGTTCAAGCATGGAGATGATGGCATGCGCAAGGGGAACAAGAACGGAGTTACAAGTGATGATTTCAGGACTTTGAAGCCACCATAAGGAGTGCAGGAAGCCTTGGACGAAATATAGAAGATGCCACTTCATAAATTTCGTCCAGAGGCTATTATAGGTGTTGCGTCACCTTATTATTGGGCCAGGCCCATGTAATTTCGAAATACTTGAGTATAGGCTATTTTTAGAGTCCGTATGTGTGGGGAAACAAGAGATAGGGTTGGTATCGGACCCCTCCTTCAAGGGCCACGAAATCCCCCCCCCCCTCTTCCTCCATATATACAGCCCTTAGGGCACCATTTAGACTTTGGGTTTTGTTTAGATTAAAAGTTCGCCATAGCTGCAACTTCGCGTACTTCATTTGTGTTCAACGACCAGACCAAGAGGTCACAGAACCCCACCTCGATCAATAAAGCTTTCATCTTATATTCGCAATATCCAGATTGCAAATCTTAGTTTCTTGCTTGTTCTTCGTTTGCTTGCAGGAGATAGACCCTCGGGGTCAGGTTGATTGTGCTCCGGCGTGGTCAATAACCTCTCGGAGTTGGTTTAGCGATTGCTAAGGCGCGACGTCCTCGCACGTTCGTAGTCGGATCGTCAAAGTCTACTCCACCAAAAACGATAGATATCATCTCATCGAAAGATCGGGACACCCTCGCCTCTATCAAGTGGTATCAGATTCCCAGGTTGCTCGGTGAGATTTACAGTTTTTCGTAGTTTAGATCGAGTCTGTTCTTCATACCTACAGTCCAGGAAAAAGGAAAAAAAATTTAGGGTTAGTTCATCATATCCGAACCAATCTGAGCCTTTGCATAATCTTTTTAGGGTTTTTGCTTTGTTGAATTTGCGGTTGCATCGTCGTGTCAAGTTGCTGGTCTTAGCGTCTAGTTCTTTAGAGTTTCGAGTTCTGTTCACAAGTTGTCACGCCGCCGCCGCACCATCATCATCGCCCCTACCATATACCACCACAGCTTATCTGCTATTTCTCTGAGTCCATATACCACCACCGATCCGAGTCCATATACCACCACCGATCCGAGTCCATATACCACCACCAATCCGAGCCCACATATACTACCGTCATATACCATCACCAGTCCGAGTTCCACCAGATTCATCTCTGCCACCAGTCCTAGTCCGAGTCCAGTATTTATTCCTTTATTTTAGAGTTCCAGATCACGCGGTACTACGAGTCGTGAACAAGTCGGATTCCCCAATTTTCGTGCTACCCGCAGAAGAAAAATAGTTCCAGTTTCAAAAAAAAAAACTAAGTCTGGAAAATTCTGGCTAGGCAGTTTTTAGACCATTTGTAGACTTTTTCGAAAAAAAATTGTTGCGGAGCAAAAAAAAAAAAAAAATTTCAGAGTGTGCTCCTCCCTTGTTTACGTGCAGCGCCGTGATTTTTGTTAGTGTTCTAGACTCGCGTCTCTAGCACGGTCTAGCCTAGGACCAGCACAGTACCGTCGTTGAGAGTTTATTCAACATTGCATCTCTGAATTGATTATTGCTGACCCTTTTTGCTACCATATCATAAGCCTTCCCAGCTCCACATACATCTACATCGTGCGTTTGACACCACCTGGCAACCGCTCTGTCCAAGCTCTGAGAGTTTTGACTACAAAGGTTGCCGATCACCACCTGCTGCTGGGTAAGAACTGGTAAGAATTTGAGATTTGCTTGACGGATTTGTGACACCACACCACACCACCACCACTTTCTAGTAGTCTATAGGATCATATTCTTGTGTGTTTCTATTGCTGCTAACCATGGCAGGATCACAAGCCGACGAGATTGACTGGGAGAACATGACGAACAAGGAGTTGCATGATAAATTTCAGCAAATGATGAGTGGCCAGGTGGGAGATGTGCTAAACAGATTTGAAGAGGCCATGGAGAAAATAGATGGCATGGAGAAGTCGTTCGAGACAAAGCTGGATAACAAGTTTAATGAATTGCTCACGCGTCTTCCCCAACCACCACCGGCTGCACCTGTCGCACCTCTGCAACGACAACAACAATGCCCCCTTCCAAATCAGTTCGGACGAGCGAAGCGTGTTCCTCTTGAGGATGGCCAAACTTCTGGTGCTGCTGTACCTACTGTTGATGCTTCTTTGGCTCCTGCTCCTGCTGCTGCTGGTGCCGAGGAGGAGGATGATTACGCGGGCGATTATGAGGATGAGTTTGATCAAAATCATAACTACGTGCAACCACCAGCACCAGGTCGTCCACATGCAAATAATCGCAATGGTAGGCCTGCACCACCACTTCAGGTACGAGATCATGACCATCTTCCTAAATTAAAATTGAATATTCCACCATTCGAGGGTAGATATGTTCCTGATATATATCTTACTTGGGAGTTAGAAACTGAACAACGTTTTACATGTTTACAATATCCCGAGGAACGACGTGTTGCTGCTGCTGTTTGTGCTTTCACTAGTTTTGCATGTGTATGGTGGTCTGAACATTGTAGATTATATCCTATTCCAGCTACGTGGGCTGCTTTGAAAGCTGCTATGCGTACTCGTTGGGTTCCACCATATTATCAACGTGAATTACTTCAAAAATTGCAGCGCTTAAGACAAGGAAAAAATTCTGTAGAAGAATATTATCAGGAATTACAAACTGGCATGATTAGATGTGGTATTGTTGAGGAGAATGAAGCTATGCTTGCACGTTTCATGGGTGGATTAAATAGAGAGATTCAGACCATTCTAGAGTATAAGGAGTATAATAATATCACTCGTTTATTCCATCTTGCTTGTAAAGCTGAACGTGAAGTGCAGGATCGACAGGCATTGGCGCGAACTAATTTTTCTGCAGGTCGATCTTCATCATGGACACCGCGTGCCTCCTCTACTCCCACACGTCCTACTGCGGCACCACTGACTTCAGCCGCCAATTCCAACCGAGATACAAGAAAACAGGCACCACCACCACCATCTGCCAAGAGTACACCTTCTGGGCCTGCCCAGAGCGCTTCTTCATCTATGGCATCAACAGGGCACACACATGATATTATTTGTCGTCGTTGTAAGGGAAGAGGTCATTATGCGAGAGAATGCCAATCTCCGCGTGTTATGATTGCTACTGAGGATGGTGGGTATGAGTCCGCTAGTGATTATGATGAGGAGACTTTGGCTCTTATTACAAGTGAAGAACACGGTGGAGATGATTCTGATCATGAGACGCAATACATGGCTCCTGAAGACGCTGACAGGTATGAATGTTTAGTTGCTCAACGTGTTTTGAGTGTGCAGGTCACACAAGCTGAGCAAAATCAGAGGCATAATTTGTTCCATACAAAGGGAGTTGTGAAGGAACGTTCTGTTCGCGTCATCATAGATGGAGGGAGCTGCAACAACTTGGCTAGCATGGAGATGGTGGAGAAGCTCTCTCTCACCACAAGACCACATCCACATCCTTACTATATCCAATGGTTCAACAACAGCGGCAAGGTTAAGGTAACACGTACTATTCGTGTGGAATTTAGTATCTCTACATATGCTGATTATGTTGATTGTGATGTGGTACCCATGCAAGCATGTTCATTATTACTTGGTAGACCATGGCAATTTGATAAAAATTCTGTACACCATGGTAGAAACAATCAGTATACTCTTGTTCATAAGGATAAACATATTACTTTGCTTCCTATGACTCCTGATTCTATTTTGAAAGATGATATTAATAGAGCTAGTAAAGCAAAGCAGGAGAAAAATAAGAGTGAAAATCAGATTGTGGCAAAAGAATTTGAGCAACAAATGAAGCCTAATAATAAACCATCTAGTGTTGCTTCTGAAATTAAATTGAAAAGTGCATACTTACTCGCCACCAAATCTGATATTGATGAGCTAGATTTCAGCAATTCTGTTTGCTATGCTTTTGTGTGCAAAGAGGCGTTATTTTCATTCGAGGACGTGCCTTCCTCTTTGCCTCCTGCGGTCACTAACATTTTGCAGGAGTTCGCTGACGTCTTTCCACAAGACGTGCCACCGGGATTACCACCTATTCGCGGGATTGAGCATCAGATTGACTTAATTCCCGGTGCTTCGTTGCCAAACCGTGCGCCATACCGTACCAATCCAGAGGAGACGAAGGAGATTATGCGTCAAGTATAGGAGCTGCTCGACAAAGGTTATATACGCGAATCTCTTAGTCCTTGTGCTGTTCCTATTATACTAGTGCCAAAAAAGGATGGTACGTCGCGTATGTGTGTTGATTGTAGAGGCATTAATAATATTACTATTCGTTATCGTCATCCTATTCCTAGGCTAGATGATATGCTTGATGAATTGAGTGGCTCTACAATATTCTCCAAAGTTGATTTGCGTAGTGGATACCATCAAATTCGTATGAAATTGGGAGATGAATGGAAAACAGCATTTAAAACTAAGTTCGGTTTATATGAGTGGTTAGTCATGCCTTTTGGGTTAACTAATGCACCTAGTACTTTCATGAGATTAATGAACGAAGTTTTACGTGCTTTCATTGGACGATTTGTGGTAGTTTACTTTGATGATATATTGATTTATAGCAGATCTTTGGAGGAACCTTTGGAACATTTACGTGTTGTTTTTATTGCTCTACGTGATGCACGTTTGTTTGGTAACCTTGGGAAGTGCACCTTTTGCACCGACCGAGTATCTTTTCTTGGCTATGTTGTTACTCCACAGGGAATTGAAGTTGATAAAGCCAAGATTGAAGCTATTGAGAGTTGGCCGCAGCCCAAAATGGTCACACAAGTGAGGAGTTTCCTTGGCCTCGCTGGTTTCTATAGGCGTTTTGTGAGAGATTTCAGTACCATTGCTGCACCTCTCAACGAGCTTACAAAGAAGGATGTGCCTTTTGTTTGGGGTACCGCACAGGAAGAAGCCTTCACGGTGTTGAAAGATAAGTTAACACATGCTCCTTTACTCCAACTTCCTGATTTTAATAAGACTTTTGAGCTTGAATGTGATGCTAGTGGAATTGGATTAGGAGGTGTGTTATTACAAGATGGCAAACCTGTTGCATACTTTTCTGAAAAATTGAGTGGGCCTAGTCTGAATTACTCTACTTATGATAAGGAATTATATGCTCTTGTTCGGACTTTGGAAACATGGCAACATTATTTATGGCCCAAAGAATTTGTTATTCATTCTGATCATGAATCTTTGAAACATATTAAAAGTCAAGCCAAACTGAACCATAGACATGCGAAATGGGTTGAATTCATTGAGACTTTCCCTTATGTCATTAAACACAAGAAGGGTAAAGAAAATGTTATTGCTGATGCATTGTCTCGTCGTTATACTATGATTTCACAACTTGACTTTAAAATATTTGGTTTGGAGACCATCAAAGATCAATATGTGCATGATGCTGAATTTAAAGATGTATTGCAGAATTGTAAAGAAGGGAGAACATGGAACAAGTTCGTCGTTAACGATGGATTTGTGTTTCGTGCTAACAAGCTATGCATTCCAGCTAGCTCCGTTCGTCTTTTGTTGTTGCAGGAGGCGCATGGAGGAGGATTAATGGGACACTTTGGCGTAAAGAAGACGGAGGATGTACTTGCTACACATTTCTTTTGGCCAAAGATGAGACGGGATGTTGAGCGCTTTGTTGCTCGCTGCACTACATGTCAAAAAGCTAAGTCACGACTCAATCCTCATGGTTTATATATGCCGTTGCCTGTACCTAGTGTTCCATGGGAGGATATATCTATGGACTTTGTTTTGGGTTTACCTCGAACAAAGAAGGGGAGGGATAGCATATTTGTTGTCGTGGATAGGTTCTCTAAAATGGCACACTTTATACCATGTCATAAAAGCGATGATGCTGCTAATGTTGCTGATTTGTTCTTTCGTGAAATTATTCGCTTGCATGGTGTGCCAAATACTATTGTTTCAGATCGTGATACCAAATTTCTTAGCCACTTTTGGAGATGTTTATGGGCTAAGTTGGGGACTAAACTGCTTTTTAGTACTACTTGTCACCCCCAAACTGATGGACAAACTGAAGTAGTCAATAGAACTTTGTCTACTATGCTTAGGGCTGTTTTGAAGAATAACAAGAAAATGTGGGAAGAATGCTTGCCTCATATTGAATTTGCTTATAATCGTTCGTTGCATTCTACTACTAAGATGTGCCCTTTTGAAATTGTATATGGTTTCCTACCTCGTGCACCTATTGATTTGTTGCCTCTTCCATCTTCAGAGAAGGTTAATTTTGATGCTAAACAACGTGCTGAATTGATCGTAAAAATGCATGAGTTAACTAAGGAGAACATTGAGCGTATGAATGCTAAATATAAACTTGCTGGAGATAAGGGTAGAAAACATGTTGTGTTTGCACCTGGAGATCTTGTTTGGTTACATTTGCGTAAGGATAGATTTCCTGATTTGCGCAAATCAAAGCTAATGCCACGTGCTGATGGTCCTTTTAAGGTGTTAGAGAAAATAAATGATAATGCATATAAACTTGAGCTGCCTGCAGATTTTGGGGTTAGTCTCACTTTTAACATTGCAGATTTGAAGCCTTATTTGGGTGAGGAAGATGAGCTTCCGTCGAGGACGACTTCATTTCAAGAAGGGGAGGATGATGAGGACATCAATACCATTGTTACATCCACAGCCCCTGCTGCTATACATACTGGACCAATTACTAGAGCTCGCGCACGCCAATTAAATTATCAGGTACTTTCGTTTCTTGGTAATGATTCTAATGTTCATGAGAATATGATGCTGCCTAAATTGGATACATTTGTTTTGCTTACAAATGAAGGGCCTAGCTTGGACAAGAAAGAGGAACCTTGGAGCAAGTTCAAGCATGGAGATGATGGCATGCGCAAGGGGAACAAGAACGGAGTTACAAGTGATGATTTCAGGACTTCGAAGCCACCATTAGGAGTGCAGGAAGCCTTGGACGAAATATACAAGATGCCACTTCATAAATTTCGTCTAGAGGCTATTATAGGTGTTGCGTCACCTTATTATTGGGCCAGGCCCATGTAATTTCGAAATACTTGAGTATAGGCTATTTTTAGAGTCCGTATGTGTGGGGAAACAAGAGATAGGGTTGGTATCGGACCCCTCCTTCAAGGGCCACGAAATCCCCCGCCCCCTCTTCCTCCATATATACAGCCCTTAGGGCACCGTTTAGACTTTGGGTTTTGTTTAGATTAAAAGTTCGCCATAGCTGCAACTTCGCGTACTTCGTTTGTGTTCAACGACCAGACCAAGACGTCACAGAACCCCACCTCGATCAATAAAGCTTTCATCTTATATTCGCAATATCCAGATTGCAAATCTTAGTTTCTTGCTTGTTCTTCGTTTGCTTGCAGGAGATAGACCCTCGGGGTCAGGTTGATTGTGCTCCGGCGTGGTCAATAACCTCTCGGAGTTGGTTTAGCGATTGCTAAGGCGCGACGTCCTCGCACGTTCGTAGTCGGATCGTCAAAGTCTACTCCACCAAAAACGATAGATATCATCTCATCGAAAGATTGGGACACCCTCGCCTCTATCAGGGAAGAACTTTCGTCTCTGGCCTTTTCCTTTCCCCTTGCCGCCTTCCCAGCCTTCGCCGCTGCTGCAGCCCGGGATGCCCTGTCCTCCTCAAGCCGCTTCCTAATGTACGCCTCCTCCACCCTAGAGGTGCGCTTGTACATATTGGTAGTTCTTTCCACAAGGGTGGAGGACCACGCCAGCTCTTCGTCGAGTGAGGGTAACTGCCAGTCACTTACAACTCCTTGAGCATCGCAATGCGGCATCCTTTTCAAGATCTGGTCCCTGGCGGAGTTGATGTTCAGAGGGATGATGTTGGCGGGCAGTTTGAAAAGTTCAAAGCTGCCAAACAGCTGGTCACACAACCAGGCATGGCCGTAGACTGACAAGTTGTTGGCCAGACTAGGAAGTAACCTCATCCTGTCTGCAGCATCCCCATAGAGCCAGGCGAACCTGTCCCGCTTCTGCAATGGCGCGATATGTCGGAGAAGGAAGTCGGCCCCCACATGCTCAACGGTTAGCCCGGCAGCCTTCAGACAGGTGATCCTGTTTATTGCCGGGCGGAGCCTATCATCGGTGAGGCCAAACTCCCTCCAGTCATTGCTGCGCTCAATGCATCCCATCCATGCCTGGCAGAACTCTGGGGCCTCCTTGTCCTGGATCCAAAACCAATCTCCTCTCCACTCCTCCCATCTGCTGTGCTGTTGGCCAGAGATGTAATCCCAGTTCTCCCTTGGCACTACCCGTGGCATCCATCTTATGTTCCCGGAGCGATGGTTTTTGTTCTCCAATCGGAGAACGAAATAGTGCCTGAACAGATCAACGTTGGGGGCAACTTCGACAAAATCCTCGCACAAATGAGCAAAGATCGCATACACGCCATTGCATTTGGCGTGAAATCCAAGAGATGGAAGCCATAAATCACCATCATTGCTTCCAAGAAATCTGAGAAAGGGGAACACAGGAAACAGACGAAGTACGCGCAAAAGAACCGGTATGAATCTGGCGGGTCCTGTTTCCCCTCCGCCAGAACTATGGGCGCGCCGTGCCCTTTCGTGACTTCCCTCCCCCACAGATAACCATACCTTGCCTCAATCACTCCTCCATCTAGATTCGACAGAAAGAAGATGACATCTGCCCTCCGCTTCCTATCCAGCTCCGACGCCCTCTTGCTCCCCTCAGCGGCCGCCTCGTTCCCCGTGGTCGCCCGCTTCCCCTGGCGGCGATTTTCTTCCCCATGTCTCCAAGAATGCTACAGGGATGTGGGAAGGGAATGGAGAGGGGATTGGCGGCGGGTGCGGGCGAGGAAGAAGAGCAGTTGCTGGGCTTGCGGGGGAAGATGGTGGGGAGGCGAGGCAGACGGTGAATGAGTAGTACCCTTCTGCGTTTTCCTCTCTTAAGGAACAGAATATGGGAGGGACGCGACTCTTCAAGAAGTTACCATTTTACATTAACTGCAACCAGTCCCGCACCCCCATGACCCGCGGTTATTGCGTGAAGTGGACGCTGGATTTACTGGTCATCATGATAAACCGCCATGCTCGGGGCCTTCTTTCGCCACGTGCCCGTGCACTGTTTGGGGCCTAACCCAATGTGCCCAGCGACACGTATGGCTCAGGCCCGGGGGCTTCTGTCGGGGTACACAAACAGGGGTGTATGTTTTCCCCTGACTTGTGCACGGACAGTGAGCCACGAACCCGGAAAGATTGCAACATCCAAGACAAGGCCAAGGTAAAGAGATAAGCTCTTTGACAAATCAAAGGGCAAGTTGAGAAGACCAAGTCAAGCCAAGAAGCAAGACACAGCTAAGGGAAAAACCTCCCTTGCCGGGCAGGAGAGCCTAGCGAGGTCAAGGTTGCCCTGGAAGCAAAACCTCAAGGCCGCCCCGGCAGGCCTGTCGGGGGCATACGGAGGCAAAATGCCCCGCCAAGGCTTCACCGTCCCACCTCACGATGACGCAAGTCACCAATCGGTGCGGTGTCAAGCCACAAGATGACTAAGTGGCTGCCTTTTGCCACATGGCAGCCACTTCCTACAGGAATCACCTCCAGATGACACCTGTCCTGCGACATGTCATGCAGACAGGAGAGAAGGTGGCCAAACAGCCCAGCAAGGCATGCCGGGTAGGCCATGATGTGACACTGAGCGGCACATTTAATGCGTACAGCTCTGTCTGCAAAGGAGATATGATAGCACTGTTCGCTATCTAATCAGTACACAATGACTGATTTGCTACTGTGGTGACCCCTTAATCTATAAAAGGAGGCCCATGGCAACCATAGAAAGGATTCGGACCCCTGTACACCCATACGTGCGTAGCTGCTCTCGCCCCGAGACAACCCTACCGGGCAAGAGTGTTCCGTTTCCACCACCATGCACCATCAATCCACCAAAGCAGGAGTAGGGTTTTACGCGTCGCGGCGACCCGAACCTGGGTAAAAACTGCCCGTGTGATCTCTGCCGCGCTACGCTACGCTCCTCCGCTCTTTGTGCAATGTGCTCAGTCCCCCTGCCGAACCAAAAGGGGCCCTTGGCCCCATAGGTGGCCGTGGTTTCCCACGACAATGATTTTTGTCCCATAATATTTGGTAGACCTTTCTTGAACACTGGTAATGCTAAAATAGATTGTGAGAAAGAAACTGTTAGTGTAAGTTTTGGGGATGTGTCTCATGAGTTTAATTTCTCCAAATTTCATAGACAACCCCATAATAAAGAATTGCCTAGTAAAGATGAAATTATTGGTCTTGCTTCTATTGTCGTGCCTCCTACTGATCCTTTAGAACAGTATTTGCTAGACCATGAAAATGATATGTTCATGAATGAAAGAAAGGAATTAGATGAGATTTTCTTTAAACAAATGCCTGTTTTGAAACACAATTTGCCTGTTGAGACTCTTGGAGATCCTCTACCACCCAAGAGTGATATGTATTTGATCTTAAACAATTACCTGATACTTTAAAATATGCTCTCGATGAAAAGAAGATATATCCTGTTATTATTAGTGCTAACCTTTTAGAGCATGAAGAAAAGAAATTATTGAAAACTCTGAAGAAGCACCGTGCAGCTATTGGATATACTCTGGATGATCTTAAGGGCATTAGTCCCACTCTATATCAGCACAAAATTAATATGGAACCTGATGCTAAACCTGTTGTTGATCACCAGCGACGGTTGAATCCAAAGATGAAGGAACTGGTAAGAAATGAAATACTAAAGCTTCTGGAAGCAGGTATAATTTATCCTGTTGCTGATAGTAGATAGGTAAGTCCTGTTCATTGTGTCCCTAAGAAGGGAGGTATTACCGTTGTTCCTAATGATAAGAATGAATTGATTCCGCAAAGAATTGTCATAGGTTATAGAATGGTTACTGATTTTAGAAAGTTAAATAAAGCTACTAGGAAAGATCATTATCCTCTACCTTTTATTGATCAAATGCTAGAAAGACTATCAAAACACACACACTTCTGCTTTCTAGATGGTTATTCTGGTTTTTACCAAATACCTGTGTCACAAGAGGATCAAGAAAAAAACTACTTTTACTTGCCCTTTTGGTACCTTTGCTTATAGACGTATGCCTTTTGGTTTATGTAATGCACCTACTACTTTTCAAAGATGTATGGCTGCTATATTCTCTGACTTTTGTGAAAAGATTGTTGGGGTTTTCATGGATGATTTTTCCATTTACGGAACTTCTTTTGATGATTGCTTAAGCAACCTTGATCGAGTTTTGCGGAGATGCGAAGAAACTAATCTTGTCTTGAATTGGGAGAAGTGCCACTTTAGGGTTAATGAAGGTATTGTCTTGGGACATAAAATTTCTGAAAGAGGTATTGAAGTTGATAAAGCTAAAGTTGATGCTATTGAAAAGATGCCGTGTCCTAAAGATATCAAAGGTATAAGAAGTTTCCTTGGTCATGCTGGTTTCTATAGGAGGTTTATTAAGGACTTCTCTAATATTTCTAGGCCTCTTACTAATCTCTTGCAAAAAGATGTTCCATTTGTTTTTTATGATGATTGTGTAGAAGCATTTGAAATACTTAAGAAAGCCTTGAATTCTGCACCTATTGCTCAACCACCTGATTGGAACCTACCCTTTGAAATTATGTGTGATGCTAGTGATTATGCTATTGGTGTTGTTCTAGGACAAAGAGCTGATAAGAAATTAAATGTTATCCATTATGCTAGTAAAACTCTAGACAGTGCTCAAAGAAATTATGATACTACTGAGAAAGAATTTTTAGCAGTTGTATTTGCTTGTGATAAGTTCAGATCTTATATTGTTGATTCCAAAGTAATCGTTCACACCGATCATGCTGCTATTAAATATCTTATGGAAAAGAAGGATGCTAAACCTAGACTTATTAGATGGGTTCTCTTATTGCAAGAATTTGATTTACATATTATTGATAGAAAGGGAGCTGAGAACCCCATAGCAGACAACTTGTCTAGGTTAGAAAATGTTCTTGATGACCCACTACCTATTGATGATAGCTTCCCTGATGAACAATTAGATGTCATAAATGCTTCTCGTAGTACTCCATGGTATGCAGACTATGCTAATTATATTGTCGCTAAATTTATAACACCTAGTTTCACATACCAACAAAAGAAAAAGTTTTTCTATGATTTAAGACATTACTTCTGGGATGACCCACACCTTTATAAATAAGGAGTAGATGGTGTTATTAGATGTTGTGTACCTGAGCATGAACAGGAACAGATCCTTCGCAAGTGTCACTCCAAGGTCTACGGAGGACACCATGCTGGAGATAGAACTGCACACAATGTATTACAATCTGGTTTTTATTGGCTTACTCTTTTCGAGGATGCTCGTAAGTTTGTCTTGTCTTGTGATGAATGTCAAAGAATTGGTAATACTAGTAGACGTCAGGAAATGCCTATGAATTATTCACTTGTTATTGAATCATTTGATGTTTGGGGATTTGATTATATGGGACCTTTTCCTTCCTCTAATGGGTACACACATATTTTGGTTGCTGTTGATTATGTTACTAAGTGGGTAGAATCTATTCCAACTAGTAGTGCTGATCATAACACCTCCATTAAAATGCTTGAAGAAGTTATTTTCCTGAGGTTTGGAGTCCCTAGATATTTAATGACTGATGGTGGTTCACACTTTATTCATGGTGCTTTCCATAAATTGCTTGCTAAATATGATGTTAACCATAGAATTGCATCTCCATATCACCCTCAGTCTTGTGGTCAAGTAGAATTAATTAACCGAGAAATAAAGTTGATCTTTAAAAAGACTATTAATAGATCCAGAAAGAATTGGTCTAAGAAACTTAATGATGCATTATGGGCTTATAGAACCGCTTATAAAAACCCTATGGGTATGTCTCCATATAAAATGGTTTATGGAAAAGCATGTCACTTACCTCTTGAACTAGAACATAAAGCTTATTGGGCAATTAAAGAGCTCAACTATGATTTCAAACTTGCCGGTGAGAAGAGATTATTTGACATTAGCTCACTTGATGAATGGAGAACCCAAGCATATGAAAATGCCAAACTGTTTAAAGAGAAAGTTAAAAGATTTCATGATAAAAGGATACAAAAGTGTGAATTCAATGTAGATGACCATGTCTTGCTATACAATTCTCGTTTAAGATTTTTTGCAGGAAAGCTTCTCTCTAAACGGGAAGGGCCTTACATTATCGAGGAAGTTTATCATTCCGATGCCATCAAAATCAATAATGCCGAAGGCAATAATCTGAAGGTGGTAAACAGGGAAAGAATCAAACAATTTATCTCAGGTACTCCCATAAATGTTGAAACCAATATTGTTAATACCATAACACTGGAGGAGTACATAAGGAATATCTATCAGAACGTTTCAGACTCCGAAAAGGAATAGGTATGTGATACGGTAAGTAAACCGACTCCAAAACTTTTCCAACATCAGTTTTACTCCGCTTTGGAATATTAAAAAAAATAGGAAAAATAAAAAGTAGTCCGAAAAGTGCACGAGGAGGCGACAAGCCTTGGGGGGGTGCCCTACCCCCCTGGGCGCGCCTCCCAGGCTTGTGGCCACCTCGTGTGCCCCCTGGACTCTGTTTTCATGTAGTACACTCCTTTTGGTCGGTAAAAATTCATTATATAATCTCCCAAAGGTTTTGACCACCGTATCACGGCAAAATCCTCTATTCTTGTGTTTAGCTAATTCTGTAGCAGATTTGGAGCCAGATGTCTTTGCAAGAGTCGGTCGGGGAGAGTCGTGTCTCTCATCCGATGCCGGATCAAAGAGCATACAGCGAAGTTGACCACTTTGGGTGGTCAACGGAGGAAGAGATGGAGGATGACCTTTAAAGAGTGGATGCCATGGAGGAGGATCAAGAAGTTACCTCTCATCCTCAACCTGGAGCCATACTTGAGGAACTCCAGAGCTCAGCAATACCGGATTCGGTCATACCTCCCAATGCTAGATTTCTCTCTTATGATAACATGAAAAAGGGTGTTGCTTTTTCCCCCGCAGCCAGGAAGCATCCATGGGTGATCGGAGCTCTAGCTGTCACAGGCAAACTCCGTAAGGAAATAATGGATCTCAAATAGCAAGTCAATAAGCTCAAGGAAGAAAATCGCATCCTGAAGGGTATTATCGCCAAGACGATTGCATCACCACCTCCGAAGAAAGAGACCTAAGTACATGGGTATGGGCACTCCCCTTGGAAACTACCAAGCTTGGGGGAGGTGCCCCAGTATTGTATCACCATCACACCTTTACCTTTATCATTTTTCTTAGTTCGATCCTTTTGGTTATATCTTAGTTTAGTAAAATTAAGTTTTAGTATGATCTAGCTTTGAGTTTTGCTTTGTGTTCCTTCTATGTAATCGAGTCTGAGAGTTATATAATAAAGATTAGTTTTGAGTTGAGGGATTTGGTTTCTGGCTATGATCTTGAGTAGAAGAAATAGAGAATAAAAGCAAAAGAAATAAACAGATTATATAATGATCTTATGGGAAGTGATGACTTCACATATAAGGAGTATGTCGCATGAAATTTGTTGGGAGTTGACAAACATAGTTTTGGTCATTGTTGCAATTAATAGGAAGTAATAAAGAAAGAGAGGCCTCACAAATAAATACACTATCTTGGACATCTTTTATGATTGTGAGCACTCATTAAAATATTACATGCTAAAAGGTTGATGTTGGACAAGGAAGACAACATAATAGGTTATGTTTCTTTATATCCGAATAGAAGGTATATTGTCATGGATCCTCGAACATGTTGAGCTTGCTTCTCATCCTATGCTAGCCAAATCTTTTGCACCAAGTAGAGATATTACTTGTGCATCCAAAATCCCTAAAACCTGTTTTGCCATGAGAGTCCACCATACCTACCTATGGACTGAGTAAGATCCTTCAAGTAAGTTGTCATCGGTGCAAGCAATAAAAGTTGCTCTCTAAATATGTATGATCTTTTAGTGTGAGGAAAATAAGCTTTATACGAACTTGTGATATGGAAGAAATAAAAGCGACGAACTACATAATAAAGTTCTTTATCACAAGCGGCAATATAAAGTGACGTTCTTTCGCATTAAGATTTTGTGCATCCAACCATAAAAGCGCATGACAACCTCTGCTTCCCTCTACGAAGGGCCTACCTTTTATTTACCTCCTACCTTTATACAAGAGTCATTGTGATCATCACCTTTTCTTTTTATACTTTTTCTTGTTGGCAAGCACTATATGTTGGGGGGAGATCCAGATATATATATCCACTCGGATGTAGATATTCATAAACTATTATTGTTGACATTACCCTTGAGGTAAAAAGTTGGGAGGCGAAGTTATAAGCCCCTATCTTTCTTTGTGTCTGATTGAAACTTTGGTCTCATAAGTATCACGTGAGTGTTAGCAATTGTCAAGGACTAAATGATAGTTGAGTATGTGAAACTTGCTAAACAAAAGCTCTTACATTGACTCTTTCCGATGTTATGATAAATTGCAATTGTTTCAATGACCAAGATCATAGTTTGTTGGTTTTCAAATAAACTTCTTGTTTCATACTTTACCGTGTGAATGAGTTGTTACTTTAGCATAAGAAATTATATGACAATATATGTTGTTGTCCTAAAGATGATCATGATGCCTTCATGTCCGTATTTCATTTTATCGACACCTCTATCTCTAAACATGTGGACATGATTATCGATTCCGGTTTCTGCTTGAGGACAAGCGAGGTCTAACCTTGGGGGAGTTGATATGTCCATTTTGCATCATGCTTTTATATTGATATTTATTGCATTATAGGCTGTTGTTACACATTATGGTACAATACTTTTGCCTTTTCTCTCTTATTTTACAAGGTTTACATAAAGAGGGAGAATGCCGGCAGCTGGAATTCTGGACTGGAAAGAAGCAAATATGAGAGACCTATTTTGCACAACTCCAAAAGTCCTGAAAATTTATGAAGAATTATTTTGGAATATATAAAAAATATTGGGCGAAGAAAATACTAGAGGGGACCCACCAGGTGGCCACAAGCCTGGGGGGCACACCCTACACCCCTAAGCGCGCCCCTAGGGCTTGTGGGCCCCCTGGCAGGTCTCCGATGCCCATCTTCTGCTATATGGAGGGTTTTGACCTGGAAAAAATTAGAAGGAAGCTTTCGGGATGAAGCGCCGCTGTCTCGAGGCTCAACCGGGGCAGAAGCAATCTAGGGCTCCGACGGAGCTGTTCTGCCGGGGAAACTTCCCTCCGAGAGGGGGAAATCGAAGCCATCATCATCACCAACGATCCTCCCATCGAGATGGGGTCAATCTCCATCAACATCTTCACCAGCACCATCTCCTCTCCAAACGCTAGTTCATCTCTTGTATCCGATCTTTGTCTCAATACCTCATATTGGTACCCGTGAGTTGCTAGTAGTGTTGATTACTCCTAGTAGTTGATGCTAGTTGGTTTATTCGGTGGAAGATCATATGTTCAGATCCTTAATGATATTTATTACCCCTCTTATTATTAACATGAATATGCTTTGTGAGTAGTTACGTTTGTTCCTGAGGACATGGGAGAGGTCTTGTTATAAGTAATCATGTGAATTTGGTATTCGTTCGATATTTTGATGAGATGTATGTTGTCTTTCCTCTAGTGGTGTTATGTGAACGTCGACTACATGACACTTCACCATGATTTGGGCCTAGGGGAAGGCATTGGGAAGTAAAAAGTAGATGATGGGTTGCTAGAGTGACATAATCTTAAACCCTAGTTTATGTGTTGCTTCGTAAGGGGCTGATTTGGATCCACATGTTTCATGCTATGGTTAGATTTATCTTAATTCTTCTTTCGTAGTTGCGGATGATTGCGAGAGGGGCTAATCATAAGTGGGAGGCTTGTCCAAGTAAGGATAGCACCCAAGCACCGGTCCACCCAAATATCAAATTATCAAAGTAACGAACGTGAATCATATGAGCATGATGAAAACTAACTTTACAACAATTCCCATGTGTCCTCGGGAGCGCTTTGCTTTATATAAGAGTCCGTCCAAGCTTGTCCATTGCTACAAAAAGGATTGGGCCACCTTGCTACACCTTTGTTACACTTTTTACTTGTTACCCGTTATGAATTATCTTATAACAAAATTATCTGTTACTGATAATTTCAATGCTTGCAAAAAATACCTTGCTGAAAACCGCTTGTCATTCCCTTCTGCTCCTCATTGGGTTTGACACTCTTGCTTATCGAAAGGACTATGATAGATCCCCTAGACTTGTGGGTCATCATACTCCAAGTATATCTATTAGGTTCGGCATGTAACACCTAGATGGCAACAGACCATGTGTAACCCTAGATACCCCCGATGCCTATATAAACCAGAGGATTTAGCCTGTAGAGGGACATTCATCATCATCATCATTAGCCTTAGGGTTTATCCCACAACTTACAATCTCTAGGTAGATCAACTCTGTCCTTTGATACATCCACAATATAAACAAGAGCAGGACGTAGGGTTTTACCTCCTCGAGATGGCCCGAGCCTACGTAAACAATGTGTCCTTTGTCTCTTGTTACCCATCGATCTAATCTCACAGCTCCGGCCCCCTACCCGAGGTATGCTGGTTTTGACACCGACATTGGTGCTTTCATTGAGAGCTCTCTATTGGATCACCGCTGTATGACCCTTTCTAGGGGAATTCGTTCTGGGATGGCTTGAAGAAAGCTTTCCACATGGCATATGCATTTGTGTGGAAGAAATCCCGCACTATTGGTATGTCTTCAGGCTTGTAGAACCACATGGGGCTAGCCCGAAGCTGGAGTGGAAGGATGCGGCAATGGAACATCACATCCACCACATCCACCAGCTTTACTTTCTTTTGAAGGGCTCAGATCCTCTGTTGAAGAGAGATGACTTCATCCAGATTGCCCCACTCCAGGCCCTGCTTCTGCTAGGACACTAGCTTCCTCGGAGGCATACTTGTGAAGATGGTAGCCATGGCTTGGCTCATAGCAAGGGGCTCTGTGATGTAGAACCACTCGTGCTGCCAGATATTCACGGTCTTGATGAAGGTGCCTTCTAGCCAGTACAGCTTTTGGAGTTTGCGGATCATGGTGCCCCGCACTCGGCAAAATTGACGCCGCTACTTTTTGACTTGATGCAGAACATCTTCAGCCACAGGCCGAAGTGTGGCTCCACACGTAGGAACCCCGCATAGACGATGATCAAGGTGGTGAGGCGCATAATGGAGTTTGGGGCTAGATTGTGGAAATCTAGCCTGTAGAAGAAGAGAATCCCCCACACAAAAGGGTGCAGGGGGAACCCCAGACCTCGGACAAAGTGGGGGATGAAGACGAGCTGCTCCCCGGGCTTGGGAGTGGGGAAACATTGTATGGGCTATGGGACCCTGCAGGCGGTGTCAGCAGAAAGGTATCCCTCCACCAGGAGCTCGATGATGGTGGCGCCGGTGACCTTGGAGGCCACCCACCTCCCCTTCAGATCCGCATCGGCCATGGGCACGAGATGCAAAAGCTTGGAGATGGCTTTAGGCCTGGAAATGGGATTAGGGGTATGGGAGCTTTGGAGATTTGGGTGCTGGACCAGAATGAGAGCGTATGGGAGAAGATCCGTTACCCTCTCCTCTTTATAAGTCAGCAAAAGGTGAGGCGCCCCCTCCGCTGCACCATAAAAATTACCATGTTTCGGTTTATCATGTCATTATGGCCACATTGGGTGAACCAATTGATTGATGTTATCCCCCAAAATGTGAGACATGATCTCTATTTTGATAAGACATGCCAATAAGAGGGTTACCTCGAACCATGATTCGAATAGACAATAACGGAAGTATATGATGTCATGGGTGGTGACGCTTCGAAAAAGTTGTCAGTAATTGACTGCCGAACACACCTCTACTTCTGGCCTTCAAGGCTAAGCAAGCCACGCACTTCGGACAAATGAAGATGCATTTTGGTGGCACATGGTCGGCCAGGCTTATGTCCTGTTAGAAGGGTGATACTAGTCGATTGGGGATCTACAAGCTTTGTGCGGATGCTCGATATGTCTCCAACTTATCTATAATTTTTGCTTATTCCATGCTATTATAGTATCAATCTTGGATGTTTTATATGCAATTATATGCCATTATATATCATTTTTGGGGACTAACCTATTAACTTAGTGCCAAGTGCCTATTGTTTGCCTATTTTTCATTTTCCAGGAAATCAGTACCAAACAAAGTCCAAATGTCACGGAACTTTTTGACAATTTTTTTCTGGACATAAGAGACACTAGAAGCTTCGGGAGGCAGTCAGGAGATGAAGGGGTGGCCACGAGCCACCATGGCACGCCCAGGGGGGTATGCGAGCCCTAGTGCTTCGTGGGACCCTCGTTGCTCTGTTTGATATAATTCTGCCTCTATAAATTCTCTAAAATCGGGAAACAAACAGAGAGCCACCGAAAACACTTTTTCCATCGCCGCAAGTTTCTGTTCTCGTGAGATCCCATCTAGAGGCCTTTTTCGGCACTCTGCCGGAGGGGGGTCGATCACGAAGGGCTTCTACATCAACCTTGCTGCCCCTCCGATGATGTGTGAGTAGTTTACCGCAAACCTACGGGTCCATAGCTAGTAGCTACATGGCTTGTTCTCTATGTTTGATCTTCAATACAATGTTCTCCTTGATGTTCTTGGAGATCTATTCGATGTAATCCTTTTTTGCGGTGTGTTTGTTGGGATCCGATGAATTTTGGTTTATGATCAGATTATCCATGAATATTATTTGAGTCTTCTCTGAACTATTTTATGCATGATTATTGTAGCTTTATATTTCTCTCCAATCTATTGATTTGGTTTGGCTAACTAGATTGATTTATCTTGCAATAGGTGAGGTGCTTTGTGATGGGTTCAATCTTGCGGTGATCTATATCCCAGTGACAGAAAGGGACAAGACATGTATTTTTATTGTTGCCACTAAGGATGAAACGATAGGGTTTATTCATATTGATTGAGTTTACTTTGTCCACATCATGTCATCTTGCTTAAGGCGTTATTCTGTTCTTTATGAACTTAATACTCTAGATGCATGCTGGATAGCGGTCGATGTGTTGAGTAATAGTAGTAGATGCAGGCAAGAGTTGGTCTACTTGTCTCAGACGTGATGCCTATATACATGATCGTTGCCTTGGATATTGTCATGATTATTCGCTTTTCTATCAATTGCCCAACAGTAATTTGTTTACCCACCGTATGCTATGTTCAAGAGAGAAGCCTCTAGTGAAAACTATGGCCCCCGGGTCTACTTTAATCACATATTAAAATCCAAAAATACCTTGCTGCAATTTTATTTACTTTATTTTTTTGTGTTTTTATTTATCTATCTATCACTACGAGATTTGATTCTTGTAATTAACCGACAAGCGATTGACAACCCCTTGTTTGCGTCAGGTGCAAGTATTTGTTATTTCGTGTGTAGGTACTACTAACGAGGTGTTGCGTGGTTCTCCTACTGGATTGATAACCTTGGTTCTTCACTGAGGGAAATACTTTACTATACTGCATCATTCTCTCCACTTCAGCGATATCCCAACGCAGCTCACAAGTAGGAGGAAGAATTTCTGGCGCCGTTGCCGGGGAGACATCATCAACATCTATCAATTACCACGCACAAACTTTCATCTCCTTCCATTTACATTATTTTCCATTTGCCTCTCGTTTTCATCTCCCCCACTTCTAAAACATTTTCACAAAAACACAAAAACATTTTTCGTTTGCTTGTTTTATAGTTATGGCTAGTTCCTCTCTTCTTACCTGTACCCCTCAAAATGAGGTTCTCGGTTTAAACAAAGGGGAGGAGAGAATGTAAAATATGCTTGGTATAGGATTTGCGATGCTCAAAATAGATCAACTCGTAAGGAGTCTACTACCGTTCTTCAATTTTTATGTGGGTGTTACTTCTTGGTTTAGATTTGCGAAATACACTATTACCGGAGGGAATTTTTTGAGTGGTCACCCTACGGATGCTTTCAATGCTATGGGAAATTTAATGGGATCACCACCTATCATTATTAATGAGACAACATTGACTTTGGAACATGTTATGCGAAGGTTAGACACTATTGAAAATAAAATGCCTACCATAGAGCATATTGAAAATTTGGAAAAAAAGATTCATAATCATAACTCAAGTTGGGTCAAAGGTAGTGTTGGTGCAACAAACCTTCGCGTGTGTTTCCCGAACTATACACAGGCACGGTAGCAAGGAAGCTATAGCACCAAGCTTCCAAGACGAGCTTCCAAGCCATTGAGATAGCTCTTTGAGAGATCAAAGGGCGGATCAAGAAGACCAAGAAAAGCCAAGAGAACAAGATGCTACTAAGGAAAGACCTCCCTTGCCGGGCAGGCGAGCCCGGTCAGGTCGAGGCAGCACCAAGGACAAGTCCCAAGATCCCCCTCTCGGCAGGCTTGCCAGGGCCACCAAGGGCGGGTCTCCCCGCCAAGACTCCACCGCTCCACCGCACAGCGACACGAGTCACTTATCAGTGCGGTGTCGAGCCCCCAAGTGATTAAGTGGCTATCATTCGGCACGTGGCAGCCATTTGGAAGGGAGATTCCCTCCATATGACACCCATCCAGAGGCGTGTCATGCAGACAGGTGGAAGATGGTTAAGCGGCACGGCAGGCTTGCTAGGCTGCATCCACAGCATGACGCCTAGCAGTGCATTTAATGCACTTTGTCCTAACTGCCAGAGTTAGGTATGATAGCACTGTTGGCTATCTAATTAGTAGATAATGACTGTTTTGGCACTGTGGTAACCCCTTAGCCTATAAAAGGAGGGCCATGGCAACATAACAAAGGATTCGGACCTTTGTACACTCATACGCGCGTAGCTGCTCTCCCCGAGGCGACCTTGCCGGGCTAGAGCGCCGCGCGACCACCGCGGTCCTCTCTTCAATCCACCAAAGCAGGAGTAGGTTTTTACGCTTCACAGCGGCCCAAACCTGGGTAAAAACCACCAGCGTCACCTCTGTCGTGCTGTCCCATGGCCTCCGCTCTTTGTGCAATGTGATCACTCCCCCTACCAAACCACAAGGGGCCGATGGTCCCATAGGTGATCGTGTTCCACCGCGACAGGTAGGAAATACGTTCAAGATGCTAAAAGAAAAAGAACCGATAATTAATGAGAGGGTGGAGCAAAGTCCCGCTAGGATTGATAAGTTGGAAGAAATTATTAATAATTTTGGTTCAGCTTTTTCTTCTTTTAAAACTATTGAAAAAACTCCTCCTAGTAGGAATTGCAAGTTTATGTAGGTTCCTAAGAATAAGGGTGCCACATCTAGTAATGAAAGCGAAGATCTTAAGATGATAAGTGTTCACCCGACTTCGTTGATTTAATAAGGGAACTTGTCTATGAGAATAAATCCCTCAACTTTATCCCTAGGAGTGTGATCATTAAATATTTGTGTGTTGAAACACCTAGGAAGAATGGATGTGTGATTGAGGAGTTGGAAACTAAGTATGACAACACTTGAAACTATGCATTACGCCTAGCTAGGGGCGTAAAACAATAGTGCTTGTTGGGAGGCAACCCAGTAGCTATCTTAATTTTGCTTGTTCTTTTCCTTTTTTTGGTGTGCACACAATTGTGCTACTGTTATGGTTGTGTTTTTGTGTCTAAATTATTGTTTGTGCCAAGTAAAGCCTTCGGGATGATTTGGATTATAGTTGCTTTGATTCTATGAAAAAACAGAAACTTTTGTGCCAAGTTGCAAAATTGTTAAGATTCACTCGAGTGTTATAAAATTCTAAATTTTTACACATGATTGATATACAAATTTCTCAAGTTATCCTAAGTTTTTAGAATTGTTGGAGTTACAGAAGTATGGTCATTGTTCGAATTACTTCAGACAGTTCTGTTTTTGACAGATTTTGTTTTTGTTGTGTTGTTTGCTTGTTTTGATGAATCTATTGATTGTATCGGGGGGTTATTAGCCATGGTGAAATTAGAATACAGTAGGTATTATGCAATAATAAAATATAAATGGGTTTACAACAGTACCTAAAGTGGTGATTTGCTTGTTATACTGATAAATCTCGCGAAGGTTTTTGTTGAGTTTTGTGTGCTGAAGTTTTCAAGTTTTGAGTAAGATCACAATGGATGAAGGAATAAGGACTAGAAAGAGCCTAAGCTTGGGGATGCTCGAGTCACCCCAAGGTAATATTCAAGGAGTCCCAAGCATCTAAGCTTGGGGTTGCCCCGGAAGGCATACCCTCTTTCTTCTACCAACTATCGGTAATATTACTTGGATCTATATTTTTATTCATCACATGATATGATTTTTGCTTGGAGCGTCGTGTATTACATCAGCCCTTGCTTTGTTTCCTTTTTAGTTTGCCACAATCATCTTTTCTGAACATGCCTTTTTGAGAGGGACACACATTATTCATATTTTTTTAGAATACTCTATGTGCTTCACTTACATCTTTTGAGCTAGGCAGTTGCTCTAGTGCTTCACTTATATCTTTTTGAGCACGGTGGTGGTTATATTTTAAAGAAATAGTTGCACTCTCATTCTTCACTTATATCATTTTGAGAGTTGATAATAGTAATGCCAATGTGTACAAGTTATGAAATTGGTCCTGATATGAGAGGTATTCAAGAGGGATATAATAAAAACTTTCATGTAGATCACTAAATATGGTAAGTTTGATTCCTTGCAATAGTTTTGCGATATAAAGGTGGTAATATGTGGGTTCTGCTAGTGAGTAATTGTGGTTTAGTAAGAATATTGGTGTTAAGGTTTGTGATTCCCGAAGCATGCACGTATGGTCTCTCGTTATACTAAGAAGTTGGGGCATGATTTATTATTGAGTGTCTTCCTTTGCGTGAAGGTCAGGCGCGCGCGATGGTTAACTCCTACCAACCTCCCCTTAGGGGCATGAGTAGTAGTACTTTGCTTCAAGGTCTAATAAACTTTTGCAATATGTATGTGAGTTCTTTATGACTAATGTGAGTCCATGGATTATACGCACTCTCACCTTTCCGCAATTTGCTAGCCTCTTCCGTACCGTGCATTGGCCTTTCTCACCTTGAGATGTGCTGCAAACTTCGCCGGTGTATCCAAACCATGTGTTATGATACGCTCTATCAGACATAATCCTCACCACCATACCTACCAATTATGGCATTTCCATTCCGAGATATATTGCCATGCAACTTCCACAATTCCATTTTTATGACACACATCATCATTGTCATATTGCTTTGCATGATCATATAGCTAACATAGTATTTGTGGCTCAACCACCATTCATCATTTTTTATACATGTTACACTAGATCATTGCACATCCTGGTACACTGCTAGAGGCATTCATATAGTCATATTTTGTTCTAGTATCGAGTTGTAATTTTTTAGTTGTAAGTAAATATAAGTGTGATGATCATGATATTCATTATTAGAGCATTGTCCCAAGTGAGGAAAAATAGTAGGCTAAAAAGAGCCCACAAAAAAAGATGCCAAAAAGAGCACAACAAAAAAAAGTGAGAGAAAAAGAGAGAAGGGGCAATGTTACTATCCTTTTCCACACTTGTGCTTCAAAGTAGCACCATGTTTGTCATATAGAGAGTCTCCTATGCTTTCATTTTCATATAACTAGTGGGAATTTTTCATTATAGAACTTGGCTTGTATATTCCAATGATGGGCTTCCTCAAATACCCGAGGTCTTCTAGAGCAAGCAAGTTGGATGCACACCCACTCATTTTTCTTTTTGAGCTTTCATACACTTATAGCTCTTAGTGCATTGGTTGCATGGCAGTCCCTACTCCTTGCATTAAAATTAATTGATGGGCATCTCCATAGCCAGTTGATTAGCCTCGTCGATTTGAGACTTTCTCCTTTTTTTCTTCTCCATATTATCTCTATCACCATACTCTATTCCACCCATAGTGCTATATCCATGGCTTCTGCTCATGTATTACGTGAGGGTTGAAAATGCTGAAGCGCATTAAAAAGTATGAACCAATTGCTTGGCTAACACCTGTGTTGTGCGTGTTTTATATTTTGTGTTAAGAAGATAGAGCATGACAAGGCTATATGATTTTGTAGGGATAACGTTCTTTAGCATTGATATTTTGAAAGACATGATTCTTTGTTGGTATGACTTATTATTATTGTTTTTATGTCAAATTATAGACTATTGCTTTGAATCATTCGGATCTTAATATTCATGCCACAAAAGAAAGATTACATGATGAACATGTTAGGTAGCATTCCATATCAAAAATTCTATTTTTATCATTTACCTACTCGAGGACGAGTAGGAATTAAGCTTGGGGATGCTTGATACGTCCCCAACGTATCTATAGTTTTTGATTGTTCCATGCTATTATAGTGTGGCACCCCATCTCAGAGAGACCGGAACGCCCCGTATTCCAGCCCAAAGATCAAGTCTTCTAGAATACGGCACTGCTTGGCATAGAACAAATTAGCTCTTTATTACAATTACTCGGAGTACAATGGTTCGAGTATTACAATGGAATATCTTGGCACGATGACACTAAGCGTGCGAAGGTTGCTCTATGCTAGCAGCAGAACAACTCGAAGCAGCGGAATAACTTCTAGCAGTGGAACAACGACGAGAGTGATGGACTCCACTCCGCAGGGACTCTGACTGGAACGCGTATCCTAGCTCGCAAACTCGGGATCCTTGTCAAGCAAGCAAACACTGCATCACCTGCAAACTGGCATGACACGCTAGGTGAGTACTTTCAATGTACTCGCAAGGCTCACAGCAACCAAAAGCAATCAAGACAAACAACAACATGGCATTTACAAATTTATTATCCATGATGACCATGATATCACTAGAACAATACAAGACGAGCTTGGCATGAACATATGAACATGACGATACTAGCATGCAGCATGTTTAAACTATCATGATCCACTTACTTTGTGGGGAGGTTACCTCGTAACCATCACATGCATTAACTTACCATCACTGGCATCACACGATCACCTCAGGACCAACCAAGCTTGGTATTAACAATACTGTAGTGATCACAAGACCATAAGGAGCTTGACCTTTACTCGGGATCATCACATGACACCATAATATCAACCAACCTCGGTATCCATGATACCACCGTGATCCTCTCACGATCACATAAAGATTAACCAACTTCTTTCCTCATCGAACCAGGGTTGTTCATTAGTCAGGTTATTATTACTGTTGACCCATAGTGTGACCTACTACGAACTGGGCCCATATCCGCGGGCGCGGCAATCGATAGATTATACACTCTGCAGAGGTTAGTACACTGTACCCACACTACGGAACCCAAGGCCTCGTGCTACCATTCGGGTGGACCAACGGTGTTCCGACAAAACCGATCTACTACATGACACTCTCCCGGCCACTCCGACAAACTCCCCTTTGGGCTAAGTCATGGGTGGCCCCGATGTCACCTCGTGACACCCAACGGCCACCGCCATGGCAAAACAAAAACAGTCCCAAATGGGGACAACCCGGGTATAACACAACTTGGGCACACAAGGCTTATGGCTCCCTACCTGATCAGGGTAGCACACGCACATAACCTTCCCTAGTTGGAGGCACCAGGGAGAGGCATGACAATAGACCCAGTTAAGACCCCCCCCCCCCATAAGGCAAGTGTGGCTTCACTGGTCAGCTCGATTCAATGGCACTATGATTTAGCCAACAGATCTGTTCAAGTTTGATTAAAGTGCCGTTAAAATTGATTGATGCTGAGTCATAATAACATGTTGAAACCAAAATGTATATGAACATGATTTCAACATGAGCATGAATGGAGAGCATAACCATACGAATCATAACATCAATAGCAATAAATCATTTACTCTACGAGATACAACTGAGCATGGCATAGCAATGATTTAGAATAACGGTAGCTTAACACTACATACGAACAAAAGCATGATCACTAGCATCAGAAATAATTACCAGAATATAACATGATTATAATAGTAGCATGAAATCATTAAACTAACTGGTGCAAAGTGATCACGGCATAGTAACGAGCATGGATCCATAAGCATATAAAGCATTCACGAAAATATTAACATGCACAACTTATGCAAATATTCAAGTGGAAAACCAAGACTATTGCAAGGGCATCATGCAAGTGGCTGTCGTGGCTTGCCTGGGGATTAAGGATCCACCGGGGAGAAGTGTGGAGAGATCGTGGAAAGAATCGCCGAAAAGATTTCTCTCTCGGAGGGGGCTGATTAGGGGCAAGGGAAAAAGGGTCATTTTCACTATGTGACAACCTTGTGAAAATGATACCAACAGAACGGTCTCGATGAGACGAAGACGTGGGCTTTGGAATCACCTGATTTGGAGTTACCGTCGCGAAGATACGAACGTTTGGAGATCAGGCACTAATCTGTAAAAGAAACAGTCACAAACAAGCCCCTAGCTGGAAAACAGAAAGCTCATTTCTAGAAAATACGCTTTACCACAGAGAAAATGCATTCTGGCCTGTAGTCGAACCCGAATAAGCCTTCAACCACAGAAAACATAAAGTATAAAATGAGTCTTCACTTAAAGACATCAGCGGGGCCGGGTCAACGTACTGTGTGGCTGACTGGTGGGGTTCACGCGTAGGTGGGGTCGCCGGCTGGGTCTTCTTCTTCCTTCGTCAATCCTGCACCTGGCCAGGGTAGGGCCGACCCCGACTAGGCCTGTGGAGCTACAGGGCACCTCCGGCGAGACTCCGCCTATGGATGAGCTCAGCGGGGCACGACACATCCTGTGGGCCCATCCACGGTCGGTGGGGAGGGTCGAGCTGTTGATGGCTTCGAGGACGGCGGTCGATGGCGTCGGGCGATGAGGGGCAGGGTGCTCCGGCAGCGAGGCGACGGAGAGAAGACTCGGGAGAGCTTCGCCGGAGTTTGGGTGCTCCACTGGTGAAGAAATGAGGGAAGGAGGAGCTCGGCACCGCGCCAATTTAGGCGGAGGACGGCGGCGGGCACGTTGGCCATGGAGGGCAGAGAGGGACTCCGGAGGTGATTGGAGAGGCTGGGCGGGGTGCTTAGAGGGAGAGGAGGCTGTGGGTGAGGTCGAAGGGCTCGGGGAAGGTCTATATATAGCAGCGGCCGAGGTGGGGAGGGAGCTTAGCCACGGTGATGCGTCACCGGAGCTCCAGTGCGCAGACTCGGGTCGGTGGCAGCTAGCCTGGCTCCGCGACGCTTGCCAACCTGACGAGAAGCGGAGGAAGGTGATGGCTCAGAGGAAGAAGCCAGGGAGAGATGGAGGTCACGGGCACACTCTGTTCCTCGACGGGGACGGCGCAAAGAGGAATAATCTAGAGGGGAGAGGGTTCCAAAGCGACGGCGACGGCACGAGGAAGCCACCAGACACGCTCAGGCGCGTGAGGGCGACGAGAGGAGAAGGGACTAGAGCACGACAGTGCTCTGGACGCGACCAAGCACTGCAGAGCGCGCGCACTGGCGTGCAAACACGCGGTCACTACCTGCCCAGGCTAGGAAAGGACTCGAGAGGCAGGCACAAGATGTCTAGCGTGTTGTCCTCTCTCCTAGTGACACACTAGAGGTGATGGATCAATAGAAGAGGCTCTGAGCTGAACTGAGGGATCGATGAAAGTTTGTTGTAGCAAACTTGACTGCATCACTGTGATCAACAGAGAAGTGCTAAGAGCCAAACTAGATGTCTGGGAGGGTTAGAGTAGGAAGGACAACAGTCCTATCAAGTTTTGACGGAATTGGACCAATATTTTGTATAGTTGCTTTACAAACAACAAAAAGGTCCAAAAAATGAATATTGATGTGGCACTCACATCAAGTGTTTCCTTGGGCTGAAAATGGGCATAGGGAAGTTATTTATGCATAAGAAGACACTGTATAAATTTCATGCCATTTTTGCATGCCAAAATGGTACTTCCTTCACAGTGGTCCTCTCTGGACATAAAATAAGAAAAATTCTAGATGGAAAATGGCTAGATGAAATGAGTCCAAATTTGGTGGAGATGAGTGATATGGGAAGTAGCATGTCCTGGTAAATTTTTAGCAGAAATGAAGCAATATAAAATATACTTGCTTCACAACTTTAAAATATTGACATGAGCAAAGATTGGATGGTGTGCTCACATAGATTATTAGATAGAGCTGAAAGTTGGTAGAGTGCCATGATATGAGCACATGAAGGAGCTTGCAAAATTTCAACTCATTTGGATACACCTAGCTGGTACTTCCTTCACAAAGGCTTCCATCTGACAGGAACTTTGGAAAATTGCTGAGGAAGATAGGCTAGGAAAATGGAGCTGAATTTTGTAATGTGGCAATTATTTGGATAGGAGAGAATGCCCAAAAATTTTGGGAGCAATCAAGAAAAGATAGGTAGCACTTCCTTCACAAAAAGCCACACTGGACAGAATTGAAGAATGAATATTGATGAATTATTTTTGGGCTAGTCAAGGAAGGTTTGGACATATTTGGGGCATATATGATCCAAACAATTTATGAGCATTATTTGGGAATTTTGAGAGAGACATAAATATATGTTGGTTCACAACCTAGGGAATATAGGGTTATCCTTTTAATAGAAAAAGGAATATTTCCAATAAAATGAATATTGGGATTGGTCCAAGATGGAAATGACATGGTCTTGCGAAGGATTAGAGGATGATAAGCCACTTCTGAGACTTGAGAAGAGATGATCTTCCCAGGTTCCAATACCACATAGCCACAGAAAAAGACTTCAAAGCAAAAATCCAAATAAAATCAAAAGAAAAAGAAAGGGCCAAAATCCAGGGTGTTAGAAACCTCCCCCCTTAAAGAAATCTTGTCCTCAAGATTTGGTTGCTCAGGGAACAAACATGAATATTCTGACTTAAGGAAACCGTTTCCAACTCGGGTATCCTTTTCCATTATATGATGTTCCCACTAAATTTAATATGACTGCTTACCTTGCTCGGGGGTTGTTTGCTTTACCGTATTCATATGCTGACAGGTCTTACCTCACACATTCATGCTTACACTGGCTCCACTTCCTTTCATATCTGTCGGCTTAGCTGGGGGTGATAGATTATCATGACTGCAATATATGCCCGTCTCACAAGTCCGAGAGTTGTTCCTGATGGATGTGTCATTATTATATCCAGCACTGACAGCATTCCATAGAGCTATGAACAACTTTCTTGGTGTACACCAAATATCTTCATTGAGTTGCTCAAATAGCTGCATCTCCTCCGGGTTCAACACAGTGTTGTGAATCATAACTGTTCTCCTGGCGGATTCTGACTTCTTGCAGGTATTCCTGAATCACCTTGGCTGGCTCCACTTTCGTGAGTATCCAATCTGTATCAAGGAGTTGACTATCACCTGTCGTGACCAGCTTAAAGGAATACGGCCTTATAACAAGAGCATCTCGAGACTTGATGGACGGTGGTTCTGACAGAAGCATCTTGTTCATGGCTGGCTATTCTTTAACTAATTCCCATATGCGAGGGCACATGCTTCGAGACTGTTGTTCAACATTCTGATTATTCATTTTGTCGGTATATCCATATGGATATTAGACCGTGTGATGCTTTAACATGGTCACTGAAGCCTATCGGTTGGGCTGGTGATACGTCTCCATCGTATCTACTTTTCCTAACGCCTTTCCTCTTGTTTTGGACTCTAATTTGCATGATTTGAATGAAACTAACCCAGACTGACGCTGTTTTTAGCAGAACTACAATGGTGTTGTTTTTGTGCAGAAATAAATGTTCTCGGATTGGAACGAAACTTCACGAGGATTTTTTATATAATAAAAGAGGATTTCTGGAGCCAAGAACCACAGGAGGGGGGCACCTGGGTGGGCACAACCCACCAAGGCGCGCGCCCCCCTCCAGGCGCACCTAGGTGGGTTGTCCCCACCTGGTGGCCCCGCAGACTCCAACCCTGATGCTATAAAGTCATATTTTCAGAGAAAAAAATCAGGGAGAAAGAATTATCGCGTTTCACGAGACGGAGCTGCCGCCACCTCTTGTTCTTCATCGGGAGGCCAGATCTGGAGTCCGTTTGGGGCTCTGGAGAGGGGGATCTTCGATCTTTGTCATCACCAACCCTTCTCCATCGCCAATTCCATGATGCTCCACACAGGGAGTGAGTAATTCCTTCGTAGGCTCGCTGGTCGGTGAGGAGTTGGATGAGATTCATCATGTAATCGAGTTAGTTTTGTTAGGGCTTGATCCCAAGTATCCATTATGTTCTGAGATTGATGTTGCTATGACTTTGCCATGCTTAAGGCTTGTCACTTTGGGCCCGGGTGCCATGATTTCAGATCTAGATCGTTTATGTTTTCACCATTATATCTATGTTCGACATCCGATCTTGCAAGTTATAGTCACCTACTACATGTTATGATCCGGCAACCCCAGAGTGATAGAAGTCGGGACACTTCCCGATGATGACCGTAGTTTGATGAGTTCATGTATTCATTATGTGTTAATGTTTTGTTCCAGTTCTCTATTAAAAGGGGGCCTTAATATCCCTTAGTTTCCATATGGACCCCGCTGCCACGGGAGGGTAGGACAAAAGATGTCATGCAAGTTCTTTCCATAAGCACGTATGACTATTTACGGAATACATGCCTACACTATATTTATGAACTGGATCTAGTGCTGTATCACCCTAGGTTATGACTGTTATATGATGAATATCATCCAATGAATTCACCGATCCAATGCCTATGAATTTCTCTCATATTGTTCTTGCTAAGTTACCACTGCTATTGTTACTCTTGCACTTGCCACAAAATCATTGCTATTATTGTTATCGTTACTATTGCTGTTGCTACAATTATCAAAACTACCATACTACTTTATTACTAATTACTTTGCTGCAGATAATTAATCTCCAGGTGTGGTTGAATTGACAACTCAGCTGCTAATACTTGCAAATATTCTTTGGCTCCCCTTGTGTCGAATCAATAAATTTGGGTTGAATACTCTACCCTCGAAAACTATTGCGATCCCCTGTACTTGTGGGTTATCAAGACCTTTTTCTGGCGCCGTTGCCGGGGAGCATTGCTATATTTGTTGAGTCACTTGGGATTATTATCAAATTATCACTATGAAGAATTTGAAAGATGCTAAGACTATGATTTTTCCCTCTAAGACGAGGGCAGGTAAGGAACTGCCATCCAGCTCCGCTTTAGATTCACCTTCTGTTATAAGTAGACTTGCAACACCACCACATGCTATCAATTCTGATATGTCGCAAGTTATTGATGATGCTACTTCTGCTATGAATGCTACTCATGATGATGCTAGTTCCTTGCTTGATGATAATGTGCCACTAGGTGAATTTCTTGATGAACAACTTGCTAGAACTAAAGCTTTTGAGAATGCTGAAACTGATGAAATTGTTGAAACAAATGAAGAGCTTGAAACTGAAAATCTTGAAACACCTATTAGACCTAGTTCTCCTAGATATGAATTGCCAAAGGTACCAGAAGGTTATGTTATGGATGAGGAGACAACTAGAGACATTCTTGCTTGTAAGGATAGAGATGATCTGGAAAAATTATTATGCAAGTATAAAGAAAAGACTTTGAATGCTAGAATGAAATGTGATCCTAAGTTTGCTACTTCACCTATCTTTGTTGATGATAAGGATTATGAATTCTCTGTCGACCCACAGTTGATTACTTTGGTTGAATCTGATCCTTTCCATGGTTATGAAACTGAAACTGTTGTGGCACATCTTACTAAGTTGAATGACATAGCCACCCTATTTGCTTATGATGAGAAAATTCGCTACTATTATATTGTCAAATTATTTCCGTTCTCATTAAAGGGTGATGCTAAGGCTTGGTACAATACTCTTGCTCCTGGTTGTGTGCGTAGTCCCCAGGATATGATTTATTACTTCTCTGGAAAAAAAATTCCTGCTCATAAGAAACAAGCTGCCTTACAGGAAATATTTAACTTTGCACAAATTGAAGGAGAGTCCCCCACAAGCTTGGGGGAGGCTTCTCCAATTGCTTAATGCTTTGCCTGATCATCCTCTTAAGAAAAATGAAATACTTGATATCTTCTATAATGGACTAACCGATGCTTCTAGGGACTTCCTAGATAGTTGTGCTGGTTGTGTTTTCAGGGAGCGAACTGTTGAACAAGCTGAAGAATTATTGAATAACATATTGAAGAATTATGATGATTGGACTCTTCCCGAACCACCACTCAAACCTACTTCGAAGAAGAGGGGTATCTTATATCTCAGTCCTGAAGATATGCAAGAGGCAAAGAAACCCATGAAGGAAAAAGGTATTAAAGCAGAGGATGTTAAAAATTTACCACGTATCGAAGAAATACATGGGCTTGAAACACCACCACCACCTAAGGTGGTAGAGGTAAATTCTTTAATGAAGTTCGATGAGGGTGATATTCCTTATAATAAACATCCTAGTCAATGCCTTTATGAGTTTGATAATTACGTTAGAAACAAGATCACTTCAATGCAAATGTTATGAAGCAATTGAAATACAATTCTGATATGATTGCTCGCTTGAGTGACTTGTTATTTAGAATCTCAAATGATGTTAGAGGTGTAGGAAAGCATGCTTCTATGGTTCAAACTCAATTAGAACAAGTTGCTAAATCTCAAAGAGAGTTGCTTGATGAAATGAATAATAATATCAATGATCATGCTGTTAGAGTAATGACTAGAGGAGGTAGAATGACTCAGGAATAACTTTATCCTGAGGGACACCCAAAAAGAATTGAACAAGACTCTCAAAGAGTTGACACTAATGTACCTAGTCCTTCTAAAAAGAAAAGAAGAAGAAAAATGATAGGACTTTGCATGCCTCTAGTGAACCTGAAGTTGAAAAACCTCCTGATAATGATAATGAAGTCTCTATCTCTGATGCTGAAACTCAATCTGGTAGTGAACACTCACCTTCTGAAAATGAAAAATACAATGATGAGGTTCATGAAGACACTCAAACAAATAATAAAGAACCAGATAATGATGTTGAGATAGAACCAGCAGCTGATTTTGATAACCCACAAACCAAGAATAAAAGATATGATAAAAGAGACTTTGTTGCTAGAAAACACGGTAAGGAAAGAGAACCGTGGGTTCAAAAACCTATGCCCTTTCCACCTAAGTCAACCAAAAAGAAAGATGATGAAGGATTTGAACGCTTTGCTGAAATGCTGAGGCCAGTCTTTTTGCGTACTCGCTTGACTGATATCTTAAAAATGCCTCCTTATGCAAAGTACATGAAAGACATCATCACCAATAAGAGAAAAATATCGGAATATGAAATCTCCACCATGCTTGCTAATTATACTTTTAAGGATGGAGTACCTAAAAAACTTGGAGATCCGGGAATACCAACTATACCTTGCTCCATCAAAAGAAATTATGTGAAAACCGCTTTGTGTGATTTAGGAGCTGTTGTTAGTGTTATGCCTTTCTCTCTTTATAAAAGACTTGATTTGAATAAACTCACACCTACTGAAATATCTTTGCAAATGGCTGATAAATCAACTGCCATACCTATTGGTATTTGTGAGGATGTGCCCGTTGTTGTTGCTAATGTTACTATCTTAACTGACTTTGGTATACTTGAGATGCCCGAGGACGACAACATGTCAATTGTCCTCGGTAGACCCTTCTTGAATACTGCAGGGGCTGTTATTGATTGCAATAAAATCAAGGTCACTTTTCATATCAATGGTAATGAGCATACGGTGCACTTTCCGAAGAAACAATTCCAAGTGAATAGTATTAATGTTATTGAAAAATCTCTGACAATCACTATAGGAAGTTTTCAACTACCCCTACCTACTGTTAAAAAGAAATACGAAATGCTTATTGTTCGGGACATCCATATCCCCATTGAGGTAACTTAGTGTTTTACGAAAGTTCTTCGGTTTCATGCTAATCGGAAGTGGTTGTTAATAAGACTTGATCAACCTTATTAATAAATCATTTTTTAGAGGTATGAAGTTGATGAATTCAGTGAGCACTACCTTCTGTCCCTACTTTTTGTTTTCTGTTTTTATTAGTTAAATAAAATAAAATGCCATGCCTTGCCTGTTTTCTGAGGTCTCCGTGCAATAAAAAAATGACCCAAAAATAAAAGTTCTCAGAATGCTCTGAAAATTTAATATGATTTTTTTCTGAATATTTAAGAATTTTTGGTGCAAATAACATCAGACGGGGGTGCACCAGGTGGGCACAACCCACCTGGGTGCGCCAGCAACCCCAGGCACGCACTGATGGGTTGTGGTCCCCATGTGGGCCCACTCACTTATTCCTTCACTCCATATCATCACCTACCTCCAGAAAAAAAATCACCATTGCTCTCTCTCTCGTGTTCTTGCTCTCAAACCCACGGATTTCGATCTCTTTACTCGAAGCTCCGTTTTCAAAACTGTTTCGGGGAATTGTTGCTTGGTATGTGCCTCCTCCATTGGTCCAATTAGTTTTTGCTTTAGTGGTTTATATTTAGAATAATTAGTTGCTCTTGGTGCTGCTGTAGATGAGCTTGCATGTTAAATTCATAGAGTTCTAAGTAGTTTGAATGCTTGATATGGCCTCTATGCATCCCTATGAGTAGTTCCTATCAATCTTGTGAAGTTTTGTTGAGAAAAATTTTGTGAACTAAAAATTTCAGAATTTTGTTCATAGGAAAAAGATGAGTATCTTCAGGAAGTTTGCTTCCAAGAAGAACTCCAAGGGTGTTATTGGGGAGTCATCTGACAATGATCTCCGCACCCGGAGAATGGCGGAGGTACGGCCGTGCGAATGGCCGCATAACCCATTCATGGAAAGGGCCTGAATCCTTCAAGAGTTTACACAATATGCTGCTAATGCCGGCCTCACCGACTTCATCGTAGCTGAATGTGAACAGTATAATCTCCTCACAAATTACTTTGTGCAAAGTTTTCATTTCTTGAGTAGGAATAATCCTCCTAAGGTGAAGTTTAACTTATATGCTGAACCCCATCAGATACCACTTTCTGAGTTTTGTGACATATGCATGATCCCTTCTGACGAGGATTTAGTAGAGCCTAGGCCCGCAGAGTTTGATGGTATTTACCGCACTCTGACTGTGGGGGATGAGAGAGGGGTATCGGCTGTCATTGCCACTAGCTTACACTTTCCGGCTGTGCATTATTTTGCTCTATTCATTGCGAAGTGTTTGCTTGCTAGAGAGAAGGTAGGTGCACTCAGTGCGCCTGACTTTGCTATTTTACGTCGTGCACTTTACGGCGACGACACTTATAGCTTGGGAGCTATTGTGGCACGTCGCCTCCACATTAACAGATCCAAGAGTAAATTACATGGTGGCATTTATGCTACTCGCTTGGCAAGTCACTTTAACATTCAGATACGCCAGCATGACTATCCTTTACCCAAGGTTTATTTAGATCGCTCGGCTATGGCACACCACCAATTTATTGATGGCCAGAACACTGCTAGTGATTTTTCTTATAACCTTGATTTTAGTGAGGACACTCGTGATATTATTCCGTTGCCTGCACCTGCTTTGTTTGATCCTATTGCCAGGGGCAGATACAGGATTATGCCTGAGGACATTGTCGCCTACCGGAACAACCTGGCTGCGGCACAGGCGGAGCCTC
This sequence comes from Thinopyrum elongatum, assembly GCA_011799875.1. Classification (NCBI taxonomy): domain Eukaryota; kingdom Viridiplantae; phylum Streptophyta; class Magnoliopsida; order Poales; family Poaceae; genus Thinopyrum; species Thinopyrum elongatum. Next base: position 310,253,973 of record CM022298.1, on the reverse strand, counting down.
AGGAATGGGACCCTCAGGTGCCCGCTCCCCAGCACTTCAACATAGGACCCCATGGCTTCTTCGAGTGGTGATTACCAAGTTAGGCCAAAAGGGGAGTACGTATTTCCACCGACATTACTTTCATGTTCACACTTTTCATTCCAGTTATCGGTGTCCACACTTTTTCATTGTATTATCCATGCTAGATTTATTTTCTCGCCTTCTTCTTGTGTGTTTAAAAAACTTTGAGAAAATACAAAAATATTCCTGCTTCTTTTTTATTTTTTATTATTTTTCTTTCTAGTATAATTAGCTGTAGTGTTTAAAAAGAAAACCCAAAAAGATTTCCTTGTTCTTCTGTTGCTTGTTGGGAGCTCTCCCGTGTAAATAGTTTTTCTTGTTTTTGTTTTTCCTTTCTTAAATTTGCTTTCTTTCAGAAAAAGAAAAACTCCAAAAATATTTCAGTGTGTTCCTATGAATTTCTTTTTATTGAGTCATACCGAGGAGAAAACCACGATGAAAATGTTGAGTGGCTCTCATATGCATTGTTGTTGATCTAACAGAGAGCCATTATTACCTTGTTTTCTTGTTTTTGAATAAATGTTTGCAGATTCCAGCTTAGTCCATGGCACTCTTGCATTATTATTATTTTCATATCGTTCGGTCGTGCAAGTGAAAGGCAATAATGACGATATTTGATGAACTGGCTGTGGCAGAGAGAAACGGGTATGAACTCAACTTGTTCTGTTTTTGTAAATATGTTTAACCTAGTATCCATGATTTAGCTCATTATGATCAAACATGTTTGCAATGACACTAAGAGATTATAGTTTCTCATGTCATGCTTAAGTAGCTAGGAGAAGATAATGATTTATCTTGGATGTCAACATTGCGTTAAAATAATTGTGATGTAGTATGATGATATGGTATCCTCCTCTGAATGTTCGGGTGGCTTGACTTGGCACATGTTCATGCATGTAGTTGAATCAAAACCAACATAGCCTCTATGATATTTATGTTCATGGTGTTCATATCCTACTCATGCTAGTATCCAATATTACTTATGCATAATGCATGTTCATGACCGTTTTCGCTCTCTAGCTGGCCGCTTCTCAACCTAATTGCTAGCCTTCACCTGTACTAAGTGGGAATTCTGCTTGTGCATCAAAACCCTGAAACCCAAGTTATTCCAGATAAGTCCACCATACCTACCTATATGCGGTATTACCCTGCAGTCCTAAGTAAATTTGCATGTGCCACCTCTAAAAACTTCAAATAAATATCCTTTTTTTGTGTGCCTGAATTATTCATAGAGCAACAGGAGGTAGTCAGTATCTTCCATGCTAAGTGGTTTATTCTCATGATGAGTGTTTATTCGCTCGTCCTTGCACGAGAGGGGCGGTAATAGGGATTCCCAGTCCTGAATTCAAATTGCAAATAATTAAACAAAACTCCCCCAGGAATGTTGTTGGTATGGACGGCACCCGTTGTTTTAGACAAGCCGTCGAGTGTGATTGTTGGTGGAAGGGTGGGGGGGGGGGGGTAAACCTTTACTTTTATTGCTTGGGAACTGCCACTAATGTGTTTAGCATGGAAGATATGGATAACTAATGGTCGCGAAGTAAATAAGAAGGGTGCACTTCTCAAAATTTCATTTACCTCTGTTTTAAAACTTGAGCTCTAGCACCTCTGCAAATCACTGCTTCCCTCTGCGAAGGGACTATCTATTTACTTTTATGTTGTGTCATCACCTTCTCAAATAAGCGCCAGAACCTGAGAGCACTATTGCCATCCTCATGCATTGTGTGTAGCTAATGTTGGGTGCATCATGACTGGATCTTTTCTACCATGAGTTACAATGTCTAGTCGCTGCTCGGACTTTGGAGGTGCTCTGCATTTATGTTTTGCGGTCTCAGAAAGGGCTAGCGAGATACCACTATTGTCATATTATATCATGGTTGCTTTGACAAAGTGTTGTTGTTTGAGATATCTTATTATTGCTCGCTAGTTGATTATGCCATTGTTATGAGTTAATATAATTTTTATTATGCCATTGTTAGGAGTTAATATAATTTTTAAGAGTTATTGCCGATATGGTTAGTTATAATCTTTGCTGAAAACCTGGGTGCTACTTAAGCTTATTTATGTAAACAATAGCAAAAGAGTTCGTAAAAGTTTTTCTTTTTCACTTTCAGTTTATCAACTGAATTGCTTGAGGACAAGCAAAGGTTTAAGCTTGGGGGAGTTGATACGTCTCCGTCATATCTACTTTTCCTAACGCTTTTCCTCTTGTTTTGGACTCTAATTTGCAAATTTTGAATGAAACTAACCCGAACTGACGCTGTTTTCCGCAGAACTACCATGGTGTTGTTTTTGTGCAGAAATAAAAGTTCTCGGATTGGAACAAAACTTCGCGAGGATTTTTTATATAATAAAAGATATTTTTTGGAGCCAAGAACCATAGGAGGGGGGGGTAACTGGGTGGGCACAACCCACCGGGGCACGCCCCCCCTCTAGGCGTGCCCAGGTGGGTTGTCCCCACCTGGTGGCCCCGCAGACTCCAACCCTGATGCTATAAAGTCATATTTTCGGAGAAAAAATCAGGGAGAAAGAATTATCACGTTTCATGAGACGGAGCTGCCGCCACCTCATGTTCTTCATCGGGAGGCCAGATCTGGAGTCCGTTTGGGGCTCCAGAGAGGGGGATCTTCGATCTTCGTCATCACCAACCCTTCTCCATCGCCAATTCCATGATGCTCCCCACCGGGAGTGAGTAATTCCTTCGTAGGCTCGCTGGTCGGTGAGGTGTTGGATGAGATTCATCATGTAATCGAGTTAGTTTTGTTAGGGCTTGATCCCTAGTATCCATTATGTTCTGAGATTGATGTTGCTATGACTTTGCCATGCTTAATGCATGTCACTTTGGGCCCAGGTGCCATGATTTCAGATCTGAACCGTTTATGTTTTCACCATTATATCTATGTTCTAGATCCGATCTTGCAAGTTATAGTCACCTACTACGTGTTATGATCCGGCAACCTCAGAGTGACAGAAGTCGGGACACTTCCCGGTGATGACCGTAGTTTGATGAGTTCATGTATTCATTATGTGTTAATGCTTTGTTCCAGTTCTCTATTAAAAGGAGGCCTTAATATCCCTTAGTTTCCATATGGTCCCCGCTGCCACGGGAGGGTAGGACAAAAGATGTCATGCAAGTTCTTTCCATAAGCACGTATGACTATTTACGGAATACATGCCTACATTATATTTATGAACTGGAGCTAGTGCTGTATCGCCCTAGGTTATGACTGTTATATGATGAATATCATCCAATGAATTCACCGATCCAATGCCTACGAATTTCTCTCATATTGTTCTTGCTAAGTTACCACTGCTATTGTTACTCTTGCACTTGCCACAAAATCATTGCTATTATTGTTACCATTACTATTGCTGTTGCTACTATTATCAAAACTACCATAGTACTTTGCTGCAGATAATTAATCTCCAGGTGTGGTTGAATTGACAACTCAGCTGCTAATACTTGCAAATATTCTTTGGCTCCCCTTCTGATGAATCAATAAATTTGGGTTGAATACTCTACCCTCGAAAACTGTTGCTATCCCCTATACTTGTGGGTTATCAGCTGGCCTTTGGTCTGACATGACAGACTTGGATATACAATACTGATGATTCTAAGCATATGCAGCTGGGCAAACGGGTTGCCTTGATATGAGGTCCTTTCCAAAATGGAGTAGACCCTTGGGCGTATGTTCATGGTGATTACTGACTCAGACTGTCTGAGGTATTTGTACCATGTTGGTCATGCAACAAGTACCATAGCTGTATTGTCGGTCTGGCTTTTTCATTATTGTTTTCTTTGTCCGGATCCTTTGCTGAAAGAACTTGGCCACATATATCCTTAATTCTTCGTGTGACCATAGGTGCTATCAGATGCAATATTCCGGCAATCATACCTTGGCCTTGTTAATGACTCGGGTCATAGGATGTATGCTAGGTCCATGTATGCTTGTACGGAGTTCATTGTTGCCTTCAATCATACAAGCCAGTGACAAAGGTTGATTACATCACTTTGTCGGGTGTGAGGAAGCTGGCCTTGATAAGCACTGTCAAAATTGTTGTCCCATGTTGTCTTTCCTCAAACTTTGTCGATCCTTGCATCACCCTCTAAGATGTATAACTGGCTTTCTTCCTTTTGCATAACTAGTGATGTTGTCGGGTTCTTACCTTGACTTCATCATCATAACAATGACTTGCAAGAACTTGGCAGCATGCTCACAATATAGAAGTATTTGATTCCCAAAGCAGACTTGTGTTCTGACTGATCCTTGCTTCTGACCAGACTATTGTGGATCTGACCTTTGGGATGCACCGCCATATGCTGCCAGCTCATTTTGTAATACCTTGCACCAGTGCCGTACTGAGGAAGATTGGACAGCTCATGTTGCAAGCCATCGAGAGTGTCTTGCTAGGAAGATTGAATATCTTGTGCTCGAAGCTCTTGCCGGGGCAGCTTGTTGAAGAAGACTGGGTATCGTGCTTTAGAAGCTTCCCCCTTAATGACTTGCTGGGGAAGACTCGATACCTTATGCCGGAAGCTTTGGCGGTAGCTTACTGAAGAAGCGTGAGTATCTTGTGCTGGAAATCATCAACATACCGTACCGAGGAAGACTGAGGAATCTTGCATTGTAAGCTTCTCTGGTAGCTTGTGAAACAAGACTGGATTTCTTGCACGAGAAGCTTTTTTCTGTGATAGGCGGACTAAATATCATATATATCCTTTAATATTTCTGCTGCCGTTCACTTGTATGAAAGGGGTTGTTCGAGTATCCTTCTTGCCGAGCATGGAATTCATAGCACATCCTGACGTGCTTTCGGGTATAACATGTTTCCGATTGTACTCAAAGCAGAATCAAACCTTGTATATGAACCATACCTTTGACTCAAAATATACAGTTGGTCTTGCACACTATTTTTCTTTCGGTTAATGCCATCATTACTGCTATGAAGAGTGCACACTGATGTAGACTTGATGCTGATAATCAAGCCAGGATATCATTTGTATCCAGACCAAATATTCCCAATATAATGCAGTCGGCTGAGAATTCCATAGTGCTTAGCTGAGCTTCCCAATATTTGAACTCCTTGCTGATTCCTCGGGTCCGGTGTTGGTTGATGAGCAACTTTAATAAGGGGAAAATAAGGTAACACCGAAGGCCCAAAGAAATAAGCAAAAGAAATGAATGAAACAAAAGAAAACAAGGCAATCAAGATTATATACAAGCAATATCATATTCAAGTAACAAAACATATTACTGCTACTCACAACAATAACATGCATGCATACTTAAGCACACAAATCTCACGAGAACTCCGTTACTACAATCTAACATGTTGTGGTGGTGTGCACGAAAGTGAATCCACGTGTGGAAGGAGTTGGTGTAAACAAAGCTACACCAAATACTGGCTTAACACCGGTTGCATCTGAACGGGCACGGGGACGAGGACAGACTTGGTGATCATGTAGTGGAACACGAAGGTCACAACCACATCATCATCAAGGGGATGAAAGGAAACCATAAACGTCCAAAGAATGGTTGACAGGGAAGGATAGTGGTGAAAAACAAGGCTTGTTGGCATTGCCCTTTTCTGATAGCAAAGATTAGTAAGGGTTGCCAAAGTGGTGAGTCGGAAGGAACGATTCGGGGTAGAAACATGTCTATCACTGAAACGATGGGTGTGGCTGGCGGAAAGATACTGGCGCGATACTTGAGCATAACTCCTACAAATGGTGTCTGGAACACTTGGTACCATGGCATCACTCCGCTGGGATAGAGATGACGCAAAACACCGAGAAGCAGGTATGCAAAGATGGATGGGGTGTAGGTTGTGGATTGAAACCGATGCATCCTACACTCACAAGATCAACCGTTAGCGACAAGATAATAATTCTATATGCATGCTATGCAACAAGCAAATGCAGCAATCAAATGCAGCAAACCAACTAGACTCTATACTACTGCTTTCTAACGCTCGCACGGACTAGGGCGTCCTATAGCCAGACCTGCTCTAATACCAACCGTTGTTGCACCCCGGCTCGTATTCTGGAATATGGCACTGCTTGGCATAGAACAAATCAGCTCTTTATTAAAAATACTCAGAGTACAACGGTTCAAGTATTACAACGGAATATCTCCGCCCGGCGACACCACGCGTGCGAAGGTTGCTCTATGCTAGCAGCAGAATAACTCAAAGTAGCGGAATAACTTCTAGCAGCGGAACAACGACGACAGCGATGGACTCCACTACGCAGGGACTCTGGCTGGAACATGTATCCTAGCTCACAAACTCGGGATTCTCGTTAAGCAAGCAAACACGGCATGACCTGCAAATTGGCATGACACGCCAGGTGAGTACTTTGAATGTACTCGCAAGCTCACAGCAACCAAAAGCAATCAAGACAAACAACATCATGGCATTTATATATTTATTATCCATGATGAACATGATATCACTAGAACAATACAAGACGAGCATGGCATGAACATATGAACATTACGATACTAGCATGCAGCATGTTTAAACTATCATGATCCACTTACTTTGTGCGGAGGTTACCTCGTAACCATCACATGCATTAACTTACCATCGTCGGCATCACACGATCACCTCAGAACCAACCAAGCTTGGTATTAACAATACCGTAGTGATCACAAGACCACAAGGAGCTTGACCTTTACCCGGGATCATCACACGACACCATAAATATCAGCCAACCTTGCTATCCATGATACCACCGTGATCCTCTCATGATCACATAAAGATTAAACAACTTCTTTCCTCATCGAACCAAGGTTGTTCATTAGTCAGGTTATTATTACTGTTGACCCATAGTGTGACCTACTATGAACTGGGCCCAAATCCGTGGGCGCGGCTATCGATAGATTATACACTCTAAAGAGGTTAATACACTGTACCCACACTATAGAATCCAAGGCCTCGTGCTCCCATTCGGGTGGACCAACGGCGTTCTGACAAAACCGATCTACTGCATGACACTCTCCCGGCCACTCTGACAAACTCCCCTTTGGGCTAAGTCATGGGTGGCCCCTATGTCACCTCGTGACACCCAACGGCCACCATCGTGGCAAAACAAAAATGGTTCCAAACGGGGACAACCCGGGTACAACACAACTTGGGCACACAAGGCTTATGGCTGCCTACCTGATCAGGGTAGTGCACACACATAACCTTCCCTAGTTTGAGGCACCGGCGAGAGGCATGATAATAGACCCAGTTAGGACCCCCCCCATAAGGCAAGTGCGGCTGCACTGGTCAGCTTGATTCGATGGCACTATGACTCAGCCAATAGATTTGTGCAAGTTTGATTGAAGTCCGGTTAAACTTGATTGATGCTGAGTCATAATAACATGATGAAACCAAAATCTATATGAACATGATATCAACATGAGCATGAATGGAGAGCATAACCATATGAATCATAACATCAATAGCAATAAATCATTTACTCTACGAGATGCAACTGAGCATGGCAGAACAATGATTAAGAATAACGGTAGTATAACACTACATGTGAACCAAAGCATGATCACTATCATCGGAAATAATTACCAGAATATAACATGGTAATAATAGTAGCAATAAATCATTAAACTAACAGGTGCAAAGTGATCACGACATAGTAACGAGCAAGGATCCATAAGCATATAAAGCATTCACGAAAATATTAACATGCACAACTTATTCAAATATTCAAGTGGAAAACCAAGACTATTGCAAGGCCATAATGCAAGTGGCTGTTGTGTCTTGCCTGGGGATGAAGGATCCACCGGGGAGAAGTGCGGAGAGATCATGGAAAAATTCGCCGAAAACGTTTCTCTCTCGGAGGGGGCTGATTAGGGGCAAGGGAAAAAGGGGTGATTTTCACTGTGTGACAACCTTGTGAAAATGATACCAACAGAATAGGCTCGACGAGACGAAGACGTGGGCTTTGGAATAACCTAATTCGGAGTTACGGTCGCGGAGATACGGACGTTTGGAGATCAGGGACTAATCTGTAAAAGAAATAGTCACAAACAAGCCCCTGGCTGGAAAACAGAAAGCGCATTTCTAGAAAATACACTTTACCACAGAGAAAATGCATTCTGGCCTATAGCCGAACCCGAATACGCCTTCAACCACGGAAATGTAAAGTCTAAAATGTGTCTTCCCTCAAACACGTCAGCGAGGCCGGGTCCACGTACTGTGTGGCTGACTGGTGGGGTCCATGCGCAGGTGGGGTCGCCGGCTGGGTCTTCTTCTTCTTCCTTCATCGATCCCGCGCCTGGCCAAGGCAGGGCCGACCCCGGCGAGGCCTGCCGGAGATACAGGGCACCTTCGGTGAGACTTCACCTATGGATGAGCTCAGCGGAGCACGGCGCATCTCCTGGGCCCATCCACGGCCGGCAGGGAGGGTGGAGCTGTCGATGGCCACGAGGACGGTGGTCGGTGGCATCATGCGATGAGGGGCAGGGCACTCCGGTCGTGAGGCGACGGAGAGAAGACTCGGGAGAGCTTCACCGGAGTTTGGGTGCTCCACTGGTGAAGAAATGAGGGATCATGCATAAAAGAGTTCAGAGAAGACTCAAATAATATTCATAGATAATCTGATCATAAATCCACAATTCATCGGATCTCAACAAACACACTGCAAAAGAAGATTACATCGAATAGAACTCCAAGAATATGGAGGAGAACACTGTATTGAAGATCAAAGAGAGAAAAGAGGTCATCTAGCTACTAGATATGGACTCGTAGGTCAGTGGTAAACTACTCAGACATCATCGGAAGGGCAGCAAGGTTGGTGTAGAGGCCCTCCGTGATCGAATCCCCCTCCGGTAGGGTGCCGAAAAAGGGCCCAAGAAGGGATCTGACGAGAACAGAAGCTTGCGGTGGAGGAAAAGTATTTTTGGTGTGCCCTCCTATATACATGGAATATTTGGGTATTATTGAGCTGAGATTAGGGTTAGGGGAGTCCCAGGGGCCCACAAGCCTTGGGGCGCGCCCCTAGGGCTTGTGGCCCTCGCGTGGCTCCTCTAGCCTCCTTCCGAAGCTTCGTGGTTGTCTTTTGGTCGAAGGAAAATCCACAAAAAGTTTCATTCCATTTGGACTCGCTTTGGTACTGATTTTCTGTAAATGACAAAAACAAGGAAAAAACAGCAACTGGCACTAGGCACTAGGTTAATAGGTTAGTCCCAAAAAATGATATAAAATAGCATATTAATGCATATAAAACATCCAAGATGGATAATATAATAGCATGGAACGATAAAAAATTATAGATGCGTTGGAGATGTATCAAGCATCCCCAAGCTTAATTCCTGCTCGTCCTCGAGTAGGTAAATGATAAAAACAGAATTTTTGATGTGGAATGCTACCTAACATGTTTATCTAGTAATCTTTCTTATCGTGGTATGAATATTCTGATCCATAAGATTCAAAACAAAAGTTTAATATTGACATAAGAACAATAATACTTCAAGCATACTAATAAAACAATCATGGCTTTTCAAAATATCATGGCTAAAGAAAGTTATCCCTACAAAATCATATAATCTTGTCATGCTCTATCTTCATCACACAAAGTATTTATCATGCACAACCCCGATGACAAGCCAAGCAATTGTTTCATACTTTTGATGTTCTAAAGCTTTTTCAACTTTCACGTAATACATGAGTGTGAGCCATGGATATAGCACTATGGGTGGAATAGAGTATGATGGTGGAGGTTGACAAAAAGGAGAAATAAATTCTCACACCAACTAGGCAAGTTAATAGGCTATGGAGATGCCCATCAATTGATACTGGTGCAAGTGAGTAGGGATTGCCATGCAATGGATGCACTAGAGCTATAAGTGTATGAAAGCTCAAAAGAAAACTAAGTGGGTGTGCATCCAACTCGGTTGCTCACGAAGACCTAGTGCATTTGAGTAAGCCCATCATTGGAATATACAAGCCAAATTCTATAATGAAAAATTACCACTAGTAATATATGAAAGTGATATCATAGGAGACTCTCTATCATGAAGAATATGGTGCTACTTTGAAGCACAAGTGTGGAAAAAGGATAGTAACATTGTCCCTTCTCTCTTTTTCTCTCATTTTTTTATTTTCCTTTTTTTTCTTTTCACTTTTTTTCTCTTTTTTTTTTATTTTTGGGCTCTCTGGCCTCTTTTTTTATTTTAAGTCCGGAGTCTCTCCCGACTTGTGGGGGAATCATAGTCTCCATCATCCTTTCCTCACAAGGGACAATGCTCTAATAATGATGATCATCACACTTTTATTTACTTACAACTCAAGAATTACAACTCGATACTAGAACAAAAATCCGACTCTATATGAATGACTTGGCGATGTACTGGGATGTGCAATGATCTAGCGTGACATGTATAAAAAATATGAACGATGGCCAAGCCACAAATACTATGCCAACTATATGATCATGCAAAGCAATATGACAATGATGGTGTGTGTCATAATAAACGGAACGGTGGATGTTGCATGGCAATATATCTCGGAATGGCTATGGAAATTCCATAATACGTAGGTATGGTGGCTGTTTTGAGGAAGGTATATGGTGGGTTTAATGCACTGGCGAAAATTGCGCGGTACTAGAGAGGCTAGCAATGGTGGAAGGGTGAGAGTGCGTATAATCCATGGACTCAACATTAGTCATAAAGAACTCACATACTTATTGCAAAAATTTATTCGCCCTTGAAACAAAGTACTAATATGAATGCTCCTAGGGGGATAGATTGGTAGGAAAAGACCATTGCTCGTCCCCGACCGCCACTCATAAGGAAGACAATAAAAAATAAATCATGCTCTAACTTCATCGCATAACGAGAGACCATACGTGCATGCTTCGGGAATCACAAACCTTAACACAAGTATTTCTATTAACCAATAATTACTCACTAGCATGACTCTAATATCACCATGTTAATATCTCAAAACAAATGCAAGGAATCAAACTTCTCATATATTCAATTATCTCCATGAAAGTTTTTACTATATCCCTCTTGAATACCCATCATATTAGGACCAAATTCCTAACCTAAGAAAATTGCCATACTATTCGAAGACTCTCAAAATAATATAAGTGAAGCATGAGAGTTCATCAATTTCTTTAAAATAAAACCACCGACGTGCTCTAAAAAGATATAAGTGAAGCACTGCAGCAACTACCTAGCTCAAAAGATATAAGTGCAGCACATAGAGTATTCTAATAAATTCATGATTACTGTGTGTCCCTCTCAAAAGGTGTGTACAGAAAGGATGATTGTGGAAAACTAAAAATCAAATACTCATATAATTCAAGACGCTCCACGCAAAACACATATCATGTGGTGAATAAAAATATAGCCTCAAGTAATTTTACCGATGGATTGAAGACAAAAGAGGGGATGCCATCTGGGGCATCCCCAAGCTTAGATGTTTGGTTGTCCTTGAATATTACCTTGGGGTGCCTTGGGCATCCCCAGGCTTAATCTCTTGACACTCCTTATTCCGTAGTCCATCAAAACTTTACCCAAAACTTGAAAACTTCACAACACAGAACTCAACAAAAAAACCCGTGAGATCTGTTAGTATGATAAAACAAATCTCCACTTTTAGGTAATATTGTGAACTCATTCCAATTTTATATTGGTGTTATATCTACTATATTCTAACTTATCCATGGTTCATACCCCCCGATACTACCCATAGATTCATCAAAATAAGCAAACAACACATCAGAAACATAATCTGTGAAAAACAGAACAGTCTGTAAAGACCCTAATATTAGTCATTCTTCTGTAATTCCAATATTTCTGAAAAATTATAACAACATATGCAATTCATATATAAATATTTTGTAAAAAAATCAGAGTTTTTCCATGCTCCAATGAATTTTAACAATTCTTCTACTGGACGCAAAAGTTTCAGTTTTTCAGCAAAATCAAATCAAACGATATACCAAATCATCTCAAAAGTCCTGCTTGGCTCAAACACTAATTAAAACAATAAAACACAATTATTACAGAAGTAATATTTTATATTTATTCTATAACAGAAGCAAAAAAAAACACAAAAAATTGGGTTGCCTGCCAACAAGCACTATTGTTTTACGCCCCTAGCTAGGCATAATGCATAGATCTAAGTATTGTCATCTTTGGTATGCAATCCATAAGTAGACCTCATAATAGATTCATATGGCAACTTAATTTTCTTTCTTGGAAAGTGTTCCATGCCATTCCTTAATGGAAATTGAAATCTAATGTTTCCTTCTTTCATATCAATAATTGCACCAATTGTTCTAAGGAAAGGTCTACCAAGAATATCAGGGCATGTAGGATTGCAATCTATATCAAGCACACAATAAAATCTACGGGGACATAATTCCTACTTGCAAAAATAAGAATATCATTAATTCTTCCCATAGGTTTCTTAATAGTAGAATCCGCTAGACGCAAATTCAAAGAACAATCCTCAAGTTTATGGAAACCTAGCACATCAGATAAAGTTTTTGGAATAGTGGAAACGCTAGCACCCAAATCACACAAAGCATAGCACTCATAATATTTAATCTTAATCTTAATAGTAGGTTCCCATTCATCACAAAGCTTTCTTGGGATTGAAACTTCCAATTCAAGTTTTTTCTTTAAAAGATTTCATCATAGCATCAACAATATGATTAGTAAAAGCTTTGTTTTGCTTACAAGCATGAGGTGAATTAAGCATGGATTGCAACAAGGAAATATAATATATCAAAGATCAATTATCATATTTAAAGTCCTTGAAATCCAAAAGAGTGGGCTCATCACTACTTAAAGTTTTGACCTCGCCAATCCCACTTTTATCAATTTTTTCTTTAAGATCTTCACCCTCCAAATTATTGGGACGCCTTCTAGCTAAAGTTGACTCATATCCAGTCCCTTATATATCAAGTTTTATATTAGCAAACAAATATTCAATAGGAGTCACAGCAATCAGTTTAAGATCTTCATCATTATTATCACAAAAACTAGAGGATGCTTTTTCTAGCCAATTTCTCTTAGCACGCATCCTAGCGGTTCTCTCCCTACTTTCATTAATAGAAATATTAATAGCTTTCAGAGATTCATTAATATCAATCTTGGGTGGCATAGATCTAATCTTAAAATAATCAATCTCATGATTCTATCAACATTTCTTGCCAAATCATCAATCTTAAGCAATTTTTCTTCTACCATAGCATTGAAAATCTTTTGAGAATTAATGAAATCTTTAATATTATTCTCAAGATCAGAGGGTATCTTATTATAATTTCCATAAGAATTGTTGTAGGAATTACCATAATTATTAGAGGAATTACTAGGAAACGGCTTAGGGTTAAAATTGCCTCTATACGCGTTATTACCAAAATTGTTCCTATCAAAAAAATTCACATCCATAGATTCATCATTATTCTCAATCAAAGTGGACAAAGGCATATCATTGGGATCAATAGGAGCACTCTTACTAGCAATCAACTTCATAAGTTCATCCATCTTTCCACTCAAAGTATTAATTTCTTCAATCGCATGCACTTTTTTACTAGTAGAAGATCTTTCAGTATGCCATTGAGAGTAATTTGCCATAATATTATCTAGGAGTTTAGTAGCTTATCCTAATGGAATTTCCATAAAAGTACCACTCGCGGCGGAATCTAAACGATTTCTAGATGCAAAATTCAATCCAGCATAAAAAATTTGTATGATCATCCATAAACATAAACCATGTGTAGGGCAATTTCTTATCATCAATTTTGTCCTCTCCCAAGATTGTGCAACATGTTCATGATCAAGTTGCTTAAAATTCATTATATCGTTCCTAAGGGAGATGATCTTAGCGGGAGGAAAATACTTGGAAATAAAAGCATCTTTACACTTATTCCATGAATCAATACTATTTTTAGGCAAAGATGGAAACCAAGTTTTAGCAAGATCTCGTAGTGAGAACAGAAATAGACTCAATTTAACAATATCATTATCCACATCTTTTTTCCTTTGAATATCACACAACTCAATGGAAGTATTTAGATGGGATGCAGCATCTTCATTCGGACTACCAGAAAATTGTTCTTTCATAACAAGATTCAACAAAGCGGCATTAATTTCATAAGATTCCGCACTTGTGGCGGGAGCAATCGAAGTACTAATAAAATCATTATTATTAGCGTTGGTAAAATCACACAACTTGGTATTTTCTTGAGACATCTTGACAAAGCAAGCAATCTAGCACACAAGCAAACAAAAAGACGAACGGGAAGAAGGCGAATAAAAAGGCAAATATCTTTGTGTTTTTCTGAAAACGTTTTTGAAGTGGGGGAGAGGAAAACAAGAGGCAAATGGCGAATAATGTAAATGCAAGAAATGGGAGTTTATGATGGGTAATTGGTAGCCCTGATGTAGAACCTCCCAGGCAACGGCGCCAGAAATACTTCCTGCTACTTCTTGAGCATGCGTTGATTTTTCCATTGAAGAGGAAAGGGTGATGCAGCAAAGTAGAGGTAAGTATTTCCCTCAGTTAAGAACCAAGGTATCAATCCAGTAGGAGGAAAACACAAGTCCCCAATAGATGCACTTGCACAAACTAACAAATACTTGCACACAACGCGAAAAAGGGGTTGTATTGACAAGAATGAGATCTGATAGAGATAGGTATAAAGATAAGTAAAAGTATAAAGTAAAGTAAATATAAATAAATTGCAGCAAGGTATTTTTTGTGTTTTTGGTTTTGTAGATCTGAAAATAATATGATAGAAAATAGACCCGGGGGCCATAGGTTTCACTATAGGCTTCTCTCTTGAAGAAAATATACGGTGGGTAAACAAATTACTGTTGAGCAATTGATAGAAAAGCGCATAGTTCTGACAATATCCAAGGCAATGATCATGAATATAGGCATCACGTCCGTGACAAGTAGACCGACTCCTCCCTGCATCTACTACTATTACTCCACACATCGACCGCTATCCAGCATGCATCTAGTGTATTAAGTTAACAAGAACGGAGTAACGCCTTATGCAAGATGACATGATGTAGAGGGATAGATACAAGCAATATAGTAAAAATCCATCTTTTTATCCTTAATGGCAACAATAAAAATATGTGCCTCCCTACCCCTACTGTCACTGGGTGAGGACACCGCAAGATTGAACCCAAAACAAAGCACCTCTCCCATTGCAAGATAGATCAATCTAGTTGGCCAAACCAAATCAATAGATCAGAGAGAAATACAAAGCTATCTTAATCATGCGTAAAAGAGTTCAGAGAAGATCAAATAATATTCATAGATAATCTGATCATAAATCCACAATTCATTGGATCTCAACAAACACACCGCAAAAGAAGATTACATCGAATAGAACTCGAAGAACATCGAGGAGAACAATGTATTGAAGATCAAAGTGAGAAAAGAAGCCATCTAGCTACTAGCTATGGACTCATAGGTCTATTGTAAACTACTCACACATCATCGGAAGGGAAGCAAGGTTGGTGTAGAGGCCCTCCGTGATCGAATCCCCCTCCGGCAGGGTGCCAGAAAAGGCCCCAAGATGGGATGTCACGAGAACCGAAGCTTGCGGCGGCGGAAAAGTATTTTTGGTGTGCCCTCTGGTATATGGGAAATATTTGGGTATTTATAGAGCCGAGATTAGGTTTAGGGGATTCTCGAGGGGCCCACAAGCCTTGGGGTCGCGCCCCCTTGGGCACCCCCTAGGGCTTGTGGCCCTCTCGTGGCTCCTCTGTCCTCCTCCTAAAGCCTCGTGGTTGTCTTCTGGTTGAAGAAAAATCCTCAAAAAGTTTCGTTCCGTTTGGACTCCGTTTGGTATTGATTTTCTGTAGAAGACAAAAACAAGGAAAAAACAACAACTGGCACTGGGCACTAGGTTAATAGGTTAGTCCCAAAAAATTGATATAAAATAGCATATTAATGCATATAAAACATCCAAGATGGATAATATAATAGCATGGAACAATAAAAAATTATAGATACGTTGGGGACGTATCAGGTAACGGAGGTTAATATGATATATGTTACCCATATCCCCAAGTGGTAGTGGAAGCGTGTACTTCGGGATGTATACGCAATGGAACCAGTTGCCCCAAAGTTTAACCCATGGTGGGCTTACCCGATCACATTTGGCAAGTACGATCATCCGACGAGCATCAGGCATGGCGAATCGGCGATGCTTGTCCTAGACCCAATTGTTGATGGTTATCATCTGACACGCGTCCTAATGGATGGAGGAAGCAGCCTCAACCTCATTTATGAGGACACGGTTACGAAGATGGGCATCGACTCATCCTGGATCAAGCCGAGCACCACCACCTTTAAAGGTGTCATCCCAGTCATCGAAGCCCGCTGTATCGGAATGGTTACCCTGGAGGTAGTCTTCGGCTCGCCCGAGAACTTCAGAAGCGAGGAGCTAATCTTTGACATCGTCCCCTTTCGAAGCAGAAACCATGCGCTCTTTGGGCGCACAGCCTTCGCACGCTTCAATGCAGTCCTGCATTACGCTTCTCTCAAGCTTAAAATGTGAGGACCCAATGGCGTTATTACAGTTAATGGTAACACCGAGCGCTCACTTCGGACGGAGGAGAAGACCGCGGCTCTCGCAGAGGTATAGGCGTTCGAGGAGGTGGCCCACAGTGATAAATGCACCACCAGCTGTTCGAAGCGCATGCGGGCTGCTCAAATCGACCTTGGCCACGTACCCCCGCACCCTAAATAGGGATGCGGGCTCCTTGCATGCCCTTTCTGGATGTGGCGCTACATCCCCAAGGTGCACAATTTCACACTCAAGATTCCCTGGGGCGCCGAGGAGCCAAATTTTATTGAAACGCCGGGACGGCTCGACCAAGGACCGAAGTGGCTTCGAGCCTTCACACCGGCAGGTCTCTGTCAAAGAGCCGGCAAGCATGACTTCATCAATCTGGCTTAAACCACACAACAGACTCCTGCAAGACCTCCTTAAAGGGTGTCAGCTAATAAATGCTCGAAACGAATAAAGGGCCGAGACCGCACCAGGCCCATTCGATCCCCATCGTTCATGACAGCAAGCTGGTCAACAGTTCGGAAGCGCAGACGTGCGGCAGGAAGCGGCCTGGGTTTCTAAAAACCCTGATAATAATATATGTCCTATTTTTTCTTCCTTCTTTATTTACTCTTTTACGTTGTATTCTTTTAGTTCCTCTCGTCCCAGATTAGCATGTAAAGGCTTGAAGTTATAAAGAAAGTGTGCCCTTTTGAGGTCCTTATCATATTTTTGCACAAGCACTGCATTTCCGACTTAAGAATGTCTTTAAGATACAAACGATACGGGGCCCAGTTCCCCCGTCTTGAAATGATAGTCCGAGGTATTCTATGTCTCGGATTTCGGCTTTATATGCACCAGTTTCTAACCTAGATTTTGGTCAATAGTTGGGTTGCCCAGCTCCTACATGTACACCATACGTTCCCGATGAATTCGGCTAAGGGTGTGATGGGGCAACCACTGCGATTGTGCCACCAGGCTAACTGGCAGAGCGCCTCTGTGGAGAAAGCCGAAAACTGACTATCTAGGTAGGCGCAAACTAGTCAGCCATCCGCAGACCATGTTAGGCAACATGACGATAGAGATCACCCTTGTTAAACGACGGGCTTTCCTTTTTAGATGAAGTGTGTCATGGCTTAGACTTCGGCTTGCTAAGCTGACCACTTACCATACCAGGAGCTCGTCATCAGCCCCCACAGTCAAACTCCTAAGACTAAGGTGAAAGTTATCAAGCCATTATAGTCTGATTGCCTGGTTCCTATGAGCAGAGACCGCCTCCGGGTACTAAGACGTCGGCCAAGGGTCAAAGCTGCATCTCGGAACACCCTTTGTATATTCTTCACTGGGGCAGAACCCAACGACCGGCCACTTTCAGTTTAAAACGGTCGCACAGGAGGTAAAATATTCAGAAAAGTATTCATCTATGACGGAATTTAAAAACCATACTCATTCCATCAACTGATAAGTTTTGTCATTTCACAACTTCGGCATCCCGAAGTGCTACCTAGAAATACAATGTGTCTTTTGAACACATGGCCTCGGTAACCAGGGCTCCCTCCTCCACCTCGAGATAAAATTGCTCCGCTGTGCACACCTTGTCTATAGGGGGGCCCATGGAAAATGTCACCGCATCAACCTTTCGGAAGTGCGCTTCACGCGGGCATATGCCTTCCGCGCTCCATCAAAGCAAGCAGACCTCCTCCAGCTGTTAACATGGGGGACGCCATCTCGCAGACGAGCAGAAAGGTTGAAGAAGTTGGTCGGTAGGGCGTCAGTTGGCCACAACGCGACGTAGAGGTCCTGGAGCGCCGGTCTCGTCATGCGGAATAACTCCACCGGCTGCTTTGTCGGCATTCTGGGACCGGGGGTACCCAGACTCATCTGCTTGCGGCCCAACGCGTGGCTCCGCCAAGGGCCCAGTACGGCCCAACTCCAAGGCTTCATGAGAAAGACCCTCGCGAGGGCCCCAACCTCGCCAGGCAAATGACATCAAGTCCTCCCGAGGAGCGGCCCCCCGAGGCTGCCGCCTGAGGAGCGGATATCTCTAGGCAAGCACCTCACTTCGCGAGGCGCGCGGTGAAGCGAGTCATGATGACCCAGACCAACAGGGCGCCATCGGGCGCAGTCCAGGACAGTTACCTCTTTGGTGCTAAGGAAGCAAGGATGTACGCAGGTTCCCAGGGAATCCCCCAAAGGTTTCCATTACAGTGCAACAAGACCAAGACCACGAGCTCGGCAGGATGGAGGTCATCGCCGAGCCCACCACTGCGTCACGACCAGAAGCTTTGCAGACGAAGACCACATTTAGTCAGGATAGGGTGTACTCCTATCCCCCTTCAAAATGGCCATTGTGGTATCCCTTCCCGCCTAAGCTATGAGGGAAGAGGACCAAGGCCACTATAAAGATAGGCTAGTCTCCACCATAGAGAGGGGATCGAGTCCTTCGGCCATTGAGCTCCCCTGAGTTAGCTCACACTTGTACTAGTTCATCTTCATCCTCCTCGTGAGGCAATCCACCACAATGTAGGAGTAGGGTTTTACACTTCAAGGTGGCCCGAACCTGGGTAAACCACTGTGTCCAGTTCTTCTCCCCGCTTGCTCGAACAGGATGAAGCCAAGCCGTAGGGCGGTGAGCACAGAGCTGTAGCTAGGCAAGATCCTTCGCACACGCCCCAGAGTTCAAACCTTGTTTGGATCCGCGGAGCCCCGATCCCGACATTTGGCGCGCCAGGTAGGGGCGTATTGAAGTTCTTTCTTCCACTTTGCTCCGTCCTCACTTCGCTGCTCCCATGGCTGACGCTCGACATGTTCACGCTGAGCGCCGGGCTGCCCGTATCGCCCAGACGGCGTCGTTGGGCCGTGGTGCCCCTCGCCGCTCCGCCTCTCCCACAGCCAACGTTGCCACCGATCCCGCTGCTCATGAGCAGCAGGACTCTTCACTGCCGCCCTTCATGCCGTGTGATGGCTGCACCGCCACGCCTTCCCTCACTCCTGCCATGGCCTCGTCCTCCCACGCTCGTCGCGGGCCGGCGAACACGTAGGCTACACTGCTCATGGCGCGCGAGCTGCTCCACAACTGTCCTACCAACGAGGGCTATGACGCCTGGCTTGGCCACATCACCGAGTTCATCAACGCCGCTGGCCAGGCCCAGGTGCCCTCGCACTCGCTCCGTCCCCCGCCGTCTTGTTCGGGCGATGTGGCCCATGGAGCGCCTCCGCCTCCTCCTCTCCGCAGCACTGACGTCGAGCCGAGGCGTGACGCGCGTCTGCGCGACCCCGCATGGAGCGCCGGCGCCGGCCAGGGACGAGGCCAGCTGCTAGGTCGTGCAGCAGCCGCAGTACAACACACGTGTGCTCCCCGCACTGCCACATCAGCATCAAGACCGGGCCAATCTAGAGGCCGCCGTGCATGGGCGTCAGGACCATGCCCCCCTCGCGCGTGCTGCCAGTGAGCGCGGCGGGCTGCCGCGCCTTCACTTGAGAGCTGCGCCGCGTCGTCTGGCCGGTCAAGTTCAAGCCAGATCTGCCCCCGCGCTACGATGGCGTCCCTGACCCTGCGGAGTTCCTCCAGCTCTACGCGCTGAGCATCGAGGCAGCGAATGGTGATGACAAGGTCATGGCAAACTGGTTTCCCATGGCTCTCAAGGACGACACGCGCTCTTGGCTCATGCACCTTCCGGAGGGGTCGATCTCCTCTTGGGATGAGCTCTGTGAGCGGTTCATCGCCAACTTCCAAGGCACCCGTGACCGCGCCCTCACTGTCAACGACCTGCGATGCATGAAGTAGCAGCCGGGCGAGAGTCTCCGCAAGTACATTCAGTGCTTCACCCAGGTCCGCCTCAAGATACCGAAGGCCTCGGACGAAGCCATCATCTCGGCGTTCACCGAGGGCGTCACGGACGTAAAGAGGAGCGAGGAGCTCGCCATCCACGATGACCTATGCATGGCGCTGGAGATGTTCAACCTGGCAGACAAGTGCGCCAGGGCGAAAGAAGGACACCTCTCCCTCCTCAAGCACCCAGACGTCGACCCTAAAGATAAGAAGGCCAAGGCCAAGGAAGCAAAGCGCAAGGGCCCCACCATGCTGGTGACAGAACCTGAGATGAAGCATGGCCGTGATCGTGACGAGCCCTCCAAGGACGCTCGCCTGTTCTGCATCGTCAACAATGTGCAGACCCACAACACCGACGACTGTCAGGAGCTCAGGGTGCTCCGGGACGAGTGCCTGGGCCACCGCCAGGAGCGCGGTGACCGTGGCTTCGGCCGCGGAGGAGGCCGTGGCGGAGGCCACTGGGACAACCGCAACCCCCGCTAGGGCTGGCATGATCAGCCCCGCAAGGGTGGCTGGCATGACCAGCCTCGCGACAGGGCCTGGCGTGATCGGCCTCGTAAAGACCGTCCTCAGGGCAACGCTGGCCTCCCTCCGCGGCCGCCACCACCAAGGAGGAACGATGACAACCAGAAGACGATGGGGCTAGGGGCTACCAGGAGCCTCGCACGATTGCCTGCATCCTTGGCGGAGCTCAGGCACCCGCCTCGAACCGCATCTTCAAGCTGTTCTCTCACGAGGTGAATGCTGCCCTCCCGAGGATTGAAGCTACGCGTCCCCTCAAGTGGTCATAGTATGCCATCACCTTCGACTCCAAGGACCACCTCAGGTGTTTGGCTACTGCTGGTGCGCTCCCCATGCTAGGTACGCCCACCATGAGCAACGTCTCCATCACCAAGACCCTCATCGATGGTGACACTGGCCTCAATGTCCTCTCTGTGGAGACATTCGAGACGCTTCGAGTGCCATACGATCAGCTCATGCCCACCAAGCCATTCTCCGGAGTGACCGATGGCTCCACCACCCCCTAGGACAAGTGCGCCTCCCCGTCACCTTCGCAGCCGATAACTAGGATGGCGAGGGTGACGCCGCGCCCCCTGAGTCTACCCCTGCGAAGAAGAAGCAGCTCCTCCCCAACAGCCATCAGGAGGCCAAGAAATCCGCTGGCGACACCTCAGGCTCCGCACCTGTTGCCGAAGCTCCCCTTCCTTCCGCATAGGAAGGCGCGCCCGGCGCCTCCCTCAGGACCGGCTCGGGGGCTTCCGTCTTTAGAGCCTCTGATCTAACCAGTGCAACGAGGGAGGTGCTCCGGCACCACTTGGATGCATGCCTAGATGAGTGCGCCCACAAGCAAGGAACAAGGCGTGAGGTGCCAGGAGCATGAGAGTTCATCACCAAGGCAATCGAGGAACTTCAGGAAGCGCAGGCCATGCGCGGTGAGCGCCGCCCCGCGCGCCCGACCAGTGCAGCCGCCGCACCTGACGTGTGCGACGGGCTGCACGTCTGCGTCAACATCCGGGGCCTCAACAGGGCCGCCTCTTAGGACCTCTTCTGGCTGCCCCGCATCGACCGAAGTGGGGGCTTCACCTGCAACTATGTCTGCATGCCATTCGGCCTACTGAACATTGGCGCCTCATACCAGCGCCCGGCGTAGCGCAATGGCGTCCCACAAGGCCTGACGCTTGGCGGTAGCGTCTCAAGAGGCCATGGACCCTCGCGAGCCCCCTGGGCCTCGCGAGCCTCCTGAGCCGTCCGGCTCGTGAGGAGCGGGCCCCTGCGACGCGTTTGATCGACTGCTCCGATGCCTCTGTAGCATCATTCCCAGGTGACTTTTCGGTTCGTTCAATTGAGGGCACCCCACGGGCTGCATTATCCTCAGGCTGTAAGGGTCCGCCCCTGCAGCAGCATCGTTTTGCTCAAGTATCAGAACTGGCCATGCCTTGACAAAATTTCCTTGATGATCTAATATGTGTGTCCGGTGCTTCGTCACCATGAATGTCATGCGCCCGCACGAGCCCACCCTCGACCGCCTCATGATTAAGGGCTGGCACGGCATCTGTGCTCGGGTCCGCCACTGCAGCATTGTCAAATCCAAGTGACCGAGCTCTGTCTCGCGGGCCAGCTCCCGTGCACATCACCTCCTGGGGTCGTCGGTGCCTTGTTCTCGCACGAGCTCATCGAGGGTAGGTGAGTAAGGGTGCATGGACCGGTTCGTACAACAACCATTTCGGTGCTTTGCCATCGCGGGAGCCGCGCGTCGAGTGTTCTCCCTTAGTTTGTTGCATGAGAAGACTTGGCACGGTGTCTATGCTCGGGTCCGTCCCTGCAATGTTGATAAACCCAAGCGACCGAGCTCTGTCTAGCGGGCTGGCCCCGCCCACGTCACCTCCTATGGGTCCTTGGTATCTGGCTTTCTCATGCGATAGCCTCTGGGCGCTCGTTCGGTGCAGGTCACCCCCCTAACTCAGGTCTCACAAGCGCGCTCCGCGCAGAAAATCCAGGCGGACCCCGCCTTGAGGTAGGACTTTCTGAGCCCCGCGTAGGCTCGCGACTGTCCAGACACACCTCCTCAAAGTTCTGCCGTGCCAGCCACGCGTATGAACGAAACAGGGCTATACACGCCTAAAGACTCTAGCACAGAGCTAACTTCCCATGCCCAGTGGAATCCCCATGCTCAGCGCTGGCGGCTATGGTCGTGCTTTGACCATGCCCACGCCCAGTGGAAGCCCCATGCCCAACACTGGTGAATAAACAACTAAGGGCGCCCTATGGGTAGCATCAACCTCAGGATCGCCGCTCGATCCTTCAGCAGCACCCCTCGCAGCCTCCCCCTGAGGCTCACGTGAGCGAGGGCTGGACACGGTGCTTGCGTTCTCGTGCACATCACCCCACCAAGGTCCTTGGTATCTGGTCTCCTCGTGTAATCCCCAGGTGCAGGCTGACGAGAGGTAGGTAGGAAGAACCCCGGGTTAACCTCGCCGTGGCCCACATTTCTTTCATGCGGCCGCTCGAGCGTCAAGGGGGACCCCTGAGCATCGCGACTCAGGGGCCTCCCTAGTCATGTAGCCGCTCGCCCCTTGGCTTTGTCCAGGCATCATGACTCGACATTCTAATGGCGATCGAGGTATGCGCGGGGCTGGGCCCTGCCGATGCAAAGCACAAAGGCAAGCGGGAAGGAAATCAAGCACGAAAAGGAAATTGCGGAGTTCAAACGGTTATTACAGGCACAAAATGTTTCACAAATTCAAACAAATTCTTACGCCTCCACGAGGCATGATATGTCGCTGTAGGATAAATTATAGGAGGAAGGACCATCACCACCATTGCCGTCACCACCGCCGCTCGCCTCGACCATGACAGGCCCGTCTTCAATATCGCCATCGCCGCCGTCGCCACCGCCGCCTGCCTCGGTCGCGGCAGAACTATCATCAACATTGCAGGTGAACTTCCCCAGCAGCACGGCCACATGGCATTCCACGGCATCCACCGTGGTGGCGCAGGACTCAAGAGGGACGGGGCCTATCACCGTGTCGAAATTGAAGCTGGAGTCGTGGAGGTAAAGGTGGCTGAAGAAGCGCGTCGCTGCCATGGAGAAGAGGTTGCGGCACTCCCCCTCTGGGATGGAGTCCACCTTAGCGGGCTGCCTTCGAGCTCCAGGACGAGCTTGGAGGAGAGCTCCGCATAGCCACCCTCGGGGGTCATGAGCGGATCCCCGAATCATCCCCTCCACATGGACTACAGCGCCTGGCGAGCCCTAAGCTCGAGGGAGGAGAAGGTGCCGCCGTCCGCCGCCGCCTTCCTCTCAGCGTCGGCAAGAACCTTCTCCCTCACGTCCAACCGGGCTGTTGCTTCAAAGACATGCTTGGCATTGGACGCTTGGGCTGCGGTCACCACCTCCTACAGCTTGGTCAGGCGCTCGCGCTTTGCAGCCTACTCAACAACCACCTTCGACAGTGCGGAGTCACGGGCCGCAAGCTTCGCATCGCGAGCTTTGAGGTCGTCTTCCAGCTGCTGGAGGCGCTACGTGCGTGTGGCCTGTCCCTCTTGGAGCGTCTTCAGGGCGACCTCCGCCTCGCCGCCGTGCTTGATAGCCGCCGCTGCTTCAGCCAGCGCATCATCACGGGCTACCCTGGCCTCGGCGGCTTCCTTCCTGTTCTCCGCAGTGGCGGCCTCGGCCCGGCTCCAGGCCTCTTTGGTCGCCGCATTGACCTGAAGCCATGCTGAGGCAAGCCCAGGCACTCATTGGCAATGCGCCAGTCAGCGTCTTGGAGGTCTGCCTCCAACCAGCCTAGCACGGCGTAAGCATCAGCCAAGGCCCTATGCCTGATCAGGGCTTCGCAGCTCGCAAGCGCGAGGACCTGACCAGGGAGCGGAGCTAGCGCGTTAGCTAGGACCGTGGCTCGTGAGGCCGTTGTACAATCAACTTGGAGTGCCAGGGGCTCCAGGCCCTTCTCCACGCCTGATCCCTGCGACACGGCAAGAGCAACTGACGCCACGGCCTACTGGATTATTGGGGCCGGCACTGCCTGAGGCTGCGCTGCTGCACGCCCTGAGTTGGGTTCCGCCGGCGGAACATGGGGCATCGCCCCTTCCCCTAGGACCGGCACTTTCGTGACCTTGGTGGGCGCGTTGCTCGACGGGCTCCCGTGTCCTTGTTGGCCGGCCCTTCGAGCGGCACCGGCGAAGTACTAGGAGGGGGCGGCATACCCGGACGACCTGGCGCATTGTTGCCCGCACGCCAAAGGGTTGCGCCCGGACGGTTCTACGCGCTCCCGTGCCCACCAAGGCCGCGACCGAGCGCCGAGGCCGCCCTCGGGGCGATGGGTACCTTCACGCCGGCGACCGGCTTCTTCTTCTTCTTCGCACTGTCGCCCCTGTTCGGTGCGACGAGGTGCGGCATGAGCGTGCAGATTACGAATGCATGGTCAAAAGGTAAGGCAAAGATACTCACTCGTCCGGCGCAGCCCACTTCCTTTTCTTCTCCTCCTCGGAGGCCGACGCGCCCGCTTTCTTCTTCGACGCGGTCTTGTTCTCGCCCCGGGGGCTGGCAGAGTGGCCCTCGACGGGCCCCGTTGCGGCGTCGCTGACCGGAGGAGCGTGGGGGATCCCCTGAGGGGTCTTGACCAGCGAAACCATGGCCGCCTCGGCTGAGGCTGTCGCGACCATCGGTGGCGCACCTTGCGGGGACGAGCCCGTCTCCTCGGCCACCCTGGCAGGGCACGGGAGGGGCTTCCAAAGGAGGCACCACCGCCCCCTCGCCTGGGGCTGCCTAGCGAGACGCTTGCATGGTCAGAGGTGCGGACTCAGCCCTCCTAGGCGTCCCGACGAGGTGCGGGGGACCTACGGCCGGGAGCTCGCCTGCGTCAGCATCATCATCTTCGAGGCGAGGAGGAGCTCCCGCCGCGACAATGGGGACGTCTCCCCGGGGTCGTCGTCTTTCGTCTCTTCCGAGTCCTCGTCACCGTCGATGTTGCCGGAGGACAGCACCACGGGCAATTCAGGGTGGTCGAGCAGCTCAATCCCCCAATCGTCAAAGGCGGGCTTGGCCTTGAGCAGCTCATCCCTGTTGTCGCAGCTGTACAGCGGGGCGACGGCCTCGGGAATGTTCCCGGGGATGCAGCCGAGCAAGGTGTACAAGGCCACGTCCAACTCCTGACCCATCAACCCGGTAACGCACGGCCTCGCCGTGTCTCTCGCGCCCTCGTACACCCACAAGGGCTTCGAACGCGATTGGAGCGGCGCGAGGCGCTGCGCCAAGAACTCCTTCATGATCATCGCCCCCGCCCACAGCTTCGCGATCATATCCGAGGCTATCTTATCCAGGACGGGCTTCGCTCGGGGGTCGGTGAGCTTCGTAGAACCCCACTCGGGGATCCGCTCGGGCAGTTATATCGGAAGCTCCAGGCGCGGGTCGATGCCGTGAGCGTCTAGATAAACCCAGTGTCGCCGGAAGCCTTCCACCTTCTTCCTGGCCTTCAGGAGCGTGTTCCCGCTGAGCACGTCAACGAAGGAGACGCACCCGGATAGCTGGGTCCCAGTGGAGAACCGCAAGCTGAAGAAGTGGTGGAAGGGTGCCACCGAGGGCTTCACGCCCATGAAGGCCTCGCAATAGAAGGCGAAGATGGATGAGAGCAGAATGGAGTTGGGCTGGAGGTGAAGGGCCTGGATTTTGTAGTGCCTAAGGATAGCAAAAAAGAGTTGGAGAAGGGCGGAACCAGCCCGGCGAAGACATCATGGAGGAAGAAGGGGTAGGCCGACTTCGGCCGGTCACTCTGCGAAGTGGAGCCAGGCCAGATCTAGGTCACGCCCCACTCATTGCTGTCGTCAGCCATCAACGGGAGCACCGGGTTGAGATCCTCTTCCTTGGCGATAGAGGATGCCAAGAGCACCGGTGCAGGAGCGGGGGAGCTCACGGCCAAAGCCGCGGGCTTCGATTTCCCGGCAGGCACCATCCGAAGAATCTCTGGCACTGGAGGAGAAAGAAAAGCGGTGCTCGGTTTGGATCAAGAGAAGCCTCACGCGAGAGAAAGGGGATCATGGCAAGAGGAAGGAGACGCAAGGAAGGAGAGTAATGATGGCCCCGTGGCGCACGCCAGGCTTTTGTCAGCCTGGGCGGTTGCCAAGGCGACATGGGGAAGTGGGGGCATCCGCGTTCCGTCGTGCACCACGTGTCAAGCCTTGCCCGCGGGCGATTAGGGCCCGTGTCGCTTCGCCCTCCCCTCTCTACCTTCACCTCGAAGCCAGGTCGAGTGCACCGTGGGCCCAGGGGCTACTGTCGGTGTTCTGCGACCGGGGGTACCTAGACCCGTCTGCCTGCGGCCCAGCGCATGGCTCCGCCAAGGTCCCAGTATGGCCTATCTCCAAGGCTTCACGAGCAAGACCCTCGCGAGGGCCCCCGCCTCGCGAGGCAAACGACATTGGTGCTAAGGAAGCGAGGACGTACGCGGGTTCCCAGGGAATTCCCCAAAGGTTTCCATTCCAGTACAACAAGACCAAGACCACGAGCTCGAGAGGACAGAGTTCATCGCCGAGCCCACCACTGCGTCATGACCAGAAGCTTTGCTGACAAAGAGCACCTTTAGTCAGGATAGGGTGCAGTCTTGTCCCCCTTCAAATTGGCTGTTGTGGTATGCCTTCCCGCCTAAGCTATGAGGGAAGAGGACCAAGGCCACTATAAAGATAGGCTAGTCTCCACCGTAGAGAGGGGATCAAGTCCTTCGGCCATTGAGCTCCCCCGAGGCAACTCACACTTGTACTAGTTCATCTTCATCCTCCTCGCGAGGCAATCCAACACAAAGGAGGAGTAGGATTTTACACCGCAAGGTGGCCCAAACCTGGGTAAACCACCGTGTCCACTTCTTCTCCCCGCTTGCTTGAACATGATGAAGCCAAGCTGTAGGGCAGTGAGCACAGAGTCGTATCTAGGCAAGATCATTCGGACATGCCCCAGAGTTCGAACCTTGTTTGGGTCCACGAAGCCCCGATCCCGACATGCTTCACTCGATTATTTAGCAGCTGCGATAACAGAGACCCCGGGAACTGCCCCCAGAATGCCTTCTCCGCCTCATGACCCGCCAGCTAGTCGAAGTGCGCCACGGCAACCGCCACACACTGCGGGAGATCCGCGAAGACTTCTGTGGAATGCCATAGGTGGGTGAGCTCGATGCACCCTTTGCTACCAAACACACACTCTAATAAGTACTCCCTTCGTTCCTTTATATAAGTTGTATTTGTTTCTTTGATAAAATTCCAGAATGTAAGGTGCATTTCTTCTAATTCCTCATAATTCCCTTGTTAGCCCTCCAGAAAAAAGGAAAGTATCCGTCTCCCGATTGCCTATATCTCTCCTTGTAGCAAAAAAAGGAAAGTATCTTTTTATCGATTGCATGCATCTGTTACTTTCCTTGACTAACTAATTTACTTGCCAATAATCAAAAACATTATCAAGGGTAATTTCATCCTAACTAGTCTATAATTATGTGCCTTGGTCACAGTGCCGAAAATAATACACCTGACATAAAGTAACGGAGGGAGTATAGCTTAGCCGAGGAGATTTGCTCCAACTGCTAGAGCACCTCGTGGTTGCCCCGGGCCGTGGTCTTGAGCTCGGCGTGGGCAAGTTGGAGTTTCTCAAGCTCCTCCTTCACTTGCTTCCCTTCCGCCTGAAGTTTGTTATGTGCCTCGAACACGCCATTTAGGGTCTCTTCGACCTCTTGGACCCGCGCCCGGTCCTTATGCCCGACCACCTTCTTGGCGGCTCGGGCCTCCTTCGCCTTCGCGGCCGCAGCCTTATGCTGCTTCACCTCCTGCCGAGCCTTTTTGAGCTCGGCCTTGAGTGTCTCAAGCTCGGCCAGCGCTGCTGTCATTACAACAGTTCGGCCTTAGTTTCCCACTCAGCACAAAAAACATCACAACTTTTCTATGCAAAATAACACTTAGTAACAGCAAGTACGGGTTGCTCACCTTGAGACTGCTCGAACCTCCGGTTCACCAGGTTGAGGTCTTCCTGGGACCTCTAGAGCTTCCGGTTCATCTGCACAATCTCCTCGGAGACAGAGTCCAAAGCCGAGATCAAAACCTGCCAGGAAGAATCCTTATACAAAACCCGCAATCAAAATATTAACACTCCAGGATGATTGCCTTAGGCAGCATCCTAGGGGCTGTGTGACAAGCCCCCACTGAATTATACGATCCCAATGCCGGTTTCTTGAAACCATCTTTGGGCTCGGGGGCTGCTCACTCATTATGCCATTTAGAAGGCCGTGATATCATGTTCTTGAACAGATACATAAATTGATAAGCTCAATCAGATAAGCTAATTTGCTACAAAGGTAGAAGCATACCTCGAAGATCGTGATGAGGTTCTTGAAAACCTTGTGCAGGCCAGCCCCCGTGGACCGAAAACCTTGCAGGGCCGCACCTATTAAGGCGTGGTGCTCTTCCTTGAGGGAGGAGCCCTTCAAGGCCTCCCCATGTCTTTTGTCCACCCCATGCTAGCTTCCCCTTGAGCAGGAGGTGGGGGTGGCGTGACGATGTCAGACCTGGGCGCCGGCTGGTGATACGTCTCCAATGTATCTGTAATTTTTTATTTTTCCATGTTATTATATTATCCATCTTGGATATTTTATATGCAATAATATGCTATTTTATATCATTTTTTGGGACTAACCTATTAACCTAGTGCCTAGTGCCAGTTGCTGTTTTTTCCTTTGTTCTGCCTTTTACAGAAAATCAATACCAAACAGAACGAAACTTTTTGAGGATTTTTCTTGGACCAGAAGACAACCACGGAGCTTCGGGAAGAGGCCAGAAGACCCACGAGGGAGCCACAAGCCCTAGGGGCGCGCCCCTAGGCTTGTGGGCCCCTCGCAGACCTCATAACCCTAATCTTGGCTGCATAAATACCCAAATATTCCCCATATACCAGAGGGCACACCAAAAATATTTTTCCGCCGCCGCAAGCTTCTGTTCTCGTGAGATCCCATCTTGGGGCCTTTTCCGGCACTCTGCCGGAGGGTGATTCGATCACGGAGGGCCTCTACACCAACCTTGCTGCCCTTTCCGATGATGTGTGAGTAGTTTATAACAGACCTACAGGTCCATAGCTAGTAGCTAGATGGCTTCTTCTCTCTCTTTGATCTTCAATACAATGTTCTCCTCGATGTTATTGGAGATCTATTCGATGTAATCTTCTTTTGCGGTGCGTTTGTTGAGATCCAATGAATTGTGGATTTATGACCAGATTATCTATGAATATTATTTGAGTCTTCTCTGAACTCTTTTATGCATGATTAAGATAGCTTTGTATTTCTCTCTGATCTATCGATTAGGTTTGGCTAACTAGATTGGTTTTTCTTGCAATGGGAGAGGTGCTTTGTTTTGGGTTCAATCTTGCGGTGTCCTCACCCAGTGACAGTAGGGGCAGCGAGGCACGTATTTGTATTGTTGACATTAATGATAAAAAGATGGGGGTTTTACCATATTGATTGGATCTATCCCTCTACAACATGTCATCTTTCTTAAGGCGTTACTCCATTCTTGTTAACTTAATTCACTAGATGCATGCTGGATAGCGGTCAATGTGTGGAGTAATAGTAGTAGATGCAGGCAGGAGTCGTTCTACTTGTCACGGACGTGATGCCTATACTCATGATCATTGCCTTAGATATGGTCATAACTTTGCGCTTTTCTATCAATTGCTCAACAGTAATTTGTTCACCCACCGTATGTGTTCTTTCAAGAGAGAAGCCTCTTGTGAAAACTATGGCCCCCGGGTCTATTTCTCATTATATATTTTCAGATCTATAAAACCAAAAACCCAAAAATACCTTGCTGCAATTTTTTTATATTTACTTTATTTTTCCTTTTATTTATCTTTTATATCTATCTCTATTAGATCTCACTCTTGCTAGTGACCGTGAAGGGATTGACAACCCCTTTTTCGCATTGTGTGCAAGTGTTTGTTAGTTTGTGTACGTGCATCTATTGGGGACTTGCTTGTACCTCCTACTAGATTGATACCTTGGTTCCTAACTGAGGAAAATACGTATCTCTACTTTGCTGCATCACCCTTTCCTCTTCAAGGGAAAAATCAACGCAAGCTCAAGAAGTAGCAGGAAGAATTTCTGGCACTGTTGCCGGGGAGGTTCTAGATCCAGCCTACCAAGTACCTATCATAAACTCTCATCTCTTGGACTTACATTATTTTCTATTTTCCTCTCGTTTTGCTCTCCCCACTTCTAAAACATTTTCGGAAAAACACAAAAATATTTGCCTTTTTATTCACCCTCTTTCTGTTCGTCTTTTTCGTTTGCTTTCTATTTGCTTGTGTGCTAGATTGCTTGCTTTGCGATCATGGCTAGTTCATCTACAGTAGTGGTTACCCCTAAAAGTGAGGTTCTTAAATTTAAACAAAGGGGGGACAAAATTTAAAAGATACTTGGTATAGAATTTGCGATGCTCAGAATAGATCTACCCGTAAGTAATCCACTACAATTCTTCTTCAAAAAATTTATGTGGGTGTTACTACTTGGTATAGATTTGTGCTAGACACTATTACCGGGGGTAATTTCTTGGGTAATCACCCTATGGATGCTTTTGATGCTATGGTAAATTTGGTAGGAAGACCACCAATCATGATTAATGAAATAACTTTAACTTTGGAACATGTGCTGCAAAGGCTTGATATTATTGAAAATAAAATTTCTACCGTTGAGCATATTGAAATTTTGGATAAGAAGATCCATAACCACATCACTCAAATTGGATCTAAGGTAGGAATCACTTTAAAAACCCTAAAGGAGAAAGAGCCTATAATTGATGAAAGAGTAGAACAAGGTTCCGCTAGAATCGATAAGTTAGAAGATATTATTACCAATTTGGGTTCCGCCTTTGACGCTGTTAAAACTAGTCCAAAAATTTCCTCTGAATAAAACTACTAAGTTTATCTATGTTCCCAAAAATAAGGGTGGAACATCTAGTAAAGGAAACGAGGATCTTAAGATGATTAGTATTCGTCCCTGCTTTATCAATATTATTAAGGAACCGATCCCTACAAATAAATTTCCTGATTTTCTACCTAGGAGAGTGAGCACCAACAAACCTAATCAAAACCCTAGGGGGTACGGTTGTGCAATTGAGGAATTTCGTACCAAAGATGACAATACCTAGATCTATGCATTATGCCTAGCTGGGGGCGTAAAACAATAGCGGTTGTTGGGAGGCAACCCAATTTTTTTTTTTTTTTTGCTTCTGTTTTTCAATAAATACACAATATTACCTCTGTATTAATTGTGTTTTGGTGTTTTAATTAGTGTTTGAGCCAAGCAAGACCTTTGGGATGCTTTGGTATATTGTTGATTTGGTTTTGCTAAAAAACAGAAACTTTTGCGTCCAGTAACAGAATTGTTAAAATACAATGGAGCATGGAAAAAATCTAAATTTTTAAAAAAAGATTGATAAATGAATTGCCTCTGTTTTCCTAATTTTTCAGAATTTTTGGAGTTACAGAAGTATGACTAATATTCTGGTCTTTACAGACTGTTCTATTTTTGACAGATTCTGTTTTCGATGTGTTGTTTGCTTATTTTGATGAATCTATGGGTAGTATCGGGGGTATGAACCATGGAGAAGTTAGATTACAGTAGATATAACACCAATATAAAATTTTAATGAGTTCACAACAGTACCTAAAAGTGGAGATTTGTTCTATCATACTAACAGATCTCACGAGTTTTTTGTTGAGTTTTGTGTTGAGAAGTTTTCAAGTTTTGGGTAAAGATGTGATGGACTATGGAATAAGGAGTGGCAAGAGCCTAAGCTTGGGGATTCACAAGGCACCCCAAGGTAATATTCAAGTACAACCAACCATCTAAGCTTGGGGATGCCCCGGATGACATCCCCTCTTTTGTCTTCAATCCATCGGTAAATTTACTTGAGGCTATATTTTTATTCACCACATGATATGTGTTTTCTTTGGAGTGTCTAGTATTATTTGAGTCTTTGCTTTTTAGTTTTCCACAATCATCCTTCCTGTACACACCTTTTGAGAGAGACACACATTAATCGAGAATTTATTAGAATACTCTATGTGCTTCAGTTATATCTTTTGAGCTACGCAGTTGCTCTAGTGCTTCACTTATATCATTTTAGAGCATGGCGGTGGTTTTATTTTGTAGAAATTGATGAAATCTCATGCTTCACTTATATTACTTTGAGAGTCTTAAAAATAGTATGGAAATTTGCTTAGGTTATGAATTTGGTCCTAATATGATGGGTATCCAAGAGGGATATAATAAAAACATTCATAAAGAGCATTGAATATATGAGAAGTTTGATTCCTTGCATTTGTTTTGAGATATAAAGATGGTGATATTAGAGTCATGCTAGAGATTAATTTTGGATTAATAGAAATACTTTTGTTAAGGTTTGAGATTCCCGAAGCATGCACGTATGGTCTATCGTTATGTGATGAAGTTGGAGCATGATTTATTTTTGATTGTCTTCCTTATGAGTGGTGGTCGGGGACGAGTGATGGTCTTTTCCTACCAATCTATCCCCCTAGGAGCATGCTTATTAGTACTTTGCTTTGATGGCTAATAATTTTTTGCAATAAGCATGTGAGTTCTTTATGACTAATGTTGAGTCCATGGATTATACGCACTCTCACCCTTCCACCATTGCTAGCCTCTCCAGTACCGCGCAGCTTTCGCCGGTGCATTAAACCCACCATATGCCCTTCCTCAAAACAGCCACCATACCTACCTATTATGGCATTTCCATAGCCATTCCGAGATATATTGCCATGCAACCTCCATTGTTCCATTTATTATGACACATACCATCATTGTCATATTGCTTTGCATGATCATGTAGTTGGCATAGTATTTGTGGCTTGGCCACCATTCATATTTTTTTATACATGTCACGCTAATTCATTGCATATCCCGGTACATCACCGGAAGCATTCATATAGAGTCATATTTTGTTCTAGAAT
The DNA here is from genome assembly GCA_011799875.1 of Thinopyrum elongatum. Taxonomy (NCBI): domain Eukaryota; kingdom Viridiplantae; phylum Streptophyta; class Magnoliopsida; order Poales; family Poaceae; genus Thinopyrum; species Thinopyrum elongatum. The sequence goes on along the minus strand of CM022298.1, from coordinate 310,220,049 downwards.
CGAGTTGTAATTCTTGAGTTGTAAGTAAATAAAAGTGTGATGATCATCATTATTAGAGCATTGTCCCATGTGAGGAAAGGATGATGGAGACTATGATTCCCCCACAAGTCGGGATGATACTCCGGACTTAAATAAAAAAGAAGATGCCAAAGAGCCCCAAAAAAGGAAAAAATGAGAAAAGAAAAAAAAGAAGAAAAAGAGAGAAGGGACAATGTTACTATCCTTTTACCACACTTGTGCTTCAAAGTAGCACCATGTTCTTCATGATAGAGTCTCTCCTATTTTATCACTTTCATATACTAGTGGGAATTTTTCATTATAGAACTTGGCTTGTATATTCCAATGATGGCCTTCCTCAAATTGCCCTAGGTCTTCGGGAGCAAGCAAGTTGGATGCACACCCACTTAGTTTTCTTTTGAACTTTCATACACTTATAGCTCTAGTGCATCCGTTGCATGGCAATCCCTACTCACTCGCATCGATATCAATTGATGGGCATCTCCATAGCCCATTAATTTTCCTAGTTGATGTGAGACTTTCTCGTTTTTGTCTTCTCCTCACAACCTCCACCATATTCTATTCCACCTATAGTGCTATATCCATGGCTCACGCTCAAGTATGAAACAATTGCTTGGCTTGTCATCGGGGTTGTGCATGATAAATACTTTGTGTAATGAAGATAGAGCATGACAAGACTATATGATTTTGTAGGGATAACTTTCTTTAGCCATGATATTTTGAAAAGACATCATTGCTTTATTAGTATGCTTGAAGCATTATTGTTTTTATGTCAATATTAAACTTTTGTTTTGAATCTTATGGATCTGAACATTCATGCCACAATAAGAAAAATTACATTGATAAATATGTTAGGTAGCATTCCACATCCAAAATTATGTTTTTATCATTTACCTACTCGGGGACGAGCAAGAATTAAGCTTGGGGATGCTTAATACGTCTCCAACGTATCTATAATTTTGTATTGTTCCATGCTTTTATATTATCCATCTTGGATGTTTTATATGCATTAATATGCCATTTTATATCATTTTTTGGGACTAACCTATTAACCTAGTGCCTAGTGCCAGTTGCTGTTTTTTCCTTATTTTTGTTTTTTTACTGAAAATCAATACCAAATGAAGTCCAAATGGAACAAAACTTTTTGAGGATTTTTCTTGGACCAGAAGACAACCACGGAGCTTCGGGAAGAGGCCAGAAGACCCACGAGGGAGCCACAAGCCCTAGGAGCGCACCCCAAGAGGGCGCGCCCCCTAGGCTTGTGGGCCCCTCACAGACCTCCTAACCCTAATCTTAGCTCCATAAATACCCAAATATTCCCCGTATACCAGAGGGCACACCAAAAATACTTTCCGCTGCCGCAAGCTTCTGTTCTCGTGAGATCCCATCTTGGGGCCTTTTCCGGCAATCTGCCAGAGGGGGATTCAATCATGGAGGGCCTCTACACCAACCTTGCTGCCATTTCGATGATGTGTGAGTAGTTTACCACAGACCTACGGGTCCACAGCTAGTAGCAAGATGGCTTCTTCTCTCTCTTTGATCTTCAATACAATGTTCTCCTCAATATTCTTGGAGATCTATTCGATGTAATCTTCTTTTTAGGTGCGTTTGTTGAGATCTGATTAATTGTGGATTTATGATCAGATTACCTATGAATATTACTTGAGTCTTCAGTGAACTCTTTTTATGCATGATTAAGATAGCTTTGTATTTCTCTCCGATCTATCGATTTGGTTTGGCCAACTAGATTGGTTTTTCTTGCAAAGCGGGAGGTGCTTTGTTTTGGGTTCAATCTTGCGGTGTCCTCACCCAGTGACAGTAGGGGTAGCGAGGCACGTATTTGTATTGTTGCCATTAAGGATAAAAATATGTGGTTTTTACCATATTGATTGGATCTGTGCCTCTAAATCATGTCATCTTGCTTAAGGCGTTACTCCGTTCTTGTTAACTTAATTCACTAGATGCATGCTAGATAGCAGTCTATGTGGGGAGTAATAGTAGTAGATCCAGGCAGGAGTTGGCCTACTTGTCATAGACGTGATGCCTATATTCATGATCATTGCCTTAGATATCGTCAAAACTTTGCGCTTTTCTATCAATTGCTCAACAGTAATTTGTTCACCCACCGTATGAGTTCTTTAAAGAGAGAAGCCTCTAGTGAAAACTATGGCCCCCAGGTCTATTTCTCATAATATATTTTCAGATCTATAAAACCAAAAACCCAAAAATACCTTTCTACAAATTTTTTATATTTACTTTATTTTGCCTTTTATTTATCTTTTATATCTATCTCTATTTGATCTCACTCTTGCTAGTGACCATGAAGGGATTGACAACCCCTTTTTCACGTTGTGTGCAAGTGTTTGTTAGTTTGTGCAGGTGCATCTATTGGGGACTTGCTTCTACCTCCTACTGGATTGATACCTTGGTTCTTAATTGAGGGAAATACTTATCTCTACTTTGCTGCATCACCCTTTCCTCTTCAAGGGAAAATCAATGCAAGCTCAAGAAGTAGCAGGCGGCTGGGTCAAGCAGCCTCCGGCTGTGATGGTGGAACTCGAGTAGATGTTAGTTAGGCCAATGACTGGCCCAGCCCTTCCTTGACAACATCGGGGATCTTCTCCCCTAGGTATTGTTGAGCCGCGGTATCAACCTCGACCATGACTACCGACTCTTTGGCCCCCGTCGTGCTGGCTTGGGGGCCGAGAGTGGATGTTGCCTCCCCAAGCCCATCGTGAGCTGGTGGAGAAGCGGCGGGCTCCGGAGCCCCGCTGGCAGGCGGCAACCCACTCTAGCAACCATTGGGGATCACCCTCGGCGGACTGCGTAAAAAAGGCACTTTATGAGTTAACCACCATTACTACCGAGATATAGAGACAATGGGCTTACTCTTGGGGTGACGGTTTCTTCCTCCCCATAGCGAGGAGGGCTTCTTCTGAGTCATCGGAGAGCTCAACTCTCTCCGACGACTTACTAGCAGCCCGGGCCGAGGTCCTCCTCGGCCTATATGAGCCCTTGGGCTGCATGCTGGCTTCGGCGTTCTCCGATACTACCCTCTTCCCTTTCGGGCGAGGGTTCTCTTCTTCCTCACCCTCCTCTGCGTTGCCGTCATGGGCGGAGGAGGTGTGGTTCTCCTCGGACTGGGTGACCGAGGTCTCCCGAGCCCGAGCACTCCCCTTGCCCTTTAGGGACTTCGTCCCTTTGGGGGCCACCACGTGCGGCTCCTCGTTTAGGAGTACAGTGAGATGGGGAGTCATGGGCTCCGCAGGTAGTGGGGCTGGGCACCGCACTTTCTGCACCCAGGCCGACCACTTGTGCAGAATATCAAGCATAGCGACTCGTCAGAATCTGCCCCTCGTTACGGAAGACAGAGATGTAGATTTGTGTGTTAAAGCACTTATTGGGGGGCTTCGTAGCTATCCTCAAAGCCGAGGTCTTTCCCCTCCTCGGGGATCTTGTTCTTGGGTAGCTTCAGGAGCCGCATCCACATGGCTCCCAAGGTGGACCGGAAGAAGGCGGTGAGGGGCCCTCGTCCTCGGGCTTTTGCGCCCACATTGGGGTAGCCCGAAGCTGGAGTGGAAGCATACGGCGGTTGAGCATGATGTTGATGACGTTGGCAAGCTGGAGGTTCTTCGTGGTAGACCACCATTGGATCTTTTTTATCATGGACTCCACCTCCGCTGGGTTCCCCCAGGCGACGCCCTTCTCCTTCCAGGACCTGAGTGTCGGTGCACTAAGAACGGGTCATTAGTACCCGGACTTATGCACGGACGATGGCAGTATCCCCGGCAAGAGATCTTGACGGAGACTAGCAACCCTTAAGGGATCAAGGGGTGGATCAAGAAGACCAAAGGACAATACAAGCATCGAAGAAATCCTCACCGGCAAAGTCGACGCGGCAAGACGAAAACCCGGCAAGCCCCGCGACAAGCAGGTCCCCGCCAACTACCAGCGCTCCACCTCACCAGAAAACTAGTCACTGACCGGTGGGGTGTCAAGCCTGCAGGCGGTGCGGTTGAGCTCACTTACACGTGTCGGCTCGCTGGCAAGAAGATTACCTTTATCGACACCCGTCCTAATGGCGTGTCACACTAATAGGAGTTAGTTGGGCAAGCGGTGCTAAATACTTGCCGGGGCTTCTCCTCCTCATGACACCTAGCGATGCATTAAATGCATTTTGTCCTAACTGGCAGAGTTAGGTATGATAAGCTCTGTTGCTATCTAATCATCATGTAATGACCCTTTGGCCACTGTGGTAACCCCTTGAGCTACAAAAGGAGGGCCAAGGCAAGTGAGACAAGGGTTCGAACCCATTCTAATCCCACGCATACTTGCTCATGTAGCTGCCTTCACCTAGCACCTTGCCGGGGGAGAGCGCTCCGTGTAATTATGCTACACCTTTCAATACACCAAAATTAGGGGTAGGGTTTTACGATTCTCAGCGGCCCGAACCTGGGTAAATGACCCCCGTGCACCCTCTGTTGTTCTGCTCTTTGCACTTGTGTAGTCCCTTCGCTGAACCACAAAGGGGCCAGTGGGCTCCATAGATTGTCGTTCCACACCGACATCTTTGGCGCGCCAAGCAGGGGGTCTACTAGCGTGAACTTGAGCAGCAGATGGCGCATCGGCTTCATCGACTTCCAGCATCTTCTTCACCATCCATGGCGCCCAAGAAGAAGGGAACCATGGGGACGAAACCTCTGACGTCCAAGCCTCCTCCACACACGTCCGCGGGCAGCGCAGGTGGCGCCCTCGCCCCGGACGGTGCGGACATTGCGGTAGGAACGACCGGCGCAGGCGGCGCGGTCGCCATGCCCACTACGACGAGGACAGGCGGTGGAGGCGTCGGAGATAGTCATCTTCCTCGACTCTCTAGCGAGACAACAATAATGGCACGGGCGCATAGTCCCCGCCTCCTTAGTATGCCGGCGAGTGCAGCCGTCAGAGTGATTCCGTCCGGTCGAGCATGAGCCGCGACCCTCCTGCTGCGGCGGCAGCGCTAGCATGACTTTTGGACAAATGCTAGGAATGAGGGGCCGCCCCAACAACACGATGCGCATGATTAATCCAGTCATCAATGGGCCCTCGCCGAGCATTGTCGGGTGACCACCTAATAAGGTTGGATGCCCAGTCGTGTTGTGAGCCACGACATGTTCATTGGAAATCCGCGGCCCGAATCATTGCGAAAATGTCGTGGCAAAGTGTACCCTTTCCCTCTCCCGGCAGAGTTCTCAGCGATAGTGGAAGGGATCTGCCACTCCATGTGACCAGGGTTACGAGAAAGAAAGCTAAGTTGGAAAATTTTCAACTTAAGATTACTTGTTACTTTTTGCGATTTCCCTCGTTTAAACCTTGTGTTTGTATAAGAAACCTACAAGCGAAGGAGCTTTGTCGTGATTATCCGTGCCCTTGTCTGTTTCAAGCCTGCTCAACAGTTCGAGCTGCTACGTTGAAAACGCCAAAGGATAGCTTACCAGTGGCAATACTACCAACAAGCTGGTAGGGATCCGTCCTCAAAGCGCTCGGGGCTAGTTCTTGCCCCGGCAAGTTTCCAGCATGCGTAGGGTGCTCAGTTATACAAAAATAAGAGGACTTAAAATGAGGGGATAGCATGCATGCATGCACACACTTAAAGTCATATTACATCATAAGAGTAGCGCAGGTCTAACATATGTTAAAATGTATCGTTCAAATGAGAGCGCGGCGATGGATATAACGACAAGCCTAATCTTGGCGATCGCCTTGGATCCTGGGAAGCTTGAGGACCTTGTCGGCAAGAGGAGCAGTGATCTTGTCGGCGGCGGTGACGTACGTGTCCTCCGGCAACCTTTTGAAGATCTTGGAGAGGTCGAGTCCAGGATTACGATGGGCAGGGTTGAGCAGCACTCCATAGAGCACGCTGCATGCAAATTGAGGAGACTCGTTGGCGAAGGAGACACACCTGTCATCATGATATGTCTTCAACGCCTTGATAAGGCCGTCAAAGAACTTGGTCAACCTACCACTGGTAACCTCATGATCATCCATAGTAAAGCTCAAGCTCTTCATCTATATTTCTGCCAGTTGGGAAGTGAGGCTGTTGGGGCTCTGGCCCTAGGGGTACCCAGGCCTGTCTGCCTGCGGCCCATCGCGTGGCATCGTCAAAGGGCCTAGTGTCAAGACTTCATGAGCAAGGCCCTTCTGAGGGCCCCCGCCTCGCGAGGCGAGCATCGGCAAGCGTCGTCATGTGCCCTGAGGGTTCCACAAAGGGCAGCCTACCAAGGCTGCCTCCCGAGGGCCCTCGCGGGGCGACATCTCGAGGCTCACCACCCCGCCTCACGAGCCACGACAAGCGTCGCCAGGACCGGTGCCAGCGGGCGTGGATGGTGAGTCTTTCCTCTTTGGTGCTAAAGGAACAAGGCCAGCACGAGGGTTTCTAAGGCAGCCCCAAAGGTTGCCTCTTTGGTGCAACAAGACCAGGACGGCGGGCTCGCCAGGTAGGAGGTCATCGTCGAGCCCACCTGCGCGTCATGGACAGAAGCTTTGCAGATGAAGACCACCTTTTGCTAGGATAAGATGTACTCTTGTCCCCCTTCAAAATTGGCCGTTGTGGTATCCCTTCCCACCTAGAGTTTTCGGGGGAAGAGGACTAGGGCTAGTTTAAGTATAGGCTAGTCTCCACCATAAAGAGGGTCATCTTTGAGCCCTCCAGAGGGACCACACCCTTGTACTGGCTCATACACATCCTCCCTGGCAAGGCAATCCACCACATAGCAGGAGTAGGGTTTTACACTGCAAGGTGGCCCGAACCTGGGTAAATCATCATCTTCCTCCCTTCTCCCCTCTCGCTCCAGCACGTCGGAGCATCGCCGGCAGGTAGTGAGCAGCGAGCTATAACCTAGTGAAGTTCTTCGCGCACACCCCAGAGTTCGAACCTTTCCTTGGGTCCCCGGAGCCCCGATTCTGACATTCCAGTGGCGGCCGAGGTATGCGCGGGGCTGGGGCCCGCTGACGCAGAGCACAAAGGCAAGCAAGAATGAAACCAAGCACGGGAAGGAAATTACGGAGTTCAAATAGTTATTACAAGCATCAAGTATCTCAAGTAAATCCAGAGTCTCAAGCCTCTGCGAGGCAGAACCAGTCTGATGCAGGGTGATAAAGAAGTTTTCAGGAAAAAGGACCATCGCCGCCATCGCCATCGTTTGCCTCGGCTCCAACAGGCCCCCATCCCCGCTGCATGTGAACTTTCCAAGCAGCACGGCCACATGACCCTCCACAGCCTTCGCCATGATGCCGCAAGACTGTTCAGGGATGGGGCCTATCACTTCATCGAAGTCAAAGCCACGGTCACGGAGGAGAAGGTGGCCGAAGACGCGGGTCGCTGCCACGAAGAAGAGGTCATGGCACTCCTCCTCCAAGATGCCGTCCACCTTCTGGGCAGCGCCCTCGAGCTCGTCAGTGAGCTTGGAGGAAAGCTCGATGTAGCCGGTGTCGAGGGCGGCGAGCGGAGTCTTGAACCCCTCCCTGCACATGGAGCTCAATGCTTGGCGGGACCTGAGCTCAAGATAAGAGAAGGTGGCATAGTCCACCGTTTCCTGTGCTTCGGCGTCGGCCAAGATCTTCTTCTCCCTGGCGTCTAGTTGAGCCCTCACCTCGGAGATGTGCTTGGTGTGGGCTACTTGGGCTTCGGTCACCTCGCACCGCAACGTTTCCAGCCGCTCGCACTCCGCGGCCTTCTCGGCACCCACCTTTGTCAGCGCGGAGTCGCGGGCCGCAAGCTTCGCCTCACGAGCCATGAAGTCCTCCTCCCGCTGCTGGAGTTGCCGCGCATGCGTGGTGTGTTCCTCTTGGAGCGCCTTCAGGCTGGCCTCCGCCTCACTGCAGTGCTTGGCGGCTGCTTTCGCCTCAGCAAGGTCGCTGTCATGAGCTGCTCATGCCTCGGCGGCTTCCTTCACATTCTCTGCAGCGGTGGCCTCGGCCCGGCTCTGGAGCTCTTTGGTTGCCGTCTCAAGCTGGAGCCACCCAGAGGCGAGCCTCAGGTGCACCCTGTCGAGGCGGTTATCGGCGTGCTGGAGGTCTGCCCTGAGCCGGTCGAGCATGGACCAGGCATCAGCCAAAGCCCCGCGCCTCATTAGGGTGCCGCAGTTCATGAGTGCGAGGGCCTGACGAGGGAGCAACGCCGATGCGCTTGTTGGCGTGGCGGCCGAAGAGGCCTCGACATGCTCTCCTTGAGGTGTAGGGGGCTCCGGGTCTTTCCCCGCGCCCGGCTTCCGTGCCGCGGGTAGGGTGACTGCTGCCTCGGCCAGCTGAGTCCCGAGAGTGGGCGCTGCTTGAGGATGCGCCGCGGTGTGCCCTGCATCATTGTCGTCGGCAGGGGTGAGAACGGCCTGACGAGGGGAGAGGTGCCGTCCCCTTGTCCGTGGCTGGAGCTGTCGCAACCTTGGCAAGTGGGGGCCGTGTGCTGAGCCGCCGCGTCCCCGGCAACCTGCCCTCCTGGCAGAGCGGGCGAAGCTCTGAGAGGAGCCAGGGCGCCTGCGTGCCCAGGTGTAGTGGTGCCCGTGTGCCCGTGTGCCCGAGCATGGTGTCGGGTCGGTGTTACGCGCCCCCGGGCCCACCAAAGTTGCGGCCAAGCGTCGAAGCTACCCTCAGGACGAAGGGCACCTTCGCCATGATGGTCGCCTTCTTCTTCTTCTTCTTCTTCTTCTTCTTCTTCTTCTTCTTCTTCTTCTTCTTCTTCTTCTTCTTCTTCTTCTTCTTCTTCTTCTTCTTCTCTGCGCCACCACTTCTGGTTCGCACGATGGGGAAATAGTATGAACATATGGACTACAGGCGCGCAATCGAAAGGCAAGGTAAGTGTCACAGCCCTAGAATTGCTTGTAACTAGTTGCATTAAAGCATCCATGCATGATGTTATAATTCAAATGAATTTGAATTGGGGATGTTCAAACCCTATCACCAAATGAATTCAACTAGGTTCAAGTTCAAATATTTTCAATGAACCCAAAATGCCCTTCAGAAAAGTTCATGATTTTTTATGAAGGTGAAAACCCCTGCCAAAAATGATGCACATATTTCTAGGACATTCTGGATTTTTGAGTTAAATCATATTGTATTTGAATTGGAGCATTTAATGTCTATAAATATTTTAAATGCTTTAATAATTCTGAAAACAATGAGGGCTATTGGAAATAATTCAAAATGTGCCCACAATTTATTTCAGGAATTTTGCAAATGAATTAATTTTTTTACTAATTCAAAACAGAGGAATAAAAATAGAAAACGGAAACAGATTTAACAGAGAGAGAGAACAGCACCTGGGCCACTTTGCCTGGCAACTTACCCACAGGCCAGCCGGCCCAGCCCACCTGGCGCTGCCAGTCATCGTCCACCTCGTGCCAGGAGGACGCGGGTGCGTGCCTGACGCGCGCACGCCACCTCCTGCTTCCACCGCGATGCCTCGGCCCTTCTAGCATCGCCACGCGACCACCCCCCTCGGTCCCCTCTCACTTTCGGCATGGGTTATCCGGAGCAAATATGTTGAGTTTGTTCGACATGCTAATCTATGCATCCACAACTCAGAAAACCATATGTTCCTTTGAGTTGTCCCCCTTCAGTCGTATTCCGACCTCCATCTATCAGTTGAAAGTCAAGAGTAGTTGTGCATTCGTGTTCATCGGTGCATGTTATTCCTGTGGTCTGTCAATCCATTCTATTTCAGAATGACTAGGAGAAACAAACTCCAGTACCTTATCAATTTCTAGGATTGTGTCAAAGCAATTGTATTCCGCAGGTCAAATGCCAATCCAGCTTTTGTTCTACTCTACCTTGGAGTATTACCTTCTTTATGTCAAGAATATCATGGGAATTGCACACCATCCTATGAATTCTTGATGCAGTGATACTTCTCGCCATCATTATTCATTCCTCGGTTCCCATATTGTTGCAACCGGAATACCGACAAGTGAAATGTGATGTGTGGAATCCATACTCCTAGCAACCCCGTTGATTGGTAGTTAATGGATGATAATTTCATTCTTAGCATGCTGGCTACTGAATCACCATCCTAAGATTGATCATGCTTCCTATTCCATTTTTCCTGGTGCACTCTTCGATCATTGAGTTAGGATTGTGTCAATTCCTCGCTCTTTTGATCATAACATCTTGCCCTTAAAAGCAAGATTGCTCCCGAGCTTAATAACATATTAGTGGTTCGTGACTTTCCGAATATCTTCTCGGAAGTATTACCAGGTTGTTCCCTGACCGTTATGTTGAGTTCGTGATCAAGTTGGTTATCCCTATAACCACCTATTCTCCAAGAATCTATGTTGGATACCCTTGAGCTAGTTGGCTAAGCTTAAACAACAACTTGGAGGGTTGAAAGATAAAAGCTGGCCTGACTTAGTTCATTCCGAAGGGATATCTTTGTGTGTGTGTGTGTTGAAGAAATATGATATCTTCATTGATTGGTCCTCGTGATCAGTTGTTGGATCTATTTTCTTGTCAAAACTTTGATTTGAGTGTGGGCTATCGTCAAATCAAATCAGAATCAATGATGTTTGTAATGTTGTCTTACTCGTTGTTGAAACCTCGAGCATACACCATTATATCTTTTGTTCTGACCAATGCTATCACTTTGCTCACATAGTTATGGAATTCCATCTATATGGAAATCTCGATAAATTGTTGTTGAGCCCATCGGCAACATTCTTATCTTGTCCATGACTCTTGTTGCACATTAAGCTAGTGTTGGAAACTTGTGCTAGCATTTTCTTCATGCTATCTCATGAAGGATATGTTTGGATGAAAGAAGTGACTCTCTTTAATTCAAGTGCACTTGATGTAAGTTGCCGCCGTGGATCCGAGAAAGATTGTTTTTGCTTCCTCTGTAATCATCCCAAGTTAGTCACGCCTATGTGCAAAGTACTCTATGGTTTTATAGGTTGGTCGGCTCCATTCCATGTGTGTTTCCTAGCACACCAAGCCACTGATTGATTTGTTCAAGGAGAAGAAGTTCCATCTTAAGAGCTAGACTTATGCAAGGACTTCAATATCTTCGATGATGGTTCCCAACCAGAACTCGGTAGTGTTTTGTCGTAAGACTTCCATGTGGACACGATTGTCTTGGACAGTCTGTTCACATGTATCTTGCAATCCAGCTCATGTTTTGGAACTTGCTATCGTAGTTCATTTCCCGAGAATCTCGCAATGTCATCTCGTCGATTTGTGTTGCAAACTTTCCTTTTTCACACATGCTGAGTCTGGATCCTGTTACCAACCAGATCTGAATCTCAGGCAGGTATGATGGTTGGAACTTTTCCAAGATCTATGATGTAGGTCCCGATAAGGTTGATGTTCTGGCCGACACACCTAGCCAGAAGATCTATTATTGTAGCTTCTTGATTGAGCAAATTGACCATCTTGTCCATGAGGACTCCGTGCGACTTACTCTAGAAGTTGTTCCTTATGGATTCTTGTGCTCCCGAAGTTTGACCTTTTACTTGATGTTCTAGATATCAAGCTACCTACATCAAGGAGAACATTAGAAGCAGAGTGCTAAATGTCTCTCGGTCGATCATCCAGGTTTTGTTCCTTGGCATTGCTAAGGACAAATCTGAGAAAGTGTTGTCTTCCTTTGCATCTGCATCCTCCACCAGTATTCATCATCGTAGTATGGAGTGTTGCCAAGATCTTGGAATGGATGTTGGTAAAGCCTTGATGAATATGGAAATGCTCAAGTTCTTGAGAGCACACTCAACCACTGGGTTATATCCTCGGTATCAATTGGAATGTGCCTCCTGTTTGCCGAATCATTGTATAACCATTACTTCCTTTCCGAACTGAGTATGCCATTTCTTCGAACTCCTTCAAACGATCGTTTGCGAATTGTCTTAGGCTGGTATAAAGAGTCTCAAATGATCTCTATATCAAAAGTAATTCTTTTTGCCACTTAAGGGAATAATTCTACGATTCACCTTCCCTAAGGTGCCCCGTTATGGAATCATGGCAATTATTTCCTTGCTATCTTGAAACCATGCACCATCTTCTTAAGCATGGAATTTTTGCCTACTAATTGAACCCTTGTCATCTGTTTCTTTCCATTGATCCTGATGTGTGTTTTGTGTCTCAACTCAAGAGGTGTTCCTACATCCCACTGCATGAGTTGATCTTGAGTTGCTCGATCTTCAAGAAGATTGATTTCTTTAGAGTTTCTTTCCGTCGTCATCGTGTTGGACGAAGAACTCGAAGGCAAAGACGTCAAGATCGATATGATGCAATGAATCAATATCTTCGATGAGGGCAGTTGGATCGAGAAGATTGTGATAGTTTTGTGACCCCCCGTTTTCTTCTTACCTCACGTCTTGAATCTCGGGACGAGATTCTTGTTTAGTGGGGGTGACTTGTCACAGCCCTAGAATTTCTGGTAACTAGTTGCATTAAAGCATCCATGCATCATGTTATAATTCAAATGAATTTGAATTGGGGATGTTCAAACCCTAGCACCAAATGAATTCAACTAGGTTCAAGTTCAAATATTTTCAATGAACCCAAAATGCCCTTCAGAAAAGTTCATGATTTTTTATGAAAGTGAAAACTCCTGCCAAAAATGATACACACATTTCTAGGACAATCTGGATTTTTGAGTTAAATCATATTGTATTTGAATTGGAGCATTTAATGTCTATAAATATTTTAAATGCTTCAATAATTCTGAAAACAATTGCGGGCTGTTGGAAATAATTCAAAATGTGCCCACAATTTATTTTAGGAATTTTGGAAATGAATTAGTATTTTTACTAATTCAAAACAGAGGAATAAAAATAGAAAACGGAAACAGAATTAACAGAGAGAGAGAGAGAGAACAGCACCTGGGCCATTTACCTGGCAACTTACCCGCATGCCAGCTGGCCCAGCCCACCTGGCACTGCCAGTCGTCGTCCACCTCGCGCCAGGAGGACGCGGGCGCACGCCCGACACATGAATGCCACCTCCTGCTTCCACCGCGATGCCTCGGCCCTTCTAGCATCGCCACGCGACCCCCCTTGATCCACTCTCACTTTCCCCTCTCTCCCTGGGCCTCCTCCCCTCCTCTATCTCTCGGCCCCAAGCAAGACCGAGAACCACTGTCGCCACCGTTCACCATAGTCGCAGCCACTGCCTCCCCCCTCGTCCCCTCAACGTGTCCCAGAGCTTCGCCACGACCTCTTCTTCGTCTCCATCGAGCTACACGTCCCCGGGCGCCCTGCCTCGCCATCACTACCGTCATCTTCAACCTTGGATGCCCGAGATAATCGGCGCCCGTTCTTCATCTCCGGCTCCTCCTCGAGCCCATTGAGTTGCTCTACGAGTCCACTGTGAGCCCCTGACCACTTACCGCATGCTCCCCTTGTCGAATTCATGCTGTAGCCATTGATCCCCGTCGTGCCCGAAGCTTGCCGTCGCCGGCCAAGTCGCCGCTGTGGCCACAGACGCTGCACCTCACAACCTAGCATGCCTTTGTGCTCAGGACACTCCCAGGATGCCTCCTAGCCCCGCAGCCTCACGCTCGTGCACCGTAGCTCCACCGCCGCCTAGCTCGCTGCTGCCGTCACCACAGCCCACCGCAGCTCCCCCTGCTTGCCCTATCAGATGCGCGCGAGCGTTAGCTCGCCGTAGAACCCAACCGTGGTACAAACCATGCCCTATAGCGTGAACCCGGCGCGTCTCGGCCGCTCGGTTTGGTCATCGCCGGCCAAACTCCGGCGAAGTCGACGTGGCACTATCATTAGCCACTGATGACCCCGCTAACTAACCCCCTCTCTCACTGACATATGGGCCCCATGCCCTGATTAACCCCCGGATTTGTTTCCTGTTTAGTTTAGATTAATCCAGCCATCCGCACATGTCAGTTTGACCCTGCCACGTCAATGTTGACCTGGCCCCACTGGTCGACCTCTGTTCCTACCCTGTTACACTAACGTGCAGGACCCACAAGTCAGGTTTGACCTGGACCTGGTCTGTTGACCGCTGACGCAAGCCTGATGTAATGCTGATGCAGTAATGTTTTCTGGATTTTAAATAAATCTAAATGATTTATTTATTTGCAGAAAATTGCCAAAACTTCTAAAATTCATAGAAATTAGACCGTAACTCCAAATGAAATAATTTATATATGAAAAATTATCAAAAAAATCCAAAGAATCTGTTTATGGCATTTTCCTGCATGTTAGAACAACTTTTGGCTACTGTCTAGGACAAATCAAATAGATGGCATTTAAATAACCACACATGGAGTTTTAATTTGAATCTTTTGTTCAAAACAAGTTCATCCAATCTGGTTGCTAGTTGCATTAGCTCAAACAACAGCGTACTGCCATGTGATGATCATGCATCATATTGTTGCATTGCATTGATTGTGTTCCTTCTCTGTTGTTGGTGTTTGTTCCCCCCTCAGTAGACGTTGTTCCGACGATGTGATCGATGACACTGATGAGGACACAATGCTATCTTCAGAAGTGCCAGGCAAGCAAACCCCCTTTGAGCATTCCAATACAAATCCCACTCTCTCACTCTTGCTCTCTTTTACTGCATTAGGACAACAATGATTCAACTGTTACATGTTGCGGTAGCTGAAATCATTCCTCTGCATGACCTGTCTTTGCCACAGTAAATAGTTGAAACCCACTAGCATGAGTAGGAGTTGTTTGAGCCATGATGTGCCTACTCATTCATGCTTGCTTGTTACGCCTGCTATGCTTAGAGTTGTGTCAGGTCTGATTCATCTGGGATGGATTGGAATGGTGTGAACATGTCATACTGTTGAGAGCTAAGTGTGTGAACATGATTTGGTAAAGGTAGCGATGAGAGGCCATGTAGGAGTACATGGTGGGTTGTCTCACTGAAACCGTTCTCAGGAACTGAGTTCTTTGTTTGTGATCCAAGAAAGTTACTACCACGCATCGGGATACTTAATTGACCCTCTCAACTTATTAATCACCTTGATCTCTGTCCAGGAGTTGCAACTAGTTTTTGGTGTTTATAGGATATGTGTTGGAGGCCATGCATAGCGCTAACCCTAGGGGTGGGCTATGATGCGGTAGAGACGCGAGGCACGGTGTACTAGGATGACACCCGAACGATGCCCTTGGGAACCCTGCTCTCATCATTTGGGGCCGTAGTGGAAACCTCGGCCGGACTTCCTTGCGGATGGAACTCAAATAGGCGATAAACCTGGACTAGAGACTTGTGTGGTTAGCCAGTTCATGGCCGACACACTCACTGGGCTTCCGCTTGAAGGTTGCCGAGTACATGTCGTGTAAAGAGCGGTAAGTGGTGAGAGCGTGTGTGAAGAAGTACACCCCTGCAGGGTTATATATGATCTATTCTAATAGCCGTGACCGTGGATATGGACTACGTGGAACGCTTACATTGTTCATAGATAACTGGAAGTGGACACTCTAAAATGCGCAAGATAAGTGTGAGTGCTATGGACGGCCTTCTCGTAGGGAGACGGGAGCAGATCCATAGTGGTGTATTGATATGGTGAATATGTGGACTCGTGTGCGCCACCTCAAAGAAGTTACTGGCAATCATAGTTCTGAATAGCCACCGAGTCAAAGCTGGCTTGTTGCAATTAAACTCCACCACCACCTTTGTTGATACTGATGCATATGTAGTTAGTTCTGATGTCAGTCTTGCTGGGTACATTTGTACTCACGTTTGCTTAATTTATGTTTTGCAGAGAGATCTCAGTCTCACTAGTAGTTCTACGTGGGCTTCGACAATTAGCTTGGGAATCCCAGACAGAGGTCTGGTTCCTTTGGAGGGTCTTGTAGATAGACAGGCTTTCTAGCCTTCTTTCTTTTTAGCTGTCTGTACTCAGACAGGTTAAGCTTTCGCATGTGCTTGTTGCTTTTATGATTTGTATGTTGGGTCATGAGACCCATGGTTGTAATATGTGGCTCCTCGGAGCCTATTGAATAAATACTTTGAGTCGTAGAGTTTTGTTGTGATGCCATGTTGTATTTACACATATCGAGCATATTGTGTGTATGTTATTGAAATGCTTGGTATGTGTTCGATTCGACAACTAGTTGTTTATTCTTGGTAGCCTCTCTTATGGGGAAATGTCTCCTAGTGCTTCCACTGAGCCATGGTAGTTCGCTACTGCTCCGGAACACTTAGGTTGGCCGGCATGTATCCTTCTTTGTTCCTGTGTCTGTCCCTTCGGGGAAATGTGACGCGTTGTTCCTTTAAGTCCTTTTTGCTTGCTACGACTTGGGTTCATACGTTGATGACCAACACATTCATTGTGGGGTTACGTATTCCTGTCCCTGTAAGTTTGTGCCACCTTGGGTTTACGACTAGTCATGTTGGCCCGGGTTCTCTGTCTTATGGATTCTAGCGACACAATCATATACGTGAGCCAAAAGGCATAAAAGGTCCCGGCCAAGGTAAGGCTGCAGCCGTGGGAATACCATGCGTGAGGACGCAAAGTGATATGATGTGTTACATGCTTGATCGGTGTGACTTAGGATCGGGGTCCTGACAGTAAGGATACTTACTCGTCCGGCGTGGTCCACTTCCTCTTCTTCTCCTCCGTTGAAGCCGATGTGCTACCATCCTTCCCTGGTGTCGCCCTGGCTCCATCCCGAGGCCCGTTAGGGTGACCCTCGGCAAGCCCCGCTATGGCACCGCTTCCCGGGGAGGCGCAAGGATTCCCCTGAGGGGCCTCGGTCGGTGAGAGCTCGGCCACCATGGCAGAGGCCTCCATGGTCGTCGGCTCCGCGGCCGGCAGGGCAAGACCGGTTTCCTTGACCGCCCTAGCGGGGCGCGGGGATCCTGCAGGAGGAGGCTCGACCGCCCCCTCACCTGGGGCCGCCCCGCCCGACGCCCCCGTGGTCGGGGGAGCAGATTCCGCCCTCCTGGATGCCCCGGCGAGGCAAGGGGAAGATGCGGGCGGTGGCTCGTCGGCATCATCGTCGTCCTCAAGGCCAAGGAGGATCTGGTGACGCGATGGCGAAGAAGCCCTTGAAAGTGCAACTAATCCCCGGGTGGTTTTGGTAATTCATAACAAAATATAGCTCATTGAACTAATAACCATTCAAGTTTAATATTTCAGAAAGTTCAATGAATGGCATGGCATGGACTAGAGATGTGGACCCCTCAAAATTCTAAGGACACATATTGGCAAAAGCTCAAGACTCTTCATTTTTCATTTAGTGATCCAAGATCACATTGAGTCCATAGGAAAACCAATACTATTAAAAGGGGATGAGGTGTTGCTTAATGGTCTACTTGCTCAAAATGCTTAGTGATATTGCTCCAAAGCCCTCAACCACTTTCTCATTTCAAAATATGTCCAAAACCCAAAGTCAAACTCGGCCCCACCGAAATCTTTTATCCGGCGCCACCGAGTTCATTTAACATAGCCACTGCCAGAAACCCTAACACTTCGGTCACACCGATACAGATCTCGATCTCACCAAGATGGCCTTGCAAACTCTCTATTTCCCTTTGTAACATTTCAGTCTCACCGAAATGAGCGATCAGTCACGCCGAGTTTGCTTGACCAACTCTCTGTTTGCTCTATGCTGAAATCGGTCTCACCGAGTTCAAGCAATCGGCTTCACCGAGATGAGGTTTTTCCATAGCCCTAGAACATTGGTCTCACCGAGTTGTTCCAGTCGGTCCCACCGAGATTCCTAACGTTCACATTTTGAACTGAATCGGTCTCACCGAGTTCTTCCATTCGGTCTGACCGAGTTGGATCAAATGTGTGTAACGGTTGGATTTTGTGTGGAGGCTATATATACCCCTCCACCCCCTTCTCCATATGTGAGAGAGCCATCAGAACGTGCCTACACTTCCATCCTACATTTTCTGAGAGAGAACCACCTACTCATGTGTTGAGATCAAGATATTCCAATCCAACCACAAGAATCTTGATTTCTAGCCTATCCCCAGTTGCTTTCCACTCAAATCATCTTTCCACCATATCCAAATCTATGAGAGAGAGTTGAGTGTTGGGGAGACTATCATTTGAAGCACAAGAGCAAGGAGTTCATCATCAACACAACATCTATTACCTTTTGGAGAGTGGTGTCTCCTAGTTTGGTTAGGTGTTGCTTGGGAGCCTCCGACAAGATTGTGGAGTTGAACCAAGAAGTTTGTAAGGGCAAGGAGATCGCCTACTTCATGAAGATCTACCCGAGTGAGGCAAGTCCTTCATGGGCGATGGCCATGGTGGGATAGACAAGGTTGCTTCTTCATGGACCCTTCGTGGGTGGAGCCCTCCGTGGACTTGCGCAACCGTTACCCTTCGTTGGTTGAAGTCTCCATCAACGTGGATGTACGATAGCACCACCTATCGGAACCACGCCAAAAATCTCCGTGTCATCATTGCATTTGCACTCTCCAAAGCCTTCCCTTTACCTTCATATGCAATGTTTTACTTTCCGCTGCTACACTCTTAGAAATGCATGTGTAGGTTGATTTCTTGACTTGTGCTAAGTTGCTAAAATCTGCCCACAACTAAAATTGGGAAAAGGTTAGATTTTTATTCGGTCAAGTAGTCTATTCACCCCCCTCTAGACCTACTTTCGAGCCTACAAGTGGTATCAGAGTTTCGGTCTCCATTTGCCTTGATTTCCATAGCTTTGGTGATCATAGCCTTGGTTTCACAACCTAGGAGAGTATGGCGTCTAGCGAGGGAAATTACCATCGTAGAGGTCCTTACTTTGATGGTACTAATTTTGCTAGTTGGAAGCATAAGATGAAAATGCATATTCTTGGTCATAACCCTGCCATTTGGGCTATTGTGCGCATTGGCTTGCAAGGTGATTTCTTCGAGGATGGAAAAGAACCGGATCGTGAAGCGTCCGCGGAAGAAATGAAGATGTTGCAATACAATGCTCAAGCTTGCGATATTCTCTTCAATGGATTGTGCCCCGAAGAATTCAACAAAATCAGCCACCTTGTGAATGCAAAGGAAATTTGGGATACTTTGGTTGATATGCACAAAGGTACCGAGTCCGTTAAGGAATCCAAATTGGATATGCTTCAAAGTCAACTTGACAAGTTCAAGATGAAGGATGGCGAAGGAGTTGCTGAGATGTACTCTAGGCTTGCTCTCATCACAAATGAGATTTTCCAGCTTAGGAAGCGAAGAGATGACCGACAAATTCATCATCAAGAAGATCCTAAGAGCCTTGGATGGAAAATATGATACCGTGTGCACCTTGATCCAAATAATGCCCAACTACAAAGATCTCAAGCCCACAGAAGTCATTGGTAGAATTATTGCTCATGAGATGTCATTCAAGGATACGGAAGAGCTCCACAACAAGTCTTATGGTGCCTACAAAGCTTCAAGTGATGCTCCGACAGAAGCTATCACTCCGAATCCGAATATACTCAAGATGAAGGTGTTGCCGGTCTTGCCCTTGTGTCATCCAACTCCTACGACATATTTGACTCACCAAATGAAGGAATTGGAAGATGCTTCATGGCTAAAGGCCCTAAGGTATCACACCCCGAGTATGTTGATTTCAATAGTGATGAAGATGATTTGCTAGGTGATGATGATTTACTTGTTGACAACACTAGTGATGAAAACTATGATGAAATTGCCATTAATCATGCTAATCAAGATGAAACGAATGACAATGATAAGAAGGAGATTGAGCGTCTAACTAAAGAACTAAACACTCTTAAGTTAGCTCATGAAACAACTCTAGAGGATCATAGAGAGCTCCTAAGGACTCATGAGAAGCTACGCTTCGAGAAGCTAAATTTAGAGCAAGAGCATGGGTTCCTAAAAGCAATCAATGATGATCTTCGAAAGAAGAGTTCTTCTTACATTGCCAAGTGTTTACTCTTGTCTACTTATATGCCACAAGTAAAATCTAGCAATAAGAACAAGAAAGATTCTTCCTCTAGTAGTAACAATAATCATGTCAAATCCAATATTGTTGCTTCTAGTAGTTCTCTTGATTCCACTAATGATTCTCTTAGCCAAGTTACACTTGAGCAAGAAAATAGCTTATTGAAGGGAATTATAGAGAAAGGTGTTTACAAGAGCCTTGCCGGAAGTAAGCAATTTGAGGAAATTGTACGCAAGCAAGGAAGGCACCGGAAGAATCAATGTGTTGGTTTTGAACGAAAGTTCAATGCCAATGGAGTTGAGTGGGAAGAAGATCAATATCCCAAGACAAAGTTTGTTCCTAAACAAGAGAAGTATGACCCCACTTCTTTCAAGGGAACACAAGCTCAAGATGATCTTGCACCACAAGACCACAAGCTAAAAGGCAAGGACAAGCTTCAAGAAGAGATTGATTCATTTGAAGAAGCTCCTAAGTCCATGGTCAAGTGGGTTCCCAAGACTACATCAATTTCTACTTCATCAAGTACGACTACAACTCCAAGGATTCCGATCAAGTTGATGTGGATCCCAAAGAAGAAGAACTAGAGAGTTCTTGAGGGTGACTCTGCCAACATACTTCACTCATATTTATTTTGGCAAGGGCAAGTGCAATCAACTTTCATATCTTGCACTAGTTCATGGAGTCACAAAACCTCTTGTTGGTAAGACAATGGACAAGGTAACCTAATGCTTTCATGGACATCATCATATGTGTACTTTACTCTATGTCTATGGATATCCTTGTATGTTCCTTGTGGGACTAGCCCATGTAGGTATTGAAAGTGCAACATTCCAATGGATTGCTCCAAATGATCTACATCAACATTGAGCATCCACATCTTCAACATCTACATGAAGTCATCATCGACAAAACCCAAGGTTAGTTCATCCCTCTTAGGGGGGATATCACATCTAGGGGGAGCTTTACTCTAAGAATTGAGCCAAAGCAACTCTAATGATGTGAACACAACAATTCTTTATGTAAAAGTGGTAACCCCACTTGTGCTTAAACGACGAGTATGACCTATGATCAAATGTTCTCATTTGACTCCTAAGTCAATATACTCATATATAGATGACCTAGTCATCGCCAATTGCTTGATAGATGGTAGAGTGTTTGTGCATGCTTTGCCACATGTTTTATTTGCTATCTTATTGTGTGAGCATGTTGGTTGCATAATTTTCTCCATTCAAGGACATCCATTTGTTGTTTTGATTGTTTGGTTTTTCTTTTTCCAAATGGATGGACAAGAATGCCTAAGTACTTCCTCTAGCTATCTATGCTTTTTCTCATCTCAAACTCTATTCATGCTACATCACAAAGTTTGAACAAGTCACTTCCGGACCCTCCGGTTAAGGAGCACTTGGAGCCACCGATCCGTCATGGGCTTAACTTCCAAAACCTCTTTATGATTTTTGGTCAGACCAACTTATCCAACTCGGTCCCATCGAAATCAGTAAGTTGGTCTAGGTTTTCATCTCGGTGCCACCGATTAGAATGATTCGGTCACACTGAGTTGCAGCAACTACTAGCAGTTTTGCATTTCGGTGCCACCGAGACGTTCCACTCGGTGCCACCGACAGCGCCTGGGTATATATATCTCGCGTACCCATACGGTTGAAAATTACTTCAAACCACATGAGCTCGCGCCCCAGCACTGCCGCCCCCTTGGTCTCCGGATTGTCGCTGTTTTTGCCAGTAACCCTACGCCGCTGGTTTCCACCACCGTCAACGGTATTCTTCACCACCGTTGCCGGCCGTAGCAATCGGTTACCAAGTTAGGGTACGTATATGACCATTTGTGCTTTCCATTGCTCCGATTCTTGCACAAAGTATAATGCCTTTGTTCTTCCCACGTATGAGATCAATCTATCCAGCAAACAAATTCCTTAGAATAGATTTGATGCAAAAACTTAGGGTTAGGTTTCCACCGAACCCATCTCGGACCGACCGATCTGAGGATTTCGGTCACACCGATTGGCCCTGGCCATTGCACAAGTACAAATCAGTCTGACTGAAGTGTACTGATCGGTGAGACCGAAATCACTTTCTTTGTGAAACCCTAGCATCTCGGAGTCACAGAACTGCATTTCAGTCTGACCGAAACTGCATGTTTAGACTCTGTTAGTGCTTCGATGTCACCGAGTTTGTCAAATCGGTAGCTCCAAAATGCTTTCTGCAGAAAACTAAAGTTAAGTTTTTGACTCAATTTTTTGCAAAAACAAGCTGTACTTTGTGATGCTCATCTACTCTATCCACACCCTACTATTCACAGGGACAATTGTAGCTATGTTAGAGGCCAGTTATAGTCAGAACAAGTCTGAAGAGCAGCTCAATCTCAGTGAGGGCACTAGTCCCTCTAGTAGCTATGATGAGGGGAGTAGGAGCACTCCCAGCAACTTGCCTAAGGCAGCAACTAGGCAAAGGAAGAAAAGAACTTCTGAATCTGAAGATGAAGGTTTTGTGATTGAGGAGGAAGCGACCTCCAAGAAGAAGGTACTCAAGAAAGAGTATGCTGCTGGTGCTGCCACAAAGCCAGGCCTCTCCAAGAAGGCACCTGCTAAGAGGACTCCAATGTCCAAGGCCAGAGCCTCAACTCAAGAAACAATGCAGTTTACACTTGAGTCCAGAGAAGAAGAAGAAGAAGTTGTTGGTGGAAAGAAGAGGAAGGAAAGGGTCAGGAAGAGCATTGCCAGAGTGATTGGCAGACCATCCATGATGAGGGATGAAGAAGAAGAAGAGGAGGAGGAAGAGCCTGCTGCACCTCCTGCCAAGACACAGAAGCTGATGGGGGATGCCATCAGGACTGGGGCTGCTCCTTCTAAGCCCAAGTCTGCCCACAAGCCCTCAGCTCCAGCTCAAGCACCCAAGACAACAGCTCCCAAGAGATCAACAAGGAATATATCAGCTGCTGAAAAGAACAAGGCCCCAGTGCCTAAAGTTTAGGAAGAAGAAGAGCCACTAGTGCTCAGGAAACTCAAGCCCAAGATTCCAGAACATAATGATGATCATCCTGTGGCAGAGAACATGAAGTTGAGAAAGGATGTAGGTCCAAGATTATGGAGGAAGACTGATCCTTATGCCACCAGGAGAAGGACTGCTGCGGACTATCGCTTTCATACCAGAGAGCAGCAGGACTTCTGTGAGACTGTCCTATTGGACAAGAAACCCATTGTCTGTGACATGAAATGGGTGGACTAGAAATACATTGACTCCAATGAAGATTACTTTCCTCATGTGCATGAGAGCTTCAGGATGAATGGTGTTGACAAGTTTGTTGGTCAGAAACTGACGAAGTGGAACGATGAGATGATCATGCAGTTCTACTCCACTGCCCACTTCTACCCTGACGGTAAGATAGTGTGAATGACAAAAGGAACCAGATATCAGTCAACAATCTCAGAATGGGCCAATATGATCAATGCCCCCGAGGAAGAAGAGAATGACATTGATGTATACAATATGCCTAGGAAGGATCACAACTCCATGGTTAACATGTACAAGCCAATCCCTGATGCAGCATTGGAGACACACAAGCTTGGTTCTATTTACTATCTGCTTGCTGGCTTGACCACCATGAACACCATCTTGAGGCACACTCTATTGCCCAAGTCAGGAGATCATAGGATGATTTGTGGTCGCTCCATCAACCTGCTTCACTTGTTTGATGTCCCACAGAAATTCAAGGTGATGAGCTTGATAGTAGAGACAGTGAAGAGGACAGCAGCAGACCAGAAGAGGTCTTGTGGATATGCCCCTCACATTCAGACTTTGATCGACTCCTAGATGGGGACTAGGACATATCTACTGGACAGAGAGCATCTTCTCCTAAGGCCAAACTTTGAGGACAACGAGGTTGCCATGGATGATTCACATCCTACCTGTGTAGATGCCCAGGAGAAGATAGAGAAAGCAAAGGCTGCAAAAGCAGCAAAGGCAGCAAGTGCCCCAGATGCTTCAGTTGTGAATCTCAAGACCAAGCAAGATCAACTCAGTTATCTGCTTGAGGCCACCGTGAGAATTGAGAAGAGCTTGGCCACCTTGTCTCAAAATTACGAGAGTCTTGAGAGGATCATTGACACTAAGTTCCATGACCTAGATGTGAAGGTCACTGAGATTCAGACCATTATGGAGAAGCTTTAAGAGGATGCTGAGGACAGGGATGTTAGACCCACAACAGACACATTCCAGAGAGTGCCAAGGGCATAAAGATCATCAGCTATGCCAGTTGCCAGAGAGTCCAAGACGACCATTCCAGCACCTGCAGCCACTGCCACAGTTGTACCTCTAGTGTCAACTTCTCCAGCTCCACAGTCTTCTGTCGAGGCATTTGCAGATGCCCTCCTCTCCACGCCGTCTATGCACACCGGAGCAACAAGCCAGAAGACCCCTTCAGGAGTTCCCGGAGATCGTGCTTAGAGTGCCATATAGCACTATATGTTTTTGAACTTTTTGGTAACTTGTTGCCAAAGGGGGAGAAAGTGTATAGATCATAGGCTTCAAGAGAGAGAGTGCCTCTTGCTTTTTGTTGGTTTCATTTGCTACTTTTGCTACTTTGGTTATTTTGGCTGTCTTCATATGCACAAATATCTACACTACTGCAGGATGCTGCTAATGCGACACTATGATCAGAAACCCTTTGACGAAACTGTGTGCGATGCATTAATCGCAAACGGGGATTTAAAAAAACCGTCAAAAAAGATGAAAACATTTGCAATGGCAGAGACATCAAACACGGTTCAGATTTTAGTTACGTGTGCGATGCGGGGCATACGGTTGATCCAGAAGAACTGTTTGCGATGAGGCAGAACAAAAGAAATGGGTAGCCATATCAATGTGTGTGCGATATACGGCATACAGTTTGCTCCGATGAACTGTGTGCTATTAGGGAATGCAACATAAACAATCAGCCAAATCAAGGTGTGTGTGACATATGGCATACGGTTCACTCAGACGAACTGTTTTCGATATGGGAAGAGAACAGAAATGGTTCAACTTAACAAGATGTGTGTGATATGTGGCATACAGTTCACATAGATGAACTGTTTGCGATGAGCCAAAAGAACACAAACGATTTGTGTAAACAAGATGTGTGTGATACGCAGCAAATATCCCACTAGGATGAATTGTTTGTGATGAGAAATTATAACACAGACGGTTACTATAGTTAGTTCGTCTGCGATTCTGTTCATACAAAAAACTTTGAAAAATGCAAACTAGTTGCTTGCGGTGGCTAGGAGTATCGCACACGATGCGTTTGCGAGTACTCGTGTGCGATGATTAGTAAGTTACAAATACATTTCCTTATGTTAACACATGTGTGATAAATAACACGTGGCACCGCATACGGTATTCGGGTTGTGTGTGTGCTCCACTTAGTCTTCCCGCACTCCAGCGAATGCTTCCCGCGCTCCACATGGGTGAATTGTAAAATCCACGCCTCTTCCCTCATTGGTTTCCCGCCACCAGCTAATGGCTTGCTGCATATAACCCAGGCGGCAATGCACCGTCGCGACACTCTGCGCAGATCTAGTCCTCACCCATCTACCATTAGTTATTCCAAGCATGCCAGACAATGACCAAAGCTTCGACGTCGACCCTACCTGTGTTACATCTTCGGCAAGGAGAACGAGCCTGAGCAGGTCGGGGAGCAAGAGCTTCATCGGCCGGTGCAGGCACCATGGCCCATCGGCAGCGATATCGGCGTGACAGTCCTTGGGCGCACAATTGAAATATTGCAGAGGAGGTGTGATGAGCAGTTTGCCATCCATCGTGCTAAAGATCCAGAGTTGCTCGGCGGCATGATCGACGACCCACCCGAAGAGCCGCCATCACCAGTGCTCATCGAGAGCCTGATGCCCCGCAAAGAATGGGCAGAGGACCTCTGCAATTCAGTCAAGACACAGGCAGCCTGCGGATTCATCATTGCCCGCGGTGGCCGTGTCAACCTTAATCGCGATGATGTGGTGGCCAGGCTCGAGTGCATCCTTGGCGGAGTTGATGTCCCCGACGAAGTAGAACATCGCCAACGTGATATCATGAAGATGCAGGTGATGGATGGAATTTGCTACCAGGCCAGAGACATGGAAATGGAGCGGTTCCGTGGACATATCATGCGCGTGATTGCACTCTATCAAGCTCTTCTGGAAGAGGCCCAGCAGCCCCAAGAGCCTCCCAGCGCCAGCAGCTCCATAGGCGGAGGCGGGTTGGGACACATGGAATGAACGGCCGCAAGGGTGCTATGCTGATCATGGAGTCCGAGAAGACCGTCGTCGAAAGGCCGCCAGCTCAGCCTTTTAGCCTATATTTTATTATAATTGTATGCATATGTAGGTCGTGAGTGTTTTGGGCCTTGCCGCATGTGGCATTTTAAATTATCCTGAATATGTAAGACAATTATTAACTGTTGCCATTGTAAATTTGCCTCAAAGGCGAGCAGAGCGCGCGCAGGGACGCCAGAGCGGAGCGCGCTGCGGCCGCCTCAATAGCGCGCAAAACGCGCGGACGGACACGAGCAGAGCACGCCGCGGCCGCCTCAACGGCGAGCAGCCACGTGGTCAACCTTCTGGCACCCCGTGGGAGGCGCGACGGCGCATCCATAGGACATGGTGGTGATATCTTGACCGTGTGTGATAGTGGGCAGACACGTACACGTATATCCGAGAATGCAGGCCCATGTTTCGGGCTTCCGATGCGTGGCATACGGTTGATCCAAAGGAACTGTTTGTGATGAGCTAGAATAACAGAAACGGGCTTTGTAGGCCCAGAACCATCAACAAATTTTGACCTTGTTTCTCGTCACATTGCAGATTACAACGCAATAAGTAATTGCAAATCTGTTCACACCTATCAAACTAATATGTGTTCACACTTAGCACCGGGCTATAAAAATTACCCACTCGAAAATTACTTCATAGTTCCTCTCCTCATCACCCACAAAACTGGTCTTTCCTGTCAAGTAATTCCGCCATGACCGGTAGGAGGAGTTTCAGGTGGTCATATAACCAGGCAGCAAAGACCAAGGCCGCGAAAGCAATAGAGAGGTCCCGCCTCGAAGCGGCAGTCACAGCAGAGATGTCCCGGCGTGCTGCGGAGCCCTCGAACGAGCTCTCACGGGCACGCGAGGGCTCTCACAAGCGCACTCACCGCGTCGGCGATCGCGATGAGCTAGCGTTGCTGAAGTCCTTGGCCGGCGACGACGACATTCTCGCTTGCCTCATTAAGCAGCAGGAGCTGGTCGACGGCTTGATGAAGCTGCTCAAGATCAGCGATGCCTCGGTTGACAAGGCGACCGGCCTCATCGAGTAACTCATGGGTGACAATGCGAAGCTCCTCAAGGCGCTCGCCGAGAAGGAGGAGGAGGCCACCGGCTGGAAGATGCTGCATGAGGAGAGCAGTGCCTCGGGGATGACGCTGATAGCGGTTGTCGAGGAACTGATGGGTGACTTGAGGAAGCCCCAGATCGAGCGTGAGCAGGAGGTGGAGGAATCCGTGGCTGCTTTCAAGCAAAGTCATGAGGAATTGAAGAAGGAGCTGGAGGATGTCATCGCCCGGCGATCCATCGACAAGTAGAGACAGTAGCGACCCAGATCGTTGTCTGCGATTTCCTTCTTCTCTTGCCCCCATGTCTTCCGGGCTTTGCCGCATGTGGCATTTTAAATTATCTGGAATATGTAAGACAATTATTATCCGCGCCATTATAAATTTGGTGTCGTATTATCCGTTGCCAATTTATTTGTCATCGTATTATCCGTTGCCCTATGTGGCAATTTAAATTAGGCCGAAATACGAGTTGAAAACACGAACAAAGCAAATGCTGCCATGGGATCACAAGCAAACACCCTCCGTGCAGGTGCTTTAATTAACTGCGTGTTAAACAGCGGCTCGGCCGCCATTAATGGAGAAGTTGTGAGCGAGGCGGGCGGCTGGTGGATGGAGGTCAAAGAGCTCACTTCCCAGTGAGCATGGGTGGCCTTGCTGCTCGCACGTGTCCCATCGAGCCTACGAGGTGGAGAGGATGCAAGCGTCCCGTCGAGCCTGCACAGCGGACTGCTCGCACGCGTCCCGTCGAGCCTCCACGGCGGACTTCTCACGCTTGTCCCGTCTAATCAAATAGCTGCACGTGCGCCATCGAGTATGGTTAAGTTTTTGCAGAGGTAGTGGCCACACTTAAATGGTTACGGGAACACATGGTTCATATAATACAACCGTTTGCAATATTAACATGTCAGCTATTTGTTTCAAAAGGACTTCATTGGCTATTAATGTGTGCGCCTTATCTCAAACTGGACATTTTTTTTATCACGACATATATGTGCCATGTCATGAAACCATGCCAAGTTTCATGTTTTTTGGGTGAGTTTTCGATTTACTGGGATTTAAAAACCGAGATTCTCAATGTTTCAGGACGACGAGAAGTTTGTAGTTCATTCCCATTCCTTAAATGAGACCTAAACATGCACCCAATGACACATGTACGATTTCCCACTGATAGAGGCGAGGGTGTCCAGATCTTTCGATGAGATGATAGCTATCGTTTTTGGTGGAGTAGACTTTGACGATCCGACTACGAACGTGTGAGGACGTCGCGCCTTAGCAATCGCTAAACCAACTCCGAGAGGTTATTGACCACGCCGGAGCACAATCAACCTGACCACGAGGGTCTATCTCCTGCAAGCAAACGAAGAACAAGCAAGAAACTAAGATTTGCAATCTGGATATTGCGGATATAAGATGAAAGCTTTATTGATCAAGGTGGGGTTCTGTGACGTCTTGGTCTGGTCGTTGAACACAAACGAAGTACGCGAAGTTGCAGCTATGACGAACTTTTAATCTAAACAAAACCCAAAGTCTAAACGGTGCCCTAAGGGCTGTATATATGGAGGAAGAGGAGGGGATTTCGTGGCCCTTGAAGGAGGGGTCCGAAACCAACCCTATCTCTTGTTTCCCCACACATACGGACTCTAAAAACAGCTTATACTCAAGTATTTCGAAATTACATGGGCCTGGCCCAATAATAAGGTGACGCATCACCTATAATAGCCTCTGGACGAAATTTATGAAGTGACATCTTGTATATTTCGTCCAAGGCTTCCTGCACTCATTATGGTGGCTTCAAAGTCCTGAAATCATCACTTGTAACTCCGTTCTTGTTCCCCTTGTGCATGCCATCATCTCCATGCTTGAACTTGCTCCAAGGTTCCTCTTTCTTGTCCAAGCTAGGCCCTTCATTTGTAAGCAAAACAAATGTATCGAATTTAGGCAGCATCATATTCTCATGAACTTTAGAATCATTACCAAGAAACGAAAGTACCTGATATTTTAATTGGCGTGCGCGAGCTCTAGTAATTGGTCCAGTATGTATAGAAGCAGGGGCTGTGGGTGTAACAATGGTATTGATGTCCTCATCATCCTCCCCTTCTTGAAATGAAGTCGTCCTCGACGGAAGCTCATCTTCCTCACCCAAATAAGGCTTCAGATCTGCAATGTTAAAAGTGGGACTAACCCCAAAATCTGCAAGCAGCTCAAGTTTATATGCATTATCATTTATTTTCTCTAACACCTTAAAAGGACCATCAGCACGTGGCATTAGCTTTGATTTGCGCAAATCAGGAAATCTATCCTTAGGCAAATGTAACCAAACAAGATCTCCAGGTGCAAACACAACATGTTTTCTACCCTTATCTCCAGCAAGTTTATATTTAGCATTCATACGCTCAATGTTCTCCTTAGTTAACTCATGCATTTTTAAGATCAATTCAGCACGTTGTTTAGCATCAAAATTAACCTTCTCCGAAGATGGAAGAGGCAACAAATCAATTGGTGCACGAGGAAGGAAACCATACACAATTTCAAAAGGACACATCTTAGTAGTAGAATGCAATGAACGATTATAAGTAAATTCAATATGAGGCAAGCATTCTTCCCACATTTTCTTGTTATTCTTCAGAACAACCCTAAGCATAGTAGACAATGTTCTATTGACTACTTCAGTTTGTCCATCAGTTTGGGGGTCACATGTAGTACTAAAAAGCAGTTTAGTCCCCAACTTAGCCCATAAACATCTCCAAAAGTGGCTAAGAAATTTAGTATCACGATCTAAAACAATAGTATTTGGCACACCATGCAAGCGTATAATTTCACGAAAGAACAAATCAGCAACATTAACAGCATCATCGCTTTTATGACATGGTATAAAGTGTGCCATTTTTGAGAACCTATCCACGACAACAAATATGCTATCCCTCCCCTTCTTTGTTCGAGGTAAACCAAAAACAAAGTCCATAGATATATCCTCCCAAGGAACACTAGGTACAGGCAAAGGCATATATAAACCATGAGGATTGAGTCGTGACTTAGCTTTTTGACATGTAGTGCAGCGAGCAACAAAACGCTCAACATCCCGTCTCATCTTTGGCCAAAAGAAATGTGTTGCAAGTATATCCTCCGTCTTCTTCACGCCAAAGTGTCCCATTAATCCTCCTCCATGCGCCTCCTGCAACAACAAAAGACGAACGGAGCTAGCTGGAATGCATAGCTTGTTAGCACGAAACACAAATCCATCGTTAACGACGAACTTGTTCCATGTTCTCCCTTCCTTACAATTCTGCAATACATCTTTAAATTCAGCATCATGCACATATTGATCTTTGATGGTCTCCAAACCAAATATTTTAAAGTCAAGTTGTGAAAGCATAGTATAACGACGAGACAATGCATCAGCAATAACATTTTCTTTACCCTTCTTGTGTTTAATGACATAAGGGAAAGTCTCAATAAATTCAACCCATTTAGCATGTCTACGGTTCAGTTTTGCTTGACTTTTAATGTGTTTCAAAGATTCATGATCAGAATGTATAACAAAATCTTTGGGCCATAAATAATGTTGCCATGTTTCTAAGGTCCGAACAAGAGCATATAATTCTTTATCATAAGTAGAATAGTTCAGACTAGGCCCACTCAATTTTTCAGAAAAGTATGCAACAGGTTTGCCATCTTGTAATAAAACACCTCCTAATCCAATTCCACTAGCATCACATTCAAGCTCAAAAGTCTTATTAAAATCAGGAAGTTGGAGTAAAGGAGCATGTGTCAACTTATCTTTCAATACCGTGAAGGCTTCTTCCTGTGAGGTACCCCAAACAAAAGGCACATCCTTCTTTGTAAGCTCATTGAGAGGTGCAGCAATGGTGCTGAAATCTCTCACAAAACGCCTATAGAAACCAGCGAGTCCAAGAAAACTCCTCACTTGAGTGACCGTTTTGGGCTGTGGCCAACTCTCAATAGCTTCAATCTTGGCTTTATCAACTTCAATTCCCTGTGGAGTAACAACATAGCCAAGAAAAGATACTCGGTCGGTGCAAAAGGTGCACTTCCCAAGGTTACCAAACAAACGTGTATCACGTAAAGCAATAAAAACAGCACGTAAATGTTCCAAATGTTCCTCCAAAGATCTGCTATAAATCAGTATATCATCAAAATAGACTACCACAAATCGTCCAATGAAAGCACGTAAAACTTCGTTCATTAATCTCATGAAAGTACTAGGTGCATTAGTTAACCCAAAAGGCATGACTAACCACTCATATAATCCAAACTTTGTTTTAAATGCTGTTTTCCATTCATCCCCCAATTTCATACGAATTTGATGGTATCCACTACGCAAATCAACTTTGGAGAATATTGTAGAGCCACTCAATTCATCAAGCATATCATCTAGTCTAGGAATAGGATGACGATAACGAATAGTAATATTATTAATGCCTCTACAATCAACACACATACGCGATGTACCATCTTTTTTCGGCACTAGAATAATAGGAACAGCACAAGGACTAAGGGATTCGTGTATATAACCTTTGTCGAGCAACTCCTGGACTTGACGCATAATCTCCTTCGTCTCCTCTGGATTAGTACGGTATGGTGCACGGTTGGGTAGCGATGCACCGGGAATTAAGTCAATCTGATGCTCAATCCCTCGAATAGGTGGTAATCCCGGAGGCACATCTTGTGGAAAGACGTCGGCGAACTCCTGCAAAATGTTAGTAACAGCAGGAGGCAAAGAGGGGGCATGTCCTCGAATGAAAATAATGCCTCTTTGCACACAAAAGCATAGCAAACAGATTTGCTGAAATCTAGATCATCAATATCAGATTTGGTGGCAAGAAAACATGCACTTTTCAATTTAATTTCAGAAGCAACACTAGATGGTTTATTATGAGGATTCATTTCTTGCTCAAATTCTTTTGCCACAATCTGATTTTCACTCTTATTTTGCTCCTGTTTTGCCTTACTAGCTCTATTAATATCATCTTTCAAAATAGAATCAGGAGACATAGGAAGCAAAGTAATATGTTTATCCTTATGAACAAGAGTATACTGATTGTTTCTACCATGGTGTACAGAACTTTTATCAAATTGCCATGGTCTACCAAGTAATAATGAACATGCTTGCATGGGTACCACATCACAATCAACAAAATCAGCATACGTAGAGATACTAAAATGCACACGAACAGTACGTGTTACCTTAACCTTGCCGCTGTTGTTGAACCATTGGATATAGTAAGGATGTGGATGTGGTCTTGTGGTGAGAGAGAGCTTCTCCACCATCTCCATGCTAGCCAAGTTGTTGCAGCTCCCTCCATCTATGATGACGCGAACATAACGTTCCTTCACAACTCCCTTTGTATGGAACAAATTATGCCTCTGATTTTGCTCAGCTTTTGTGACCTGCACACTTAAAACACGTTGAGAAACTAAACATTCATACCTGTCAGCGTCTTCAGGAGCCATGTATTGCGTCTCTTGTTCAGAATCATCTCCATCGTGTTCTTCACGTGTAATGAGAGCCAAAGTCTCCTCATCATAGTCACTAGCGGACTCATACCCACCATCCTCGGTAGCAATCATCACACGCTGAGATTTGCATTCTCTCGCATAATGACCTCTTCCCTTACAACGACGACAAATAATATCACTTGTATGCCCTGTTGATGCCATGGAAGAAGAAGAACTCTGTGCAGGCCCGGTAGGTGTGCTCTTGGCAGATAGTGGTGGTTGTGCCTGCTTCCTTGTATCACGGCTGGAGGTGGCAGCTGATGGAGGTGTCGGTGCAATAGAATGTGTGGAAGTAGAGGATGCACGCGGTGTCCACGATGAAGGTCGACCTGCAGAAAAGTTAGTCCGCGCCAATGCCTGTCGATCCTGCACTTCACGTTCAGCTTTACAAGCAAGATGGAATAAACGAGTGATATTATTATACTCCTTATACTCTAGAATGGTCTGAATCTCTCTATTTAATCCACCCATAAAATGTGCAAGCATAGCTTCATTCTCCTCAACAATACCACATCTAATCATGCCAGTTTGTAATTCCTGATAATATTCTTCTACAGAATTTTTTCCTTGTCTTAAGCGCTGCAATTTTTGAAGTAATTCACGTTGATAATATGGTGGAACCCAACGAGTACGCATAGCAGTTTTCAAAGCAGCCCAAGAAGTTGGAATAGGATATAATCTACAATGTTCAGACCACCATACACATGCAAAACTAGTAAAAGCACAAACAGCAGCAACAACACGTCTCTCCTCGGGGTATTGTAAACATGTAAAACGTTGTTCAGTTTCTAACTCCCAAGTAAGATATATATCAGGAACATATCTACCCTCAAATGGTGGAATATTCAATTTCAGTTTAGGAAGATGGTCATGATCTCGTACCTGAGCTGGGAATGCAGCCCTACCATTGCGATTATTTCCATGTGGACGACCTGGTGCTGGTACGTAGTTTTGATTTTGATCAACCTCATCCTCGTAATCGCCCGCATAATCGTCCTCCTCAGCGGCAGCAGGAGCCATAGAAGCATCAATAGTAGGTGCAGCGGCACCAGAAGTTTGACCAGGCTCAAGGGGAACGCGCTGTGCTCGTCCCACTTGATTTGGAAGGCGACGTTGTTGTTGTTGTAGAGGTGCGACAGGTGCAGCCGGCGGTGGTTGTGGAAGACGCGCGAGCAATTCATTAAACTTGTTATCGAGCTTTGTTTCGAACGTCTTCTCAATTCCATCTATCTTCTCCATGGCCTCTTCAAATCTGTTTAGCACATCTTGCACCTGTCCACTCATCATTTGCTGAA
The DNA here is from genome assembly GCA_011799875.1 of Thinopyrum elongatum. Lineage (NCBI taxonomy): Eukaryota > Viridiplantae > Streptophyta > Magnoliopsida > Poales > Poaceae > Thinopyrum > Thinopyrum elongatum. The sequence goes on along the minus strand of CM022298.1, from coordinate 310,186,016 downwards.
ATTTATCATGTAGCTGTTTGTTCGTCATGTTCTCCCAATCAGTCTCATCGGCCTGTGATCCTGCCATGGTTAGCAGCAATAGAAACACACAAGAATATGATCCTACAGACTACTGGGAAGTGGTGGTGGTGGTGTATCACAAAACCGTCAAGCGAATCTCAAATGCTTACCAGTTCTTACCCAGCAGCAGGTGGTGATCGGCAACCGTTGTAGTCAAAACTCTTAAAGATTGGACAGAGCGATTGCCAGGTGGTGTCAAACGCACGACGTAGATGTATGTGGTGCTGGGAAGGCTTATGATATGGTAGCAAAAAGGGTCAGCAATAATCAATTCAGAGATGCAAAGTTGAATAAACGCTCAACGACGGTACTGTGCTGGTCCTAGGCTAGACCGTACTAGAGACGCGAGCCTAGAACACTAACAAAATCACGGCGCGGCACATAAACAAGGGAAGAGCACACTCTAAGAAAAAATTCGTTTTTTTTTGCGCTCTTTTTTTTCGCTCCTTTTTTTTTGCAAAAAAATCACTATAATGGCGAGTGTCTCAAAACTCTTCCCAAGTCAAACTATCAGGATTGGCATGAAATTTTTTTTGACAATTTTTTTTTCAAAAATCAGGGCAGCGACGACGAAAAAGTGCGACAAAAAATCACTATGATGGCGAGTGTCTCAAAACGCTCCCTGGGACCTAAAAATAGGATAGGGAAAACATATTTTTGACTGCCAAAATTTTGGCCTAAAAACTGCCCGGGGGTCTCCAGACTTTTTTTTTTTCGAATCCTACTCAGGCAAGGAAACACGAATCGGAAAATAGATGGGTCTCGAAAACAAATCTAATATAAAAAGAACTCGGATTGGTTGTGGATATATGGTGGTAGAATATGGCTGCGGTGATGGTATATGGCAGCGGTGGTAGGATATGGCACCGGTGGTGGTATATGGCAGCGGTGGTGGTACATGGTGCGGCGACGGCGTAACAAACTGTGACAGAACTCGAAAATCTAAGGACTAGACGCTAAGACCAGCAACTAGACACGACGATGCAACCGCAAATTCAACAAAGCAAAAACCCTAAAAAGATTATGCAAAGGCTCAGATTGGTTCGGATATGATGAACAAACCCTTTTTTTTTTTTTGCTTTTTCGTGGACTGTAGGTATGAAGAACAGACTCGATCTAAACTACGAAAAACTGTAAAATCTCACCGAGCAACCTGGAAATCTGATACCACTTGATAAAGGCGAGGGTGTCCCGATCTTTCGATGAGATGATAGCTATCGTTTTTGGTGGAGTAGACTTTGACGATCCGACTACGAACGTGCGAGGACGTCGCGCCTTAGCAATCGCTAAACCAACTCCGAGAGGTTATTGACCACGCCAGAGCACAATCAACCTAACCACGAGGGTCTATCTCCTGCAAGCAAACGAAGAACAAGCAAGAAACTAAGATTTGCAATCTGGATATTGCGAATATAAGATGAAAGCTTTATTGATCAAGGTGGGGTTCTGTGACGTCTTGGTCTGGTCGTTGAACACAAACGAAGTACGCGAAGTTGCAGCTATGGCGAACTTTTAATCTAAACAAAACCCAAAGTCTAAACGGTGCCCTAAGGGCTGTATATATGGAGGAAGAGGAGGGGATTTCGTGGCCCTTGAAGGAGGGGTCCGAAACCAACCCTATCTCTTGTTTCCCCACACATACGGACTCTAAAAACAGCCTATACTCAAGTATTTCGAAATTACATGGGCCTGGCCCAATAATAAGGTGACGCATCACCTATAATAACCTCTGGACGAAATTTATGAAGTGACATCTTGTATATTTCGTCCAAGGCTTCCTGCACTCATTATGGTGGCTTCAAAGTCCTGAAATCATCACTTGTAACTCCGTTCTTGTTCCCCTTGTGCATGCCATCATCTCCATGCTTGAACTTGCTCCAAGGTTCCTCTTTCTTGTCCAAGCTAGGCCCTTCATTTGTAAGCAAAACAAATGTATCAAATTTAGGCAGCATCATATTCTCATGAACTTTAGAATCATTACCAAGAAACGAAAGTACCTGATATTTTAATTGGCGTGCGCGAGCTCTAGTAATTGGTCCAGTATGTATAGAAGCAGGGGCTGTGGGTGTAACAATGGTATTGATGTCCTCATCACCCACCCATTTTGCTTCACTGGAGCATGTGCTTGTAGTTCAAATTTGAATTATGGACTACATTAAATGCCTAGAAAATTTAATTAATATATACAATGGCCAAAAGAACCCTGAACAGTTTCAAATTTCAGCACGACACTTCTGTTATTCTATATTGCCTACAGAAAACAAAGTTCAAGGCGAGAAGAGGCAGCGATTATCATTTCGCCCACAAGAGGGGCATGTTTCCCTACTGGAACCACGAGGGTTGCGAGAAGCTTTGGTTTGTAAGAGGCTTGTAATATAGCTTGGCCCAAATAGGACAATTATTTTACCACGACATATATGTGCCATGTAGTGACACCATGCCAAGTTTCATGATTTCCTGGTGAGTTTTGGATTTACAGATATTTAAAAACCGAGATTCGCAATGTTTGTGGCCAAGCCAGGGCGCCGAGATGGTTGAATTCATTCCCATTCATTCCATGGGACCTAAACATGCACCCCAAGGACACATTTACATTTTTCTAGCCACTTTGGTGCACTCGAGCATGTATTTGTAGTTCGGATTTGAATTATGGACATTAAATGCCTAGAAAACTCAATTAATGAATACAGAAGGTCAAACGAACCCTGAATAATTTCAAAGTTTAGCGCGAATCTCCCGGTGTTCCGTGTTGCGTGTAGAAGAAAATACAAGGCTAGAAGAGGGAGCAATTATCATTTCGCCCACAATGGGACACGTTTCCCTATCGAAACCACGAGGGTTCTTGCGACAGGCTCCAGTTTGTAAGAGGTTTGTAATAAAGCTTGGCCCAAATTAGACAATGTTTTTACCATGACATATATGTGCCATGACATGACACCATGCCACCTTTGATGACTTTCTGGTGAGTTTTGGATTTATGGGGATTTAAAAACCGAGATTCCAAATGTTTGAGGACGAGCCAGGACGCCGGTACAGTTGAAACTCATTCCCATTCCTGGCATGGGACCTAAACATGCACCCAAGGACACATGTATAATTTTTCTGGCCATTTTGGTGAACTGGAACATGTATTTGTAGTTCAGATTTGAATTATGGACATTAAATGCCTAGTAAACTCAATTAGTGTATAAAAAGGCCAAACGAACCCTAAATAAGTTTAAATTTCAGCACGGATATCCTGTCATTCCATGTTGCCCGTAGAAGAAAATACAAGGCAAAAAGAGGCAGTGATTACGTTTCGCCCACAAGGGGAACACGTTTCCCTATCAGAACCACGAGGCTTCTTTGAGAGAAGCTCCGGTTTGTAAGAGGTTTGTAATAAAGCTTGGCCCTAACTAGACAATGTTTTTACCATGACATATATGTGCCATGACGTGACACCATGCCAACTTTCATGACTTTCTGGTGAGTTTTGGATTTATGGGGATTTAAAAACCAAGATTCCAAATGTTTGAGGACGAGCCAGGACGCCGGTATGGTTGTAATTCATTCCCATTCCTGGCATGGGACCTAAACATGCACCCAAGGACACATGTATAATTTTTCTAGCCATTTTGGTGAACTGGAGCATGTATTTGTAGTTCAGATTTGAATTATGGACATTAAATGCCTAGGAAACTCAATTAGTGTATAAAAAGGCCAAACGAACCCTGAATAAGTTTAAATTTCAGCACGGATATCCTGTCGTTCCATGTTGCCCGTAGAAGAAAATACAAGGCGAAAAGAGGCAGTGATTATCGTTTTGCCCACAAGGGGGACAGGTTTCCCTATCGGAACCACGAGGCTTCTTTGAGAGAAGCTCCGGTTTGTAAGAGGCTTGTAATAAAACTTGCGCCAAAATGGACAACAAAAATTCCTCGACTTATATGTGCCATGTCATGACTCCATGCCAAGTTTCACGATTTTCGGGTGAGTTTTGGATTTACGGGGATTTAAAAACCGAGATTCTTCTCACGGAATGTTTTCAAATAGCACATGGTTCACTCACGAAAGTCGTGTGCCTACCAAACCATGGTCGATGCCCCCCTCCCCCCTGCTGTGTGCGTGATCTGAGTCGTGCGTTTTGATTGGCCAGAACCAAAACCCCACGGATCATACGTCTGCACCGTTGGATGCTCCCAGATCGAATGACAATCCTCAGCCCTATCGACAACACATGCAGTATATGGGTAAGTACCGTGCGCATGCGTCATGCTAGCTCACGCTTCCTTCTCTACTAAGTTTTCTATATTAATTGTTATATATCCAAACAGGATACCATTTCCCGCCACTCCTCTCATCGGTTTCCCGCCTCTTCTCCCATCATTTTCCCGCTACCAGTGTCAGTGCTCATTGAAGGCTAGGCGGCGACACACCAGCCATGTAAATATCGCACACAGTTTCTAAAAGCACAAATGTGTGATAGGAGGGAGTAGGTCCCATAGGGTGACCAGCGTGAAACGCCTTAAAGGCAAGGAGGCAATTCCTATCAGCAATGTGCGGCTTCCCATCCGCTAGCCTAGTCGAATAGAACACAGAAGTTAAGCATGCTCGGGCTGGAGTAGTCCAAGGATGGGTGACCCGGTGGGAAGTTGCATATCTCAAGCTTCATTTAAATGCTATGACACGGTCATTATAGAGATAAAGAGATAAATATCACTATAGTGACCTGTCATGGAGATTATATAAACCTTGGGATCCTTGTTTTGCTAATTTGTAGACTATGTTTTTATTGATTATTTTTTGCTCTAAAAAATTAAAGAATGATTGACTCTATAATGACCTGTCATGACGATTATATAAACCTTTTTCAGGTCGCATGCAGGGTATAGGGGGCAGGGTGTTCTGATCGAGCATGTCTCCCTTGTGCGGTTTATAGACGCTGCACATATCTGTGGGCTCCCCGAGGTATATATATTATCCTTTACTGACAATGAGGGGGGCCCACACAATCTATCCCTTTGACCCAACAACAAGAAGGGTTTGACCATGATGGTTTCCTATTGCTATGTGTGCCATATTAGACCAAATAAAGTTTGAGCGCATGCCGTTGGAGCCCCCCCCCCCCCGCTGCCTCGAAGTTGGGAAACCGACATCGTACGTATTGAACCATGCTTGGGGTCGGGTACGGTGTTCGGTTTGTAATGTAGTTGGTGGCACATCGAAGTTGTGCATTCGGGATTTAAACACATCACACACCACCGTACCCATACATATTTTCGGGCCGCATGTAGTGTATATGGGGTCTTCTGATCGACCACGTCTCCCTTGTGCGGTTTTTTGTGATGACACGCATATCTGTGGGCTCCCCGAGTGTATATATATCACCCCTTTGACCGATAACGAGGGGTATGTGTTGGCCATGAATGGATTCCTCCTAGTTCGTGTTAGGGCCGATCACCGTCACATGTCGTTCAGCCAAAGCTCGAGCTCATGCTTCGTCAGGATTCCCTCCCACAAGCTCGGATTGCTGGGTTCGACCTACACCATACCCTGCGTATCTTGTCCTTAACTACCTGGCCTTCATGGTTGTTGTCTATATCGAGAGGTAGGCACCACATCTAAATTGTACATTATTCTATATTGAAAACACACATCACCCCTTCCAACGTACATCATTTTGGGCCGCATGCAAGAGGTGCTGGTTTTGTGGTCCCTCTCGTGCGATTTTTATGATGGTTCAATCTATTGGCCCAAGCGGTTTATCGATAACAACAGTTGTCGTTTGACCAAACGATAGATTCACTGGTCCGTCTTATGGTAGGTCATGGCGACATGCATGTATGACCAAAGTATCATTACGTGCATCCGCCCCGCTGACACGAAGTGGGAGGTGGTGGGTCAAGCACCCTAGCTAGCTACAACATTATGTCATTACAGATATATCCAAGGGTGCTTTCGGGTTTGCGAGGCAGGTGCCACCAAAGTTGTGCATTGTGTATTTAAAGTTTTAAACATCACACCCAATATTCCTACATATATTTGGCCACTTCCAGGTGGCTCTTGACTTCTGGCCCCTCTCATCGATCTTTGATGACACGCCCAACCATGGGCCCACGCGGTCAAAGTTGTGCATTGGAATTTTGAACATCACAGGCCACCCTTTTCACTCATATATATTTCGGCCACATGCTGGTGTGGCTGTCTTCTGACCCTCTCTAACTTTTTTTTGCTGCAAAGACTCTGATGACGCTCAAGAGACATGGGTATAATGTCTTAACCGTGTGCGATGCAAGTGCGCTGTGAATCACCACGACTGCGCAAGCGCGAGTAAAGGTGGAGGTACTGGCTCAACCGTGTGCGATGCAAGTGCGCTGTAAAATCACCACAACTGCGCAAGCGCGAGCAAAGGGTGGAGGTATTGGCTTAACCGTGTGCGATACAAGTGCTCTGTAAAATCACCACCTGCGCAAGCTAAAGGTGAGTAGTTTATTTTGAAATTAGGACAAACCGTGTGCGACAGACCAGCTAGCTAGAAATCTAAAAACAAACTACCCGCCTTGAGCGTTACAAAAATCGGCGGTTCCGCCACTTTTCCTTATTATCATACACGCATATTCTTATTGGACCGTGCGCGATCTTGGGTACTCCCGCCCCGCATCAATTCCTTTACCCAAATTTTAGTAGCCGCCGTACTTCAACCGTCGCCCACACACCTCCAGCACCGACCTTATAGTAAAATTGCAGTAGCCGAGGCATTTGAACCGTTGCCCTCCCTCGTCCACCACCATCTCCACCCACCATTACTAAAATTTTCAGTAGCCGCGGCGTATCCTCAAACACCACCCCCCCTCCACAGTCCCCCCCACCCGGTCCCCTCCCCCCTCGAACCCTAGCTCGCCGGTGCCGCCGCCAACCCCTGTCTGTCTGCCCGTTCCTTCTAGCTTAGATAATAAAGTTCATGTTACCCAAGGATTCCCATACTATTGCCCCACTCCCCTGAGTTTTTAGATGAAGCCTGCGGTGTCCCTCCCCGCCAGATCCACATCCCCTGCTCCAGAATGTCCTAGCCTATGCTCGACCACGTATCCCAGGGAGCCCGACGAGCGTTCGGCCAAGAAGAGGTTTATCATGGCCTCTCCGGCGGACATTGGCGAGGTGGCTGCCATTTGCCCCGACCTGTCGATCCCGGAGCAACACGTCGCTGCGGAAGTCGGTGAAGATGTTGACTATGTTGCCATGCCGAAGGCTTCATGTCAGCGGGCTAGCGTATTACTGTATCTCGGGAAAGCTGGCTAGAACATCAAGCTCGTCAACAGCGACGGCTTCACGCGGGCCATGTCACAGGATAAGTGGTCCATCCCCAACCCCTCTGGTTCAACCACCGTCGATCTCTTCGACGGCCCTGCCGCTGATCTCCTCCGCCAAGCAGTCAAGGATTTGTGATCCTTGTACACCATTGAGCCCATTTTGTCATTTCTGAAGGACACGTTCTACGGCGGCGGCTTGGGATCCTCAATTACCAAGTCAGATCTCATCGACCACGACCACGACCACGAGGAGGGCACCCACAAAGGTTCTTCCAAGGTGAAACAATCCATCTATGACATCAGAGAGCGCACCATTGGTCTGTGCTCTTCCAACTGGAAGGATCCCGTCCATGACATGTGAGGCAACATCCTATCAGCAAATCTTACTTTTTCTAGCTTGCCAATTCGTACCCTTTGTTGTAGTAGCATTTGCCGTGCGGTGCTTTAACTGTGCCATGTTTAATTATTTCGGTTATGCAAAAATGTATTGTTCAATAGGGCTATGTGATGTTTAAGTATAAATTGTCCACTTCAGTTTCACGAATGGCTATATTTGGTTGTTTATAGTGAGTAGGTGCCTTGTTTATCTGTATTTGGTTGTTAGGTTGGTTGTAGTGAGCATTTTTTCAGTTATCGAGCAGATGCCTTGTTTACATGTATTTGGTTCTTAGGTTGGTTGCAGTGAGCATTTGTCCAGTTATCAAGCAGATGCCTTGTTTATCTGTATTTGGTTGTTAGGTTGGTTGCAGTGCGCATTTGTCCAGTTTTCAAGCAGATGCCTTGTTTATCTGTATTTGCTTGTTAGGTTGGTTGCAGTGAGCATTTGTCCAGTTTTCAAGCATATGCCCTGTTTATCTATATTTGCTTGTTAGGTTGGTTGCAGTGAGACTCTGTCCAGTTTTCAATGGCTATATTTGGTTGTTATACTGATCATTTATGCCTTGTTTATTTCAGTCATTCACAATGTGATGTTCATTATGTGCAAGTCGGAACTGTGCCGCTCGACTGCATCAATACCAGTTTGAACGGCTATATTTGCTTCCAGTTATGCCTGGTGTAGTTAACACATGCCCTTTATTTCAGTTTTACACATTTATCCAGTGTGATGTTAAAGCATTACCTACGTTCTATTCATTTTCAACAATATCAATTTGAATTAGAATATTTGATGGCTATTTAGCCTGTTGTCGATAACATTGCCTTCCATTTTATATCTGCTTTAACAGCATGTTGAAACCAACACATTCAAGCTATCATTTGGAGATGATGTTGTTTACCTTTGCTATATTTGTTTGATGTTAAGGTTGCTGTACTTATCATGCCTTTCCACTACTTATGCAAGACAACAACGGGAGTGGCCACCATTTTCCGCTGAGGTTAGTTTCATCCCTCGGCTTGTACTCCCCCGTCATTCCATAATGTAGTGCATATAGATCCAGGCCTGGACACTTGTTAGCTTCTAATATTGACTTGTTGCTTGTAGGTACATATGCCCTTGGCAAGGATCCACGCATCGACACTTTTTGCGTATGGGGTAATGAGATATTCATGAACAAGCATCAAGTGAGGAAACTGATAAGGATTATTAGCAAAAATATACGAATGGTGGCAAGCATATTATTTGTTTATGCTCTATCCAACACAATAGTGAGCTGTATGATGGTTACTACAAACTCTGCAGCCTTCTCTTTTTACTGCCCATAATGAGTTGATAGACAACAATGTATGAATCTTTTTCGTTCGTAGTGGTTCCCGAAGCAGTTCACTCAAGATTACCTCGCAAAGTACATGATTGGTGGACACACAATGAAGGTTAAAGTATTTCATCCAGACTACAATGAGCATCAAGAAGTCCTAATGAAGACAGTGAAGGATGGACGGGCAGCCATCACAAGGTATTGGCCTAGAGTCGTGCGCGCATTACGCATGGAGGAGGGCACAATATGGGCATTCTGCTTCACCTTCTCCAGCAACCAGAATGTCTTTTGCCTCTCTCTTTATAGTCTTTAGTACAACTGTGGTTCATCATTCTTTACTTGGTGCTTCTGTAGTTCTTCAGTATATGTACCTGTGCATCGAATTATGCATTCGGGGTTGAACCTATATTTATAATAAACATGGTTGGATATGAAATAAGTGATTGCCTACTTTCAAATTCAAAACATGTGATTTTTAAATTAGGGATTACACTGCACACGGTTTGCGAAAGCGAAACGTCTATGATAGACGTGGAGATCAGACACGTTTCTAGGATCCACTACGTGTGCGATCAATCTCTACTTCACACACGATAAGCCAAGAAAAAACGTGTGTGATTAACAACAGCATCGAACACAATTCTTTCTTATTAAATGTTTGCGATAGTCACCTTATCACACACGCTTCGCAATTATGGACTATTTGTGATGTTGTGCACATCGCAAACGTTTGGTCATAGAAGAACGCTTGCGATAGGTCGATCATCTGACGCGGGTATGATGGATGAATTATGTGGGATGTATTCAAGCTTCGCATATAGTTTTATAGCGACAACTGTGTGCGCTCTTACATCGAATCGCACACAGTCGAGGAAAAGTAAATGTGTGTGATTGTCTACTTCTATAGTCGTGAACTATTTGTGATGGGTCGCGCATCATAAACGTAGCACCACAGAATACCGACTGCGATGGCAATGCGAGCACAAACAAGTAGGGAGTATTGTATATGCATCGAGGCTCCCTATCCCCGACAGTTTCTGGGTCGTGTGGGAAGGACCCCCCTATCGCAGTCACTCACTTGGCGACGGTTCAGAACGCGGTTGCGGAAAGGGGTAAAAAACCGTTTGTATAGCACCTCGCTGTACCAGTGTGAGATACTTATGTGATCATGTGTTTGATCATATTATGCTTAATGTGTGCTTGCATGATTATTTCCATGACTGTTTGTGTATGATCAATCACTTGTTTTCTTGGTGATGGGTGCATGTTATGTAACTCTTATCATTTTGAGCGCTCCACCAAGATGTATGTGACATGGAAGAGTGACCCATGATCCTAATCGATTGTACATTTGCATTCAAAAGAAAAATTTAAATAATGCACAAATTTAAGGGGAGCTCTTGCTTATCACATACTTCTCAAAGCAACGATGTATTTCATTCACATTATCATTTGTCGAAGCTTTGATCTATATGCTGTCATCAATTACTAATAAGGGGGAGATTGAAAGTGCAACTAATCCCCGGGTGGTTTTGGTAAATCATAACAACATATAGCTCATTGAACTAATAACCATTCAAGTTTAATATTTCAGAAAGTTCAATGAATGGCATGTCACGGACTAGAGATGTGGACCCCTCAAAATGCTAAGGACACATATTGGCAAAAGCTAAAGATTCTTCATTTATATTTTAGTGATCCAAGATCACATTGAGTCCATAGGAAAGCCAATACTATTAAAAGGGGATGAGGTGTTGCTTAATGGTCTACTTGCTCAAAATGCTTAGTGATATTGCTCCAAAGCCCTCAGCCACTTTCTCATTTCCAAATATGTCCAAAACCCAAAGTCAAACTCGGCCCCACCGAAATCTTCTATCCGGCGCCACCGAGTTCATTTGACAACTGGCTGCAAGAAACCCTAACACTTCGGTCACACCGATACGAATCTCAGTCTCACCGAGATGGCCTTGCAAACTCTCTGTTTCCCTTTGTAACATTTCAGTCTCACCGAAATGAGCAATCGGTCACACCAAGTTTGCTTGACCAACTCTCTGTTTGCTCTTTGCTGAAATCGGTCTCACCGAGTTCAAGCAATCGGCTTCACCAAGATGAGGTTTTGCCCTAGCCCTAGCACATCGGTCCCACCGAGTTGTTCCAGTCAGTCCCACCAAGATTCCTAACATTCACATTTTGAACTGAATCGGTCTCACCGAGTTCTTCTATTCGGTCTGACCGAGTTGGGTCAAATGTGTGTAACGGTTGGATTTTGTGTGGAGGCTATATATACCCCTCCACCCCCTTCTCCATATGTGAGAGAGCCATCAGAACATGCCTACACTTCCAGCCTACATTTTCTGAGAGAGTACCACCTACTCATGTGTTGAGATCAAGATATTCCAATCCAACCACAAGAATCTTGATTTCTAGCCTTCCCCAAGTTGCTTTCCACTCAAATCATCTTTCCACCATATCCAAATCTGTGAGAGAGAGTTGAGTGTTGGGGAGACCATCATTTGAAGCACAAGAGCAAGGAGTTCATCATCAACACAACATCTATTACCTTTTGGAGAGTGGTGTCTCCTAGATTGGTTAGGTGTCGCTTGGGAGCCTCCGACAAGATTGTGGAGTTGAACCAAGAAGTTTGTAAGGGCAAGGAGATCGCCTACTTTGTGAAGATCTACCTGAGTGAGGCAAGTCCTTCATGGGCGATGGCCATGGTCGGATAGACAAGGTTGCTTCTTCGTGGACCCTTCGTGGACTCGCGCAACTGTTACCCTTCGTGTGTTGAAGTCTCCATCAACATGGATGTACGATAGCACCACCTATCGGAACCACGCCAAAAATCTTCGTGTCATCATTGCATTTGCACTCTCCAAACCCTTCTCTTTACCTTCATACGCAATGTTTTACTTTCCGCTGCTACACTCTTAGAATTGCATGTGTAGGTTGATTGTTTGACTTGTGCTAAGTTGCTAAAATCTGCCCACAACTAAAATTGGGAAAATGTTAAATTTTTATTTGGTCAAGTAGTCTAATCACCCCCCCTCTAGACCTACTTTCGATCCTACAGCCCTCCTGAGGTCATCCTCTGCCGCTTCCTCCGAGTCCTCCTCGCTATCACTGTCGCCGGAGGATAGCACCATGGGCGAATTGGCATGGTCGCGTGGCTCAGGCCCCCACTCATCGAAGGTGAGCATGGCCGCGACCAACTCCTCCTTGTCATCGCGACTGTACAGCAGGGCGGCGGCCTCAGGAAGGTCCCTGGGGGCATAGCTGAGCAGGGTCACCAAGGCTCGATCTAGCTCCTCGACCGTCAGGCCGGTGGCTTGCAGCCTCATCGTGTTCCCCGCGCCGTCATATTCCCACAAGGGCTACGGGTGCGCTTGGAGTGGCGCGAGGCGATGCACCAGGAACTCCTTCATGATCGCCGACCCGTTAGCTTCGCCTTCACATGTGCAGCTATCCTCCTCAGAATGGGCTTTGCTTGATTGTCAGCGTGCTTTTCGTGGCCCCATCTGGGGACCTGCTCGGGCTGCGCCACCGGAGTCATCAAGAGCAAGTCCTTGTCGCAAGCGTCCACGAAGACTCAGCACTGCCGGTAACCTTCCACCTTCTTCCCAGCTCTCGGGAGGGAGTTTCCGCTATGCACATCCACGAAGGAGATGCATGCGGATCGCTGGCCCTGGGCGGTGAACCACAAGCTAAAGAAGTGGCGGAAGAACGCCACCGAGGGCCTCACGCCCATGAAGGCCTCGCAGTAGAAGGCGAAAACTAACAGGAGGAGGATGGAGTTGGGATGAAGGTGGAGGGCATGGATTTGGTAATGCGCGAGGATGGCGTAGAAGAACTCGGAGAAGGGCGGGGCCAGCATGACGAAGATGCTGTAGAAGAAGAAGGGGTAGACAGACTCCCCCAGGTTGCACCGCGCCACCGAGCCGGGCCAGATCTGGGTAGCGCCCCATTCATTGTGGTCATCGGCTATCAGCGGGAGCACCGGGTTAAGGTCCTTCTCTTCGGTGATGGAGGAGGCCAGGAGCGCTGGCCCGGTGGAGGAGGAGCTCGTGGCCGGAGCTACATGCTTTGCATTCCTGACAGGCGCCATTCGCGAAGTTGCCAACGCCGGCGAGGAGGGGGGAGGAGCTGCGCTCGGTTTGGATCTGGAGAAACCTCGTGCGGGAGAAAGGGGATCACAGCAGGATGAGGAAGATGCAAGACAAGGGAGCAATAATGACTCCGCGGCATGAGCTAGGCTTTATGTCAGCTTGGGCAGTTGCCGAGGCAACGTGCAGAAGTGGGGTCATCCCGTGCCCCATCGCGCGCCATGCGTCGAGCCTGGCCGCAGGTGGTTGGGGCCCGCGTCGCTTCACCCCCCTCTCTTCTCCGCCTCTGCCTCCATGCCTGGTCATGTGTGCCACAGGCCCGGGGGCTACTGTCGGGGCTCTGGGACTGGGTGTACCCAGGCCCGTCTGCTTGTGGCCCATCACGTGGCATGGTCAAAGGGCCCAGCGTCAAGAATTCACGAGCAAGGCCCTCGCGAGGGCCCCCACCTCGTGAGACGAGCATTAGCAAGCGTCGTCAGGTGCCCTGAGGGTTCCACAAAGGGCGGCCTCCAGAGCTTCCTCTCAAGGCCCCTCGCGGGGCGGACATCTCTAGGTTCGCCACCCTGCCTCACGATGCATGTGGGTAACGTGAGCCTGGCTGAGCATTGCCAGGACCGGTGCCAGCGGGCGTGGATGGTGAGGCTTTCCTCTTTGGTGCTAAAGGAACAAGGGCAGCACGCGGGTTCCCAAGGCAGGCCCAAAGATTGCCTCTTCGGTGCAACAAGACTAGGACGGCGGGCTCGCCAGGACGGAGGTCCTCGTCGAGCCCACCTGCGCGTCATGGACAGAAGCTTTGAAGGCGAATACCACCTTTTGCCAAGATAAGATGTAGTCTTGTCCCCCTTCAAAATTGGTCGTTGTGGTATCCCTTCCCGCCTAGAGTTTTCAGGGAAAGAGGACCAGGGCTAGTATAAGTATAGGCTAGTCTCCACTGTAGAGAGGGTTGATCTTTGAGCCCTCCAGAGGCACCACACCCTTGTACTGGTTCATACACATCCTCCCTGGCATGGCAGTAATCCACCACAAAGTAGGAGTAGGGTTTTACACCACAAGGTGGCCCAACCTGGGTAAATCATCGTGTTCCTCCCTTCTTCCCTCTCGCTCGAGCACATCGAAGCATCACCGGGAGCAGTGAGTAGCGAGCTGTAACCTAGTGAAGTTCTCTGCGCACACCCCAGAGTTCGAACCTTTCCTTGGGTCCCCAGAGCCCCGATTCCAACAGAGGCACTCCGCTATGTCAACCAACCTCTCCATCAGAGGGAATGCATCTTCTGCAGCTCCTCGTGCTTGTCTTTGACATCCTTCCGAAGGGCTTCCTCTGCAGCAAGCTTCACCACCAAGATTCTCTCCCGCTCTTTAGCGGATTCAATGTTTCTCTCCAGGCTAGGAAGTTTGGATTTCACGTCCTGGACTGTGTTACTGGCGGTGGCTAGCTCTTGGCCTTTGGACGAGAGCTGTGTCTGCATCTCCTCTAGAGTAAGAGTTGTTTTCTGCACCTCGGCCTTGAGGGCCTCAACCTCCTTGCTGCTGCCAGTGAGCTCTTCCTTTAGCTTGCCTACCTGGGTCTCCAGATCTGCTTTGGCGGTAGTGGCAATTATGGCCACATCAGCAGTTTCCTTGAGCTTGGTGGTTCTTTCTGAGACTTGAGCGTCAATGGCTTTCTTGTGATCATCCTCGAACTTTTGGGTCTATTTTTTCACGAGCTCTTCAATCTTTTTATCCTTGCTGAGGATAACGGCGATGACGGATTGTTCCTAGGCAGGAAGCTCTCTTTCCTTGGTGTTGAGCAGCATCTTGCGCCCTGTCAACTTGATTCCTGAGTTCGCGGGATCAATCATTATACCATGTGCGGAGCTCTTCCGCCTTCTCCTTTAGCTGTTGGTCAACCAAATCCATGGATTTGCGCTCTTCTTGGGCTTGCTTCCATCTCTTGCCATACCTATCCTGGATGCCCTTCAACCCGATAGCCATGGCCTTCAAAAATCATAATCCTCATGTTCATTGGCAATATCATCATCATCTGTGGGTCTCTGGACCAAGGGGAGCAAGATCTGTGTGATCTCTTCTTCAAAGTTGAGCCCCACAGTGCCAGATGAGCTGGGGGCTCCGGGGCTGTGCTGAGGAACGCCCAATCCTGTACTGCTTGGTGGGTTTTACGAGGTTGCAACTGTTGTTGGTTGGTTGGCAGGGGCTCGCATGGTGTCAACAATGGGCGCATCATGTACATCCATCTTGGCGGGATCAAGCCTATTGTTGTGGGACTCCTCCGGCTCTGCAGAAGCTTCCTGGATGTCCCCGACAACTTGCTCAACATCCTCCGCGGCAGCAGTCTTGGCGGCCTCCTTGGCAGCAGCCTTTGCAATATCTGTCACCGCCTCAAAGACCTCGCCTTCTTCAGGAGAAGTCGGGGCTGTGGACCAGAGCAAAAATAAATAAAATAAATAACAGGAATGAAGTATGGTCTACAAGTCAAAGATAAGAAAAATGGAGATCCCGGAAAAACACGCATTTAACTAAAGAATTACCCATCGATGCCTTTTGCGGGAGAACATCTGTTCCCCTAGTAGCTTCTGTTGCCGGCGCGCTGCCTTCAATGCCCCCTGTGGTCAGAATGGCACTTGTGCGAACAGGTTCGTCGGTGGAGGCCCTTGTCGGAGACGCGTTCCCCGGGACGATGGTTGATGAGGACCTCATGGAGGGGGCCTCTCCCATGTCCTTGTCAGATTCGGGAGGTGGAACTTCGGTACAGGTGCCAGAAGGCTGGACCAGGGGCGTGTCCTCATGCACCAGGCTAGGCTGGGGGCTGTCAATCGTGGCATCAGCCGCTGGCATCCCCTGCTCAGAGCCTGCCAGAGACCCATGCTCCCCCGAAAACTTGGCACACTTCGCCAGTGGTGCTAGTGGTTCTTTATCCCTGAAAGACAAGAGAAATCAGAACAAAATAGCAACCAAACAAATTAAGACTTGGTTGAGAGGAGCAAGGATTAGCTTACTCTTCTTCAGATTCGAGGATGGCGTTCATGTCATACCTGGGAGGCGGGGGAGTCTCCCTGGCCCTCTTGATGGCTGGAGGGGGAGAGCTTGGTGACTGAAGAGCCTCATCTTCCGCCGCAAGCTCTTTTCGGGAGAAGATTGACGGCGAACCACCTCCTGGCGGCTAGTTTTCTGGGTTGACTACTTCACCACAGGAGCGGACGACTGCGGGTAAGTGGCCGCAAGCTCTTGGTGACCCCTGCTTCGAGACCGGCCCTTTGGCTCAGGGGCTTGGGAGCCTTTTTCCTCTTGCTCCTCTTCTTTGGGCTTCTCGGCAACCTCAGCCCTGGCATCTTTGCCTCCGCCAATCACCCCCTGCCTCTCCTCAGCGGGTTCCTCCTTGTCGTCATCCTCTTCCTCCTCCTCCTCTTCCTCCTTGTCATCATCATCTTCGACACCATTATCGGTGCCCACAGCCTCTTCAGCTACCATCCTTCGGGCCTCCGCGACCCTGCTGGCAATGTACGCTTGCTCCTTATCTATGGTGGCCCGGACGAGAACTGTCACCACCCGGGAGGCCACCTCCGTTAGATTGGAGGCCCATGCCATCTCATCCTCTAGCTTGGGCAATTTCCAATCCTTTTTAACCCCTTTGGCAGTACACTCGGGCATCCACGCCAAGATGGCGTCCTTGCGGAGTTGATGTGCAGCAGCACAACTTTGGCTGGCAAGTAGAATGTGTTGTCTCTCCAGAATAGCTGCTGGCAAATCCAGGCATGCCCCACCATCATCAAATTGATGCAGCGCACAGGGTATAACCGCATCCTATCAGCGGTGTTCTGGTACTCCCAAGTAGGCCTATTCCTCCGTTGCAATGTAGCAGTCCGGCGCCGTAGGAAGTCGGCTCCCACCATCTCTATGGTCAGGCCGGCTCTCTTCAGCCGGGCGATCCTGTTCAGCACCGTGCGGAATTTCTTCTCAGTGGCGCCAAACTTTTTCCATCTATCTTGGCCTACAATCCTTTCTGTCTGCGGCAAGCAGAATGTCGGGAAATCCTTCTGTTGGATCCAACACCAATTTCCCCTCAATTCTTCCCTCTTGCCATGGATCTTCCCGGGGAGGTGATCCCTCTAGGCCTTCTTTCCCCTCGGAAACCATGTCATACTTCCAACAACGATTTATCCTCAATTTGGGGGATGAAGAAATGGCGGAACATATCCACATTAGGGGCAACTTTGATGAAGTTTTCACAAAAATGAGAGAAAACCGCCATACATATCATGGCGTTGGGGGTGAAATCTAGCAGCCTGAACCCAAAGGTGGACATCATCTCGCGGAAGAAATCTGAGTATGGGGGCGACATGTCACAGTAGAAGCATGCGCAGAAGAAGGGATAGGAATCTGCACGGGCCTTGGGGCCGTAGGGGAGAATCTTGGGGGCTCCATGGTCCGCTGTCTCCCACCCCCACATATACGCGTATGTATCAATCAGGACATTGGTGGACAATGTCGCTGGCGAGAAGACGATGTTCTCCTGCCTCCACTTCACCAACTCATCCAGATCATTCTTCTTCTTCTTCTTCTTCTTCTTCTTCTTCTCCGCCTTAGGGTCAAGCGGTTTGGCCGCTTTCTTTCCCTTCAGGGCGGCCGCCTTTGGTGCCATTGAAAGCTCGGGGAACGGGAATTTGGAGTCGAGACAGGTTAACGGCGGTGACGGCAGCGATAGACGCGTTTTCGGCACAAGAAAGAAGATTAAGCAAGGGAGAGCGAGAGCAAATGAGCAGTGCCCCTTCGCAATTACCTTTTTATGGGGAAGGCATGAGGGGGATGGCTCTTCGCTGTTCTCCTTAGCCGCTCCTCTCACAGGCGCGTCACGGTGGGTAACTGCTGCAGCAACCAATGTTTCTTCGTCCCGTGTTTAATGCGAGGATTGGACGTGCGTCAGTAGGAACCACCATGATTACAGATTACGATAGTCGTTCTCTGCCACATGTGTCCATTCATGTTTTTGGGCCTAGCCCAATGACGCCTCGGATGCGCGTATGGCCCAAGCCCGGAGGCTCCTCTCGGTGCACTAAGAATGGGATCCTTAGTACCCCAGACTTATGCAGCATCCCAGGAAAGAGATCTTGGCGGAGACCAGTAGCCTTGAGAGATCATGGGGCGCGTAAAGAAGACCAAAGAACAATACAAGCATCAAAGCAATCCTCACCGACAAAGTCGAGCTGCCAAGACGAAGACCCGGCAAGCCCCATGGTAAGCAGGTCCCCTCCAACCACCAGCGCTCCACCTCACCAGACTGCTGGTCGCTGATCGATGAGGTGTTGAGCCTGCAGGCGATGCGGTGGAGCTTGCTCACACATGTCGGCTCGCTGGCAAGAAGATTGCCTTTATTGACACCCGTCCTAATGGCGTGCCATGCTAATAGGAGTTAGTTGGGCAACCAGTGCTAAATCCTTGCTGGGACTTCTCCTCCTCATGACACCTAGGGATGCATTAAATGCACTTTGTCCTAACTGGCAGAGTAAGGTATGATAAGCTCTGTTGCTATCTAATCATCATGTAATGACCCTTTTGCCACTATGGTAACCCCTTGAGCTATAAAAGTAGGGCAGGGCAACCGAGACAAGGGTTCGGACCCATTCTAATCCCACGCATACTTGCTCATGTAGCTACCTTTACCTAGCACCTTGCCGGGGAGAGCACTCCACGTAATTGTGCTACACCTTTCAATACACCAAAAGCAGGAGTAGGGTTTTACGCTTCTCAGCGGCCGAACCTGGGTAAATGACCCTCGCGCTCCCTCTGCTATTCTGCTCTTTGCATTTGTGTAGTCCCTTCGCCGAACCACAAAGGGGCCTGTGGGATCCATAGATCGTCGTTCCACGATGACACTGAGCTTCTTCGGAGGCAGGGCGAAAAGGCTGGGACCACGGCCTGGCTAGGGGCGAGCGGTTCGGTGATGTAGATCCACTCCTCCTGGCACTCATTCATCATCTCGATGAACGTGCCGTTGAACCATTCGGCCCCTGATTCTTGCTGATCATGGCCCCTCCGCACTCAGCGAGGTCGGTATCGCTAGACTTTGGCTTGATCCCTAAGATCTTCAGCCATAGGCTAAAGTGCGGCTCGCAGTGAAGGAAGGCCTCACAGACTGTAATAAAGGAGGTGAGGTGGAGAATGGATTTTGGGGCCATGTGGTGGAAATCAAGCCCATAGTAGAACATTACCCCGCGCATGAAGGGTTGCAGTGGGAACCCCAGCCCTCGGACGAGGTGGGGGACAAAGACCACCTGCTCCCCTACGTCGGGAGTGGGCACTTGCTAGCCAGCGGCTAGAGCACGGGCAGTGATATTGGCGGACAAATACCCCATGCTGCATAGCTCTAGGATGGTGCCATTCGTCATGATGGAACCGCCCCAATGCCCCTTGAGGGTGTCAGCCATTGGTGGTGAGGGAGTTTGGACTCGTTAAAGGGAAAGGGAGTGGGATCGGATCTGGGTGCTGGAGCTAGACAAAGCAGCAGATGGGGAGAATGGGAGCATGGTCGGTTGCATTGTGCTCTCTTTCGCTCTTATAACTTGGTAGAAGGCCAAGAGTCCCCCTTACTGTGCAGATAAAAACGCCACTCCCACCAAAGATGCCATTAAGCATACGGGGGGAAGCAAAATATTGATGATATCCCTGAGAAAACGGGCATGATCTCCACCTCGATGGGACATGCCAACAAAAAGGCTGCCTCGACTCGCGATTTAAGGGAGCAGTTAGGCTGTCCCGGGCCACTATTTGAGGGAAGCAGTAACTACTCGACCTGTTATGGGGTGAGCCATTTCGATAAAGTTGTCAGACTGAATGGAGTTATTCACTCCTAGATGGTTGTCCTTCGAGGCTAAGTTACCCAATCACTTTGGGCACGGTACAAGCTCGGTTGAGCCTAGGTTGGCGTCGCTCCTTTAAAGGAGTGGTCCGAGAATGCTAAGGAGGAACTCATCTGTCAAGCCAAGGACTCTGGATCTGAGGTGGTCAACAACAAAAAGGTCATCCTTGGCATCGAAGACTAGTTCGGGGTCTACTGACGGTGTCCTGGATTAGGGGATACTAACCCAGTCGGCCCATCTCCTCGGGTTGGGTCGGTGGGCCCTCATTTGTGATCAAGATGGACTCTGGAGGCCGTATGCAGGAGGTGTGATCAAGACTACCATCAGCGAAGACATGACGTCTACTCCAAGATTTCTCATGTCGCCTTCCTCCTAGATACTGACCTACGTGGCATATATATAAGCCGTGGGGTTTAGCCCGTAGTGGGGACATCAATGCAATATCATTCACCTAGCCTTAGAGTTAGACCACATCTTATGATCTTGAGGTAGATCAACTATGTACTTGATACATCTCCATTGATATAAACAAGAGCAAGAAGTAGGGTTTTACCTCCATCAAGAGGGCCCGAACCTAGGTAAACATTATCTCTTTGTTCTTGTTACCATCTATCCGAAGATCCATAGCTCGGGACCCCTACCCCGAGGTCTGCTGGTTTTGACACCGACAAACCCGGTGCCTATATAAACCAGAGGGTTTAGCCCGTAGAGGGACATTGATCATCATCATCATTAGCCTTAGGGTTTAGCCCACAACTTATGATCTCGAGGTAGATCAACTCTGCACTTTGGTACGTCCACAATATAAACAAGAGCAGGGCGTAGGGTTTTACCTCCTCGAGAGGGCCCGAGCATGGGTAAACACTCTGTCCTTTGTCTCCATTTACAGAACGATACGATGTCACAGCTCGCCCCCCCCCCCCCTACCCGAGGTCTGCTAGTTTTGACACCGACATTGGTGCTTTCATTGAGAGCTCACTGTTGGATCGCCGCTGTCCGGACCGTTCTCGGGGAATTCATTCGGGGATGGCTTGAAGAGACCCATCCACATGCCATCTATGTTGTTATGGAAGAAATTCCACACTATTGGTACATCTTTGGGCTTGTAGAGCCACATGGGGCTAGGCTAAAGCTGGAGTGGAAGGATGCGGCAATGCAACATCACATCCACCAACTTTACTTTCTTTTGGAGGGCCCGGATCCTCTCTAGAAGAGAGATGACTTCATCCGAATTGCCTCACTCACTACAAAAAAAAGACACATCCATGACATTATGGCCCGAACCAAAGCTTTTTTCTGTCTTGGTTATGACACTTGTATGACTATTATTGTGACAAAAACACGTATCATCATACATGTGGTGGGCACCTACTTCTATGACAAAAAATCATGACAGAAATTTGGCTTTTCGTCCTAGGCGGGCCGGAGACACACGTGCATGACATTCTTTGGCCGTCCATGACGGAAAAAATCATTGTAGAAGCGAGGGAGATGTCGGCATTCTGGGAACCAGGGTACCCGGACTTGTTTGCCTGCGGCCCATGGTGTGGCTTCATCGACGGCCTGGTATGGCCCATCTACAAGACTAGCAAGACAAGACCCTCGCGAGGGGCCAAGCCTCGCGAGGCGGACAACGCCAAGACCTCCTGAGGGAGCGGCCTCTACAGGCTCCTCCTGAGGAGCGAAGATTCCTATACAGGTGCCCAACCTCCTGAGGTTGTGATGACGCAAGCCATGACGACCAAGGCCAGGCGGGCGCTAGCGGGCGCAGAGAAGACAACTTCCTCTTTGGTGCTAAGGAAGCAAGCGCAGGCATGGGTTCTCGAGGAATTAGGCAAAGGTTTCCATTCCAGTGCAACGAGACCAAGACCACGAGGACGGCAGGACAGATGTCATCGCCGAGCCCACCACAGCGCCACAACCAGAAGCTTTGCAGGCGAAGACCACCTTTCGTCAGGATAAGATGTACTACTTGTCCCCTTTCAAATTGGCCGTTGTGGAATCCCTTCCTGCCTATGTTTTGGGGGAAGAGCACCAAGGCCACTATAAGGATAGGTTAGCCACCACCATAGATGGGGGGGGGACCTCTCGACTCATCCCCCCACTATAGCAGTTCAGTTAGCTATGTTACTGAAGCCGAGCGATCGATCCCTTTAACTGAAGCCGAGCAATACCTTCACTACTGTTGTTAATTGAACCCAAGCGATCGATCGCTGGTGCTGCTTACTAAAGCCGATCGAGCCCCGTGCGAGACGTAGCCACCCGGTGTTGGGTTGCCTCTTGAAGAATAGTGACCATTGCTACCACGCGCATGATACATGTTCTTTGATGGCTCCAAGATGCTCCATGGCTCCGGGGCCAGAGTGGTCTTGGTGTCTCCTAAATGTGACCGACTCAATTATGTGCTTCAGATTCACTTTGACTCCTCCAACAACGAAGCCGAATACGAAGCTTTCCTGTATGGGCTACGAATGGCAATTTCTCTAGGAATTCGCCGACTGATGGTCTATGGCGACTAGGATCTGGTGGTCAACCAAGTCATGAAGGAGTGGGATATCCGCAGTCCAGCGATGTCTGGCTACTACAACGCCGTCAGAAAACTGGAGAAGCACTTTGAAGGGTTGGAGCTCCATCACTTGCCACGCCTCAAGAACCAAGCAACTAATGATTTGGCCAAAATGGGTTCAACCCAGAAGACAGTGCTCAAGAATGTGTTCCTGGAACACCTACACTCGCCTACAATCAAGGAAGATCCTTTTATGGAAGAGCCCCCACAACCAGTCCGTCCTTCCAATCCGACTGAGGTAGACGTCCCAGCAGTAATTGACCTGGTCCAAGAGATCCTTGTTATCACTCCCGAGTGGACTGAGCCGTACCTGGCATACCTGCTCAGGCAGGAGCTCCCAGAAGATGAAGTTGAGGCCCGTCAAATCTTCCGTCGATCTAAGGCCTTCACCGTCATGGGAGATCCGTTGTACAAGAAAAGCACGACCGGAATCACTTAGCGATGCATATCACCGGAGGAAGGGTATCAAATTCTGCAGGAGATTCACACGGGAACATGTGGACACCATGAATCCTCTCGGACCCTGGTCGCCAAATCATTTAGGGCCGGGTTTTATTGGCCATGAGCCAATGAGGCCGCCCGAGATATAGTGGATCAATGCCTCGGGTGCCAGTTTTACGTGAATCAGTCGCACAAGCTGGCATCCGCTCTAAAGACTATTCCCCTCAATTGGCCATTCGCCGTCTGGGGACTCGACATGGTCGGCCCGGTCCGGACCAGGGCGAGTGGTTTTACGCACCTGTTAGTAGCAGTCGACAAGTTCACCAAGTGGATCGAGACCAAGCCAATAAAGAAGTTGGACTCAGCCACTGCTATTCAGTTCATCAAAGAGATAATCTTTAGATTCGGAGTCCCTCACAGCATCATCACCGACAACAGGTCTAACTTCGACTCGGACGAGTTCCGTGAGTTCTGCTACACGCAAGGAACTCGGGTCGATTACGCCTCTGTAGCGCACCCGCAGTCCAATGGGCAAGCCCAGCGGGCAAACTGGCCCATACTCCATGGATTGAAGCCCCGCCTAATGTGCGTCCTGACACACGTGGCAGGGGCATCGGTGACCGAGCTGCCATCAGTCCTCTGGGGTCTTCGGACAACCCCGAACCGATCCACCAATCGCACCCCATTCTTCATTGTGTACGGGTCAGAAGCGGTTTTGCCAAGTAACTTGCTCCATAATCCCCCTCGAGTGGATCTTTACTCTGAGGCTGAAGCTGAAGAGGCAAGAAAGGATGGCCTTGACCTCTTGGAGGAGGAGCATGAGATAGCGCTTATAAGATCGAGGGTGTACCAACAAGACTTGCATCGCTACTACGACAGGCACGTTAGAGGGCGTGCCTTCCAGGAAGGAGACCTGGTCCTCCGAGTGGACCAACATAAGCCTCACAAGCTGGCACCCCCTTGGGAAGGGCCATTTCCCATTTCAAAGGTCCTGCATAATGGAGCATACAGACTTTACAACTTCACCAGAGAAACAGAAGAGCCTAGAGCTCGGAATGCGGATTTCTCCTTTGTAATAGTTAGTCCGAATGAACTTAGATGAATAAAAGTCTCGCCTTTTTCTTATATCATCTAGTTTGACCTACGGTTGCATGTTCACCCAGGTGACTAACGGCATTCAGAAACTAACACACCTACAGTGAGTGTACATAGGAGAGCTTAGCCGCGAACCAGTTTTCGCCTAAGTTAGAAAACAATCCGAGTGAGGATGTATTCCAGACTCGGGGGCTTAGCAGCCAACCAGCTTTCAACTATGTTAAAAATCAATCCGAGTGAGGATGTACTCCACACTCGGGGGCTTAGCAGCGAACCAGTTTTCGCCTAAGTTAAAAAGAAATCCAAGTGAGGATCTATTCCACACTCGGGGGCTTAGCAGTGAACCAACTTTCGCCTAAGTTAAAAAGCAATATGAGTAAGGACCAGCACAACACTCGGGGGCTTAGCTGCGAACCAAGTTTAACCTAAGTTAAAAACCAATCCGAGTGAGGACCTGCTCAACATTCGGGGTCTTAGTTGCGAACTAGCTTTCGCCTAAGTTCAAAAGCAATTCGAGTGTGGATCCGCTCCACACTCGACACTTAGCTGTGAACCAGCTTTAGCCTAAGCCTAACAAAAGCATAGAAAGCAAATAAGTTCTCGAAGGAGGAAAAATCAAATATTCGATATGTCCGAATGTTTAGAGAAAAAGTAAAACGAGCCCCAGGCTCAACGAAGTATTTGATTACACCAACCACCGGCATTCCGGGGCAAATTCAACCAAGTGTTTTAAGCCTCAGGCGAAGTGCTAGCTGGGTCAACGAAGGTCTCCAAGACGGTCGCGTCGGTGATGTGAGTGGCGGCTTCAGCAAAGGTCTCCATGAAATCCTCAAACTTGAGGTTCTTCTTGTTCATCACTTAGAGGTCCTTCAATTTCTCGTCGTCTACGTTCTTGCAATGAACGCGGACGAGTGACAATGCCACGTCAGCACCGCTCAGAGCGGTCGACTTCTTCCAAGCCTTCACCCGGGCAGGAAATACATCTCCAATGTATCTATAATTTTTGCTTGTTCCATGCTATTATATTATCATTCTTGGATGTTTTACAATCATTTTATTGCAACTTTATATCATTTTTTTAGGACTAACCTATTGACATAGTGCCCAGTGCCAGTTGCTATTTTTTGCTTGTTTTTTACTTCGCAGAATATTAGTACGAAACGGAGTCCAAACACAGCAAAAAATTTGGAGAATTTTTTTGGACCAGAAGACACAACATGGGCCAAAGGAGTACCAGAGGGGAGACCCGAGGTGGGCACAAACCACCTGGGCGCGCCCAGGGGGTTGTGCCCCCCTCAGTGGCCTCCCTCACCACCTCTTCACCCTATGAATCAACAAATATTCCAGAAACCCTAGGGGAGTCGACGAAAAACAATTCCAGCCGCCGCAAGTTCCACAACCATGAGATCCAATCTAGACACCATCATGGAGGGGTTCATCATCCTCATTGGTGCATCTTCGATGATGCGTGAGTAATTCATCATAGACCTACGGGTCCCTAGGCAGTAGCTAGATGGTTTCCTCTCTCTCTCTCTCTTTTGATTCTTAATAGAATATACTCCTGGAGATCTATTTGATGCAACTCTTTTTTGCGGTGTGTTTGTTGGGATCCGATGAACTTTGAGTTTATGATCAGATCTATATCCATGAATATTATTTGAGTCTTCTTTTGATCTCTTATATGCATGATTATTTATAGCCTCGTATTTCTTCTTCGAATCTTTCATTTAGTTAGGCCAACTAGATCGATTTTTCTTGCCATGGGAAGAGGTGCTTTGTGGAGTAATAGTGAAATCTACGGCCCCCGGGTCTATTCTTTATCATATTTGCTTTGAGATCTATTTTTATTCACTTTTATTTTCAGATCTATTATTCCAAAAACCCAAAAATACCTTGCTGCACTTTTTTGTTACTTATTTTATTTCGCGTTTTATCGAGATCTATTTATCCAATCTACACAATTTTTATCCCATCAACTTGACAATTTCTGGCGCCGTTACCCGTAGAGGGATTGACAACCCCTCAGAAGCGTCGGGTTGCAAGTATTTGTTCTTTGTGTGCAGGTACCATTTACATAGTGTTGCTTGGTTCTCCTACTGGATTGATACCTTGGTTTCATAATTGAGGGAAATACATACAATGGCTGTGCTACATCATCCCTTCCTCTTTGGGAAAATACCGACGTAATTCAAGTGACATCAAAAGGAATTTCTGGCGCCGTTGCCGGGGAGACATCATCAACATCTATCATGTTCCTAATCAAAAATCTCATCTCCTTGCAATTTACATTATTTGCCATTTGCCTCTCATTTTCATCTCCTCCACTTCACAAAAATTTGCCGTTTTATTCGCCCTCTTTTCCGTTCGCCATTTTCTCGTCAGATCTCTTTTTGTGTGTTGCCTACTTTATCGTTATGGATCATTCTTCCTCTATTGTGTGTACCCTCGAGAATGAAGTTCCTAATTTTAAACATAGGGGAGGGGAGAATCTAAAAGATGCTTGGTATAGAATTTGCAATGCTCATAATAGATCTATTCATAAGCAATCTACCGTTGTTCTTCTTTGCAGATTTTATGTGGGCATTACCACCTGGTATAGATTCGTCCTGGATACGATTACCGGTGGGAATTTCTTGATGAGTCCATCTTTGGATGCTTTTAATGCTATGGGAAATCTAGTGGGCTCACCACCTCTCACCATCAATGAAACTGCTGTAACACTGGAGCATGTTATTCAAAGGCTTGATGCTATTGAAAAGAAAATGCTTACCGAAGAACATATTTAAAACTTAGATAAAAAAGTGCATAATCTTGCTAATAAAATTGGGTCAAAAGTGGGAGAGGTTTTTAAGTTGCTAAAGGAAAAAGGAACCGTAATTCATGAAAGAATTGAAGAAAGTCCTTCTCGGATTGATAAGTTGGAAGAAAATTTTAGTAATTTAAGCTCGGCTTTTGCTTCTGCTAAAACTATTGAAAAAACTCCCGTAAAAATTGGCAAGATTACTCAAGTCACTAAGAACATGGGAGCAACGTCTAATAATAACAAATAAGATCTTAAGATGATTAGTATTCACCCCGAATTTGTTGAAGTTGTGAGAAACCCTACTTGCTAGAATGAATTTTTCAATCTCATTCCTAGGAGTATTGTTATTGAAAATCTATACGCTAATTCTTTGAAGAATATTGCTTGTGTGATTGAGGAATTGGAAACTAAAGATGACAATACTTGAATCTATGCATTATGCCTAGCTAGGGGCATAAAACGATAGCGCTTGTTGGGAGGCAACCCAATGAATAAAATTTATTTTTGCCTTTTTCTTTCTGTTCTTGAGTGTTTGCACAATTATGCCTCTGTTATGATTGTGTTTTTTATGTTTTAAATAGTGTTTGTGCCAAGTAAAGCCTTTGGGATAGCTTTACTGATAGTTGATTTGTGGCACCCCGGCTCAGAGAACCGGATTACCTGTGTTTCCAACCCAGAGATCATGTCTTCTGGAAACACACAACAACTTGGAACAGAACTGAACTGATCTTTATTGATAAACTTCGGGTACAAGCTCATATTTACATCGATGGCGAGGCCAAAGGCACACCTGGTGCTATGACAATATCTACATTATTTATGAAACATAGCGGGCCTCGAAACTACTAGGGAAACTCTACGGTGTAGCGGAGCATAGCGAAAACTCCATCCACAGGGACACTGCTAGGACACAGCCTAGTTAGTGTAGCATGAACCATCGGGACCTCTGTCCTCGGCTTCTCCTGCATCTGGCATGATATGCCAGGTGAGTACTTTGAATGTACTCGCAAGCTCACGACAACCAAGTAATGCAGCAAACAATAGCATGGCAATCAACATGTTAAATTCTTAAGTGATTCATTTACTATCATCGGTTATCAACTTACTCTCTTCTGGGTTGTCCCACAACCCTCGGAATACTCATAGCTCATTGAGTACTTCCGATCATACGACGAGTTCTTCCATCCTTATTATCACTGTTATGGTTGACCACCTAGTGAGGCCTGGACGGACTGTCCAATACCGTGGATGCGGCTATTCGAATAGATTTTTCACTCTGCAGAGGTTGCACACTTTACCGACACCATGGAGCACCTGACCTCGTGATCCCATTCGGGTGGACCAGCATTGCTCCAATGAAACCCGCCTGACCCGTGACCCTCCCATCGTACCACCGGCGATCATTCTCCCCCGGAGTCCTGCCCTGGGTGGCCCCTGTGTCACCTCGTGACACCTGCCACCGTCGTGGCCAAACTAAACTGTCCCAAACGGGGACGCCGGCTGTCGGCGTACGACACCTATGGGACCGCGTGGAGCCCTTTTACGTTTCGGCAGAGAGAGAGGTATGCACAAAGAGCAGATCCAATGATCAACGCAAAGGGGATTTTACCCAGGTTCGGGCCGCTGAGAAGCGTAATACCCAACTCCTGCTTTAGTTTATTGTGGATGATTAAGCCCAGGCTCCAGGAGCGCTTGCAATGAATAGTACATTTGAGCAGCAGCTACGCATGCAGAGTGGGCCAATGAGTCCTCCCCCCTGTAGCTATGCCTTGGGCCTCCTTTTATACGTCCAAGGGGTCACCAACAGTGGCGTACAGTATGTACAAGAGGTGTAAAGTTGCTACAGTATTTACATGCTTATCACAAACGACTTAGGACAAACACATTAAATGCTTCGTTTAGGTGTCCCTTGCTTTCTTGGGGACGGAAAAAGGGGCCGTCCCATCAGCACCGCTTAAGCCCGTTCACCACTAGAACCATGCCAAGCATCCAGGAGGACAAAACCCAAATGATAGCCTGGTCACTGCGCTAGAGTGGTGACAGGGTGGCGGGACCTTGCCGGGTGCGGATCTTGCCGGGTCTTCGCAGGCCATCCCGGCAAGGATCTTGCCGGGACTCCGGCCTTTGGGCTTCCCCCGGTAAGCATCTTGCCGAGAGCCAAGCCCTCGGTCTTCTGTCTTCTGATCATTGGCACGAATGCCTCCTTGAAAGTCTTGTATTTGCTTTCAGCTGTCCCCCGATAGGCCTTGCCGCTGGTATGGCTACAATTGTCTGTGCACAAGTATGGGGTACTAAAGGACCCAAACTTTAGTACACCGACACCGGCACAATACTCAACTGGGTTCACAGGGTTATTGCCGTCTACCTGATTAGGGTAGCACGCACGCATAACCCTCCCTGTCTGCAGGTACCGGTGAAAGAGCACAGAGCCAGACCAAGTCAAGGCCGTCCCATACCGGCAAATGTGGTTGCACGGATAAGCCCGGACAGGTGACTCTAGATCAACCGACTAAGTTTCATTTAGCAAGCATAGTGGTTTATCATAATAACTTATGATGACAGCAACTAGGCATTAGATTAATTTAATATGAATTATTATATAGCAAGTAAATGGAAGTAATTCATTTAAATATGCAATGCTATTGAAATGCTTCATGAAATCGGTGTCCTGGCTTGCCTTGCTCTGTTGAGTTGCCCAAAAACTCCTGGTCTTCAAAACCACCAAAGTTCCCTCCTGAAAATATTTTAAAACAGCAATTTAAAATGTCACATATCACTGTTTTGACCACCAGA
Organism: Thinopyrum elongatum; assembly: GCA_011799875.1. Lineage (NCBI taxonomy): Eukaryota > Viridiplantae > Streptophyta > Magnoliopsida > Poales > Poaceae > Thinopyrum > Thinopyrum elongatum. The sequence goes on along the minus strand of CM022298.1, from coordinate 310,156,321 downwards.
AATTCTGTGAGTAGGGGAAAATACCAAATTTGACCAGAAATTAGAGGAGCTCAAGACAAACCAAATGTAAAAAGAATCAATTGATTTGGACTTATAGATAAAAAGTTATTAAGGGTCAAAGTTCCTGGTCAAATATGAATTAAAAACAGAAATAGAAAATCCAGTGGAGGGCCACGTCGAAGGCGCATTTTGCTAGGGCGCCTCCACTTACTGCTTCAGCGCGCGCGAGGTGAGTGGCTAACAGGTGGGGTCAGCTGGTTTAAACAGAGAGGGAGAGAGAGAAAGCAGAGACGGGCGGCTCACAGGCGGCGTTCATCGGTGATAGAGACGGCGGTGGAGTCGGGCGACTGCGGGGATGGGTCGGGCGTGCGACGACGGTCCTTCCTGTACCAGCAGCTCCTCCGGGGACGGCCTAACGGCGTCGCCCCCTTCCTCTCTAGCGGCGGTGGCGTTCGGGGCTCGTCGGCGTCGGTGATTCCGGCAAGGATTGGGCTGGGCAAGGGGTCGAGGAGGACCAGGGAAGCTCACTGATCTCGTGGGTGAGGTCGGGCAAGGCTGGGATGGGGTGGAGGGTGCTGGTGGCAGAGCTCTCCTGGGCGGCAGAACTCCGGCGAGGTGTGAGGCCAGAGGGCCTCTCGGCCGTGGCTCGGTGCTCTGGAGGGCGATTTGAGGTGGATGAGTGGGTTGAGGAGCTCGGAGGGGCTGGGCATGGCCTTTTATAGGCAGAGTCGAGCTCGGGCGAGCTCTCTGGAAGCGGCGGGGCTCGGGCCACGTTGCCGGCGCGAGGACGCCGCACTGGCTGGCTGGTTGCGGTCGACGGGATAGGAGAGGGCAGTGCAGTTAATGCGTGCAGTGGCCGCACGCGGAGGAAGACGATGGCCACAGAGCCACTATGCCCGCATGGGCGGCACAGTGCCCGCATGCGTGGCGGCCGCTGGGGATGATTCCGGCGAGGAGATGGATCCATAACGGCCAGGTGGGAGAAGGGGAAGACGTCAGCATGCTAGGACAAGGCGAGGCCACGCGGGGCAGCATGGACACGTCACTTCAGACACGGGTGCGGTGCAGAGCGTGTGCATTGGCATGCCAATGTCGTGCTCACCAGGGGCAGTGTTGTCTAGAGGCCTCTCCTGTCCAGTGCACCATGTCCAGAGTGTTCTCCCTTGGTCATTTAGTCCCTCCCTGCCTCTGTTTTGGCTAGGTTCATCCTGACATGAAGTGTAGCTTCAGCTACAGTTTCTGACAGAAACTTAGAGAGTGATCTAGAGGAGAGGTGAGCTAGAGATGAAGCCAGTAGAAATGTCTGGAGTGGTTTAGGTTGGAAGGACTACAAACTGAGCAATTTTGAAGTTGTTTGGAAAAGTTTTGAATGGGGTTCATGTGTAAACTACCATACTGGTCCAGAAACTTGATGAACTTGGTTCACTCACATGGTAGATCTGATGGAGCTGAAATTTGGTAGGAGGGAGTCATTTGATGTATAGAAGATGCAATAAAAATTTCAGCTCAAAAAGATACCTCTAGATGGTACTTCCTTCACAGAGGTTCAAAATGAGCAGAAACTTGGCAGAGCCTTGTTGCTAAAATTTTTTTTTGTCCAAAGTGATATTTTTGGATATTGTGGCTAGATAGGTTCCCTAATATCTCAGGGAATTTTCTGAGAGTTTTCTGAGCTAGGAAAATGGAGGTTGCTTCACAATTGACCAATTCTGACTCGAAAGAAAATAATTATTCTGGCCGAAATTTTGTACTAGACTATGGAATATTTTTGAAGATTATGAGATTATATGATGATAAGAAGGTGTGGCATGAGTTTGGAATTCTTCTGATCATCAGAACTATAGGTTGCTTCACAACCCATAGTGATGACATAGTTTCCCAAAGGAAGAAAATAAATTATTGGAAAAGATTAAAATTGAAGTTGGATCCAAGAGATGTGTGGCAAAGTTTTGGCAAGGTGGTGTGGGCTTTAGGTCACTTGGGAAAAGGTTCAAGATTCATAAGTCCAAAGTCAACTGAAAAACCCACGAAAATGCAAATAAAACCAAAGAGATTTTGAAAAGAAAATTTTGCCAAAAACCAGGGTGTCACATGATTTGATCCTGTTGAAAAACAGAAACTTTTGCGGCCAGTAACAGAATTGTTTAAATTCACAGAAGCGGCGAATTTTTTTGAATTTTTTACACAAGATTGATTTACAAATTGCCTATATTGTCCTAATGTTTCAGAAATTTTGGAGTTACATAAGTATGAGAACAATTCACATCTTTAAAGACTATTCTATTTTTGACAGATTCTGTTTTCTTTGCATTGTGTGCTTATTTTGATGAATCTATGGATTGTATCGGGGGTATAAGCCATGGTAAAGTTAGAATACAGTATATATAATGCAATAACAAAATTTGAATGGGTTTGATATAGTACTTAAAGTAAAGATTGGTTTTCTTATACTAACGGATCTCACGAAGGTTTTGTTAAGTTTTGTGTGATTGAAGTTTTCAAGTTTTGGGTGAGATTGCGATGGATGAAGGAATAAGGAATAAAAAGAGCCTAAGATTGGGGATGCCCCATGGCACCACAAGTTAATATTCAAGTAGAACCAAGCAACTAAGCTTGGGTATGGCCCGGAAGGTATCCCCTCTTTCTTCTAATGACCATCGGTATTTTACTTGGAGCTATATTTTTATTCGTCACATATCATGAGTTTTGCTTGGAGCGTCTTGTATTATATGAGTCTTTGCTTGTTTTTCTTTCTATTTTGTCACAAGTAACCTTGCTAGACACACCTATTTGAGAGAGCCAAAATTAAGCTATGATTTGTTAGAATTGCTCTATATGCTTCACTTAAATTTTTTTGAGCTATGGAATTGCTCTAGTGCTTCACGTATATCTTTTTGAGCATGGTGTGCTTTAATATTTTTGAAGAAATTCTCTCATGCTTCACTTATATTATTTTTAGGGATGAAAATTTTTTATGCTCGTGTTCTTCACTTAGATTTGTTTGAGCTTGTCAAAAGCAATTGCAATATATGAAACTAGTCCAAAGTGATAGATATTCAAGAGGGATATACTAAAACCTTTCATGAAGATCATTCGACAAAATAAACCTGATTCTTTGTAATAGTTTTGTGATATGATGATAGTGATATGTGAGTCATGTTGGTGAGTAACTATGCTTTAGTAAGAATATTGGTGTTAAGGTATGTGATTCCCTATGCAAGCACGAAAGTCAATAGTTATGCAATGAAATTACATCCTACTTGTGGTGCATTATTCAGTGTTAGTTATGCTTAATGCTCGCTTATGTGATTTTTCGTTTCTTGGTTGGTTGCTTCTCAATCTTTTTGCTAGCCTCCACCTGTACTAAGTAGAAATACTACTTGTGCATCCAACATCTTTAAAACCAGTTTTGCCATATGAGTCCACCATACCTACCTATATGCAGTATTTCCATGCCGTTCTAAGGAAATTTGTCTGTGCCATCTCTAATTTTCAAAATAAATTTCCTTTTTGTGTGCTCGTACCGCTCATGAAGCGGCAGGGGGTGGCCAATATTTTCCATGCTAGATGTGTTATTCTCAAGATGAGTGTTTATTCACTTGTCATTGCACGAGAGTGCGGCGGTAACACTACTGGAATCAGGATCTTTGCCGTCAACCAGCTCTTTGCCGTCAGCCAGCTGACGGCAAAGAATGTCTTTGCCATCAGCTTACCGAAAACTGACGGCAAAGAAAGAGCTGACGGCAAAGATCATGTTTGCCGTCAGCCATCTCTTTGCCGTCTGCAATGAGAACCACCTAACGGCCACTTTCTTTGTCGTCTGCTAGCGGACGACAAAGCTTCTTTGCCGTCTGCTAGTAGACGGCAAAGAGAATAGCCAACCTAATGGCCGTTTCCCCCGGCCCCACCGCACTAGCTATGTTCTTTGTCGTCTGCTAGCAGACGGCAAAGAGAATAGCCAACCTGACGGCCGTTTCCCCCGGCCCCACCCCACTAGCTACGTTCTTTGCCGTCTGCTAGCAGACGGCAAGGAAATTAAACCTAACTAAAAAACGGTCGCGGCCCCGTGCCCCACCCCTCTCTCTCTCCCTCACCTCACCCGCGCTGCCCCCGTGTCCGCCGTCCCCGTGCCCGCCGCCCCCGCCGCCGACCCCCACCGTCCCCGTCGCCCCCGACCCCCACCGCCCTCGCCGCCCCCGACCACCACCGCCCCCGACGCCCCCGCCGCTCAGGCCGCCCACCGCCCCGGCGCCCCGCCGCCTGGTGCGGTTTCTTCTCTTTTCTTTCTTTCTTTTTTTTCTTGCTGTTTTTTGAGTTAGGTTAATTAGTTAGTTAGTTTTTTTAGGTTAATTAGTTAGTTGTTTTACCCTACTGTACATAGGTTAATTAGTTATTTTTTTAGGTTAATTACTTAGTTAGTTAGTTAATTAGTTAGTAGGTGGTGTTTTACCCTACTGTACATAGTCAAAAAAGGAGATTTAGGTTAATTAGATTTTAGTTGATTTTAGGTTAGTAGATTTAGTGATTTTGTATAGATTTAGGTGAATTAGGTTAATAGATTTTAGTTGATTTTATGGTAGTAGTTTTAGTTGATTTAGGTTAATAGATTTAGTTGATTTTAGGTTAGTAGATTTAGTTGATTTAGGTTAATTAGTTGATTTAGGGTGATTAGTTGAAGAGAGAAAGAAAGACAAGAGGAGAAGGAAAATAAGGAAAATGAAAGAAAAAAGAAGACAGAGGAAGAGGAAAGAAGGAAGAAGAGAAGAAAGGAAGTAGAAGTGGAGATGAAAAAAGATAAGAGAAGTAGAAATGAAAAAATAAGTAGGAAAGTAGAAAAGAGGGTCGGCGAGGGAAAAGAGGGTCGCCGAGTGGTTGAGGTCAAGGATCAAGGGGAAAAGGAGTCGAGGTCTAGGGTCGAGGATCGAGTGTCGAGGGGTCGAGGATCGAGGGGAAAAGGAGTCGAGGGTCTAGGGGTCGAGGATCGAGGTGTCGAGGGGTCGAGGGGATAAGGGGTCGAGGGGTCGAGGATCGAGGGGAAAAGGAGTCGAGGGCCTAGGGGTCGACGATCGAGGTGTCGAGGGGTCGATGGGACGAGGATCGAGGGGAAAAGGTGTCGAGGGTCTAGGGGTCGAGGATCGAGGTGTCGAGGGGTCGAGGGTCGCCGCCCCGACCCCTTGACCCCGACACCCCGACCCCGACATGATACCCCGACCCCGCCTCGACACCCGGACACCGCGACCCCGACACAGCATCCCGACCCCGACACGGCACCCCCGACCCCGACACCACCAACACCCCAACCCCCGACACGACACCCCGAGACCCCGACACGGCAGCCTCGACCCCGACACAGCACCCTGACCCCGACACGACACCCCCGACACCCCGACCCCCGACACCTCCCGAAAAAGGTGCTCTTCGGCCTTCTAGAGGCCGACGGGGTCATATATTTGTGAATTATGAGTTAGGTCAGGTATTCAATTATTATTATGTACATATATATATTATTAATTAGTTCATGTTATTAGGTATTCAATTTTTTATTATGTTCATGATGATGATACACACTTAAATATTTTATTATGTTTATGTTGTACTAATTTCGTTTACTCTTTGTCATTGCAGGTGTTGACAGATGGTGGGCGCGGGTCGAGAGCGCTCCGAGCCTCCTTCCTCGGCGCGTGCTGGGTGGGGTGCTATTATTCCACCCCAGCACCTTCGGAGAGCGCTGCTAGATAGCATGCAGACACCGGCAGGCACTTCTTCTTCGGCCGGGAGATGTCGGGGAAGACGAAGAGGGCTGCTAGAGGTGGACGTGGCGGCGGGAGAGATAGGAAGGCTGATGTGCCTTCCTCGCCACCACCCCCACCTGATTCTCCGAACCACCGGAGTGCTCCATCTCAGGTGGACCCGTCTGACTTGGACCCGTCTTGGACTCCTGTCCACGAGCCTCGGGCCGACGAGCCTCGGGTCGCCGAGCCTTCGTCCGACAAGACTTGGGTCCTAGAGTCTTCATCCCAGGAGACTCCGGTCCCAGAGTTTTCGTCCCACGTGACTCCGGAGGCTAGTGGCCATGCTGATGGTGGCGAGGACACCTTTTCTAACGATAGCTATAGTGAGGGCGAGCTGGTTGAGGGGGGCAAGAAGGTCTACCAGCGTGGTGGTACAAAGCTCCCGTCCGTGCCGTCGACCCGTGATCAGAGTGGTTGATTGAGCCTAACGGGGAGAAGTAAGTGCATTTACTCTTTTTTAACCTTTTGCCTTCATGTTTCTTCAAATTAATATCTAATGTGTTGGCCTTGTCATACTGCAGGGGTTGGAAACACGCCCCTGGTGTCCGCAGGCCCAACCAGGTCCTTGGTGTGCATTGCCGGCACCACTTCCCGGGGTGGGTCACGTTGCCCGGTGAGGGTGAGGTTCCACAGCTAGCAATGAGCTGGGAGCTGTACATGGCTGCCCCGGCCCCGCCGGAGGAGAGGGTCGACGGTGTCTTGTGCGAGACGGTGGCCGACATTGTGAGGCGGCGGTTTTGGGTAATTTCTCCTTTACAGAATTAAAAATCAACATTACCTAGTGATTCTACTAATCCGTGTTGTCTTGTTCAATTGCAGACCTTCTACAGGTGTCTTGAGGAACACGAGGCGGACGCGGCTATGGTTCTCGAAGCCGAGTGCAAGCGCCTACTTCAGAACTTATGGCACGAGGCTAGGGTGCAGGCTGTTCGAGACTACTATGCCTTGACTAACATTAAGAGGGCCAAGAACAAGTGTCGCGCCAAGTATCTGAGTAAGGAGAAGTACATGAAGGTAATTACCTATTCTTAAGGCCTTGTACTTAGTTTCCTTAATTTGATTCATATGCGTATCGCTGAAATTTCTCTTTGTCTAACTTAGCTGCCCCTGAGATGGTGTGCAGATAGGATGGACTGTTGGGAGGCATTGGTGGATGAGTGGTGCTCTCCCCAATGGCTAGCCGTCCACAACAAGGCCAGGGATAAGCGTGCCCAAATGCAAGGTGTGCCACACCATCAAGGGAGCTCCAACCTGTTTTAGTACGGGGATCACAGGGTATGTGGTTTGCTTCATGATTCATGCAATTTCATTCTTCATGCTAGCTTGAGCCCTTAACTAATATGTTGTTCCTCTCTTTTAGGCGTGACACAACAAGAAGGACGTGCCACCGCTGTACGACCTATATGCCATGGCCATACTGCCCCGTACAAGAAGGCCAAGGCATTCTCTGAGGATGACCTCGATCATCTAGAGAGCTTCACCAACATCTCCTCCCACAACAAGCTCGTGAGGTACAGAGACGTTGGGAAGACGAGGAAAGGGGAGGACTTCAACCCGAGCCAAAGTCCTTTTGATCCAGAGATCGTGATGCTATCTGGTGGGAGGAGGTACCATGGCTCAGTAGCCATTGGGGATAGACTCATACATTGTACCAAAACTCTCCCGGACATCAAGAAGCGCCAGACGAGCTCTGATCCAGAGATACCGCCTCGTCCACGGCCAATGGAGCTCGCCATCGAGGCTTCGGCCCAGGAGCTTCTGGCGGAGGCAAACAGGCAGGCTAAGCAGAGGGAGAGGGAGTTGGAGGAGAGGACGGCTAGTATGTTGGAGGCGGAGAGGAACCGGAACCACGCATCTCACCGGGCCCTATACGAGCTCCTCGTGGTAAGTTTCCCCTGCATATTAGCCAAATCATGCACGTAATGTTTGTTTCATTACTAACTAATATGACTGACTCGTGAAAACAAAATGTGCAGTCCGTGTGCGAGAAAAATGGTCAGACCCCTCCGCCGATGCCCCAGATTGGTATAGCGGACACGGTGAGTTTCATTTGAATGGTCATTAGTTACTAGTATTCACACTTCAGTTGCATCATGCTAACGAGACATTGCAAATGATCTTTGGTTTAGCATGCCTCCCGACAAGCATCGACCGATCCTTCTCTGTCTCGCACTGGCGCAACCCCGACCGGTCCTTCTCCGTCTAGCTCTGGTGCAAACCCGACCGGTCCTTCACCTCCGTGATGATGGTAAGTTTTCCCAAGTGTTTTGCTTAACAAATACATACTTAGCTTAAGAAATGACCTACTTAGCTCCAAAATGACCTATACTTAGCTTATTTCCCTCGAAAATGACATAATAACCTTACTTAGCTCCAAAATGACATATTTTACCTAGGATAGCTATAAAATGACCTATACTTAGCATTTTTTCCTCCAAAATGACTTCATATGCTTAGTTAGCTAAAAAATGGCATAACTACCTAGGATAGCTCAATAATGATCTATAATTAGCTTAGCTAGTTCATTTACGACATAATTAGCTCACTTAGGTAAAAAAAATGGCATAATAACCTTGGTTTAGCTCCAAAATGACATAGACTTAGCTTATTTTCCTCCAAAATGACAAAATAACCTTACCTACCTCCAAAATGACCGATTTTAACTAGGATAGCTCTAAAATGATCTACACTTGCCATTTTGTCCTCCAAAATGAATAAATATGCTTAGTTAGCTAAAAAATGGCATAACTACCTAGGTTAGCTAAAAAATGACCTATACTTAGCTTCTTCTGTTCATTTATGACATACTTAGCATACTTAGGTAAAAAATGGCATGATAATCTTGGTTACCTCCAAAATGACATAGACTTAGCTTATTTTCCTCGAAAATGACATAATAACCTTACTAAGCTCCAAAATGACCTATTTACCTAGCTTAGCTCTAAAATGACCTACACTTAGCATTTTTACCTAGCTTCGCTAAAAAATGGCATTTTTACCTACCTTAGTTAGAAGAAGAAGAAGATAAAGAAGAGGAGAGGAGAAAAAGAAAGAGAAGAAAAATTCTTCTTCTTCTTCTAACTACCTTGGATTCTGGATTCGGCTGCTGCATCTTTGTTGATGGTTTTTGTGCAGATTTTGCTTGGTGTGCCATGTTATAGCTAGGCTGCAGTGGATTTGATATGACCATGTAGTGATCATTTATGCCTAGTGTCACATATATTTCATAGTCTGATTTGGACATGGCATAGTGCTAATGGTGTTTTACGTGATTCAATATGACCATTGATTTGTAGCGTTTCATAGAGTTAAATGTGCTTTGATGCTATTGCTGAACACTTGATTAACATGTCCCTGCATCTTTACTGTCAACAATTTGTGCCTGACTTGCCTTGAACTGTGCATTAGAACTACTATTGAGGAGAGCACTGCAAGTTTGTGTTTAGCTATTTACCGTTGCATGTACCTGTGCTTCAAATTTGTGACTGCTATCAATTATACAATTTGAACTCTTCTGCCATTTCCAAGTACACACAATGTATATTAGTGTGTCATATCTTTCATTTGGTTTATATGGTGCTGATGATCTTTCTCACCCTGTGTCTACCTACCTGCAGTTCAACGGGTCTCTGGCTCGCAGGGCCATCAAGGACCTGATGGAGAGGGGGCGCATCAGGATGGTGTCAATCCACTCCAGCCAGCAGATCTTCACCAGGGCGACAAACACCTGATTTATCATTATCATGTGTTCTATGGCTATTTTCTAGTCCAGTAGACTGAGGTGTTGCTGTTATATTGAAGTTCACTATGTTCAGGGAGGCACTCTGTGCCGCCAGTAATGTTGAATTGCTTTTGAGTTTTGGTATACTTTAAGATCGTTTTGTCAGCGCAATGAAATCTACCTTATATGTTGGATATGTTGTTGGAAACTTATTGTTGAAATTATTTTCAAATGTGTGTATATATATATATTTGTGAAATTCTGTGAAATTGAATGAATTTAAGAAAGAATAGAAAAAACAGGGGCTATACATGCTCTTTGTCGTCTGCTGGCAGACGGCAAAGAGCTTTGTTGTTAGCCAGCAGACGGCAAAGCTGCCACGTGGCAGCTACCTGTGCAACCTGGGGTGCACTGGGCTGGCCTATTTGGCAGCTTTGCTGTCTGCTGGTAGACGGCAAAGACCTTCGCATCTTTGCCGTCTGCCAGCAGACGGCATAGCATGCCACGTGGCAGCTACTTGGGGGGGCATCTGGGCTGGCCTATTTGGGCATGTTGCCGTCTGCTGGCAGACGGCAAAGCACGCCGTTAACCCCTTAATGGACCTAAGCTTCCATGTGTGCCGTCCAGGTCCTTTGCCGTCTACGGGCAGACGGCAAAGAGCCCTTTGTTGTAGCTTGTTCAGCCGGATGTGTTGCCGTCTGCTGGCTGACGGCAAAGGCCTTTGCCGTCTGCCATGGCAGACGGCAAAGTTCCTGATTCCTGTAGTGTAATAGGGATTCCCAGTCCCGAAATGAAAACAAAATTTACTTTATGTTGTCAAATAATAAATTCCTTGGAAAGTGTTGGTATGGACGGTACCCGTGGATACGGCTAGCCGTGGAATGTGAATTAATGGTGGAAAAGGAATAAACTTTATTTTCTGTTTGGGAACCGCCTATGATATATCTAGCTTGGAAAGTGTTGGGAATTACTCGGTCATTTTCATTAACGGGAAAAGTATGCCTCACAAAAATTTTTATCTCTCAATTTAACCTTTGAGCTCTGGCACCTCTAAAAATCCCTACTTCCCTCTCTGAAGGGCCTATCTATTTACTTTATGCAATTTTTATTTTTATTTGAGTCTCCATCTTCTCTTATAAAGCAGCAACTAAGGGGCACTATGATCATACTTGAGCATTGGATGCAGCTAACATACGAGTGTGTTTCATGAATGGATCAATGATTGAGCATGATGGGCTAGGGATAACTTTCTTTAGTGTTGATATTTTGAAAGACATGGTTGCTTGTTGATATGCTTGAGTATTGAAATCTTCATATCAAAACTATTACTCCACACATCAACCGCTATCGAGCCAAATAACAAGATGGATTTTCTTGAGAGAAGCCACTAGTGAAATCTATGGCCCCGGGTCTATTCCTTATCATATTTGCTTTGAGATCTATTTTTATTCGCTTTTATTTTTAGATCTATTATTCCAAAAACCCAAAAATACCTTGCTGCACTTTTTTGTTACTTATTTTATTTCGCGTTTTGTCGAGATCTATTTATCCAATCTACACAATTTTTATCCCGTCAACTTGATAATTTCTGGCGCCGTTACCCGTAGATGGATTGACAACACCTCAAAAGCATTGGGTTGCAAGTATTTGTTCTGTGTGTGCAGGTACCGTTTACATAGTGTTGCTTGGTTCTCCTACTGGATTGATACCTTGGTTTCATAACTGAGGGAAATACCTACCATAGTTGTGCTGCATCATCCCTTCCTCTTTGGGGAAATACCGACATAGTTCAAGCGACATCAGCAGGGACTTCGTTCAGCCGCGTCATCATTGACTCTAGGTCCATTCGAGTCGCCTTGCGTGGCTGCAGTTCCTCATCGATCCGACCCAAACAGCCCTTGTCCGAGTGATGTAGCCTAGAGCATTCTCCAAGCGATCTTCCAGTTGCAGGATGGCAAGGGCTACCTTGTGGGCGACGATTGACCTGGAAGGATCCAAGTCCCTCTCGATCCTTCCATCTCCAGTTCCTTGTTAACTGTCGTATGGATTACACTCGCCCAAAGAAAAACTTACCGGCAAGCTTCGCGCTGAACTCATTGCAAAACTCCTCAATGTGTGACTCCAGGGCGTTCTTCTTCTCGGTCAGCTATGCGACCTTCTCCTCCAGTGTCTGCTTCTCCTGTGTAAAGGCACTGGTTCTATCTTCACATTTCTCCTAACATTCATAAGACTCGCCTTTGGCGGCGGCAACGACAGCATTGAGATCTTTGACCTCCTCCTCCAACTTGGCGACTGAAGCCAGCTTCCCGTCGGCAAGCTTGGTCTTGGTCCTGGCTTCCTTCTGTGCCAACGCCAGGTCCTTGTCTTTGTTCTCCAGAGCCTGCTTCATAGTTTTGAAAGAAATATAAGTCCTAAGCCTCGTTACGAGTGTCGTGTTCTCCCTACAAACATCTGTCGGAGCGGAAATGACTCGGATCAAATTGGAAAATACTACGCAACTACCGAAAGGAGGAAATGCCTTACCTCCCAGGGCTTTCTTCTCTTTTTCCAGTCGGGTGCTCTTGAGCTTCTCAGCGTCCAGATCCAGTCAAAGGGATATCACCTCCTTCACCATCGTAGCATAGTGGGATCCCAACTCACAAGTCCTCTGCAGCATACGAGAAATAATCAGTCGCAAACCCGAAGGAAAGGTCGAAGTGTTGACACACAATCACCTAGTCAACCACTTCTAGAAGGAACATGCTAGATCAGTACTAGATCCTGAAGTACCCTTGGTACCGAGTGAGGCAGGCTGGATCAGTACCAGATCCTGAAGTACCCTTGGTACCATGTGAGGCAAGTTGGATCAATACCAGATCTTGAAGTACCCTTGGTACCGAGTGAGGCAAGCTGGATCAGTACCAGATCTTGAAGTACCCTTGGGTTACCCACTCGGTAATTCTCCCCAAATGGAACGAGCCTGACCAGTACCAAATCCTCAAGTACACTCTGTTTACTGAGTCGTCCAGTTACCCCCGAGAGGAACAAGCTAGACCAATACCAGATCCTAAAGTACCCTTGGATCTACCTACACTCTACTCGTTTCCCAGTCAGCAATGAAGAACATAGAGGACAACAACACACACTGATCTTCTTTCATTCGGCTAACTCCTGAGTCAGCAATGAAGAGGATCCTACCTATTGCTTCACCAACATACGAGTTTTGCCGAGCACCCCGAGTGCTAAGAGACAGTTTTAAAGACTGCTGCCAATCGCCCGCGATCGTTAGCAGTCTTGGGGACTACAACCAGTGGGTGCACTCAGGGTGCCCCCTCTGGAAAGTGACTCGTCGATGAGCTAAAAAAATGACAAACAACCTCAGGGCGAAAGGTCCACAACTTCTAAGACTACCACCGACTACTCCAGTCAATCGTAGCCTCGGGGACTACACCCAGTGGGTGCACTCGGCGTGCCCCCACTGGATCATGTCCACTCGGATACACTCCGGCTAGACTCCGACTGTATAAAAAAACACAGACAAAAAGTTCAAAGATTCCTGCCAACTGATTCCAGTCGACAGGAGCCTCGGGGACTACACCTAGTGGGTGCACTCAACATGCCCCCACTGGATCATGAACACCCAGTGGGTGTGCCCTGCGCAAACCCACTGAAAAAAATCCTACCAAGGGAAAAAGAAAAAAACTTCGACTAGAAATCATACTCACAATGGTACTTACTCGGGCGTTGGTCTGCAGCGCCGCGCTAGCGTCGTAAGCCTCCTTCAGCTGGTCGCACATCAGCCCCACCTGGATCAGAGCCTCCTTGCTTGCCCCCACTTGATCTTCAGGGACATGGTAAGGGGGAAGGAGGTAGCCGGGGCCGATGGAGACACAGACATAGGCCTCGGAGCCGGAACCACCGCCGACCCACTCGGAGGAGCCGAGGTAGACCCGGCAGGCAGTACCACTACGGTCGAAGGCGCCGCACTACCGTGAGCCAGAGGACTCGGCCCTGCAGCTCTCGCAACGGCCTTCGCCAAAGAAATGTGGGTCACTCGGCGAGAGGAGGCGCCCGGCATCGGCACGTCAACAATCGGCGCTCCCTCCCTGATGGCCTCCGGATTGGGCGGGTCGGTCCTCTCGTCATCATCCAGCTGAATGATCTCGGGTGGAGCTGCGTGAATACATGAGCCAAGGAAATCAGTGGAGTTCAGTCAAAGAAGACCTAACCATCTGAATCAGTCGGAGCGACATACCTTTGGAAGTGGCGGCATCTGCCGCAGTGTCACTCGGGCCCGACTTACGAGCATGCGGGTCCGTCGAGGTCATCGAGGTGTCGTTGCTACATGAATCAAAACAACACTCGGTCATCAGTCGGATCAGCTCGAAAGCACGCAAAGAATCGATAGAGATACTCATGCCGAGGCCATAGGCACCGCCACCCTGAACCGAGGCACCACGGCCTTCCGAGGCTTCACGGAGACCTGCTTGGGCAGCTTGGACTGCTTCTCAGCCGAGCTCTCGGCCTTGGCGCGTGCACACTTGGAGTTGCGGGTCGTCCGTCCCAAAGCAGTCGGTTGTGGTGCCCCTCCGACCTTGCCACTCGGATTGTGTTGTTCCTTTGTGCGGGTTTCCTTGGGGGCCTCATAGGATGGAGAGAACTCGGCCTCCTCCCCATCCTTCGTGCTCTCGTCCTCATCACTCTCCTTGTCGTCATCATCAACATCATCATCATCCTCGTCCTCTTTCGAGTAACATTGCTCGGAGTCACTCACTGTGTCTTCAGGCAACCGGTCAACCACTGGGATGTTGGAGATCATGTTCTGGAATTCCTGAAGAACAAACACATCAAGACACTGGAATCAGATAAACAAGAAACGATGCACCAATGAGTCGACTGGACAGAAGTGCTTTACCTCAACAGTCAGCGGGAGTTTCTTTGGAATAGGCTGGCACCAGCCTGGCTCCCCGCGGGTTGTCTCGGGCGCATATGAAGGCCTTGATCTTGGCCCCCACATCCTTCTCGGCGAGGTCCTCCAGGTGCACTCGGGTGGGGTCATTCGGCCCCACATATAGCCACATGGGGTGGGCCCTGGCCTGCAGCAGCTGGATCCGCCTAGTGAGAAAAGTCTCCAACAGGTCCATGTCGTTCACGCCAGCGTTCACGACTCCATCCAGGGCAGTGGATAAAATGCCAACCTCCGTGTTCTCCTCCTTCGCCACCGAAAGGGACTCGGGGGCCCTCACCCTCTCCGCTGAATATGGTGGGAGGCCCGACTGGCCAGGGCCCATGGGGACATCTCTGCAAATAAAACCATGTCCCTTGCCACCCCTTGAAGGAATCGGGGAAACTCATCTTCGGGAAAGTGCTCCCCCCGGACATGGATGCCCAAGCCCCCGCACAGCTGGGTGACGTGGGTCTTCACACCGACTGACAAGTCTTTCTTGAAAGTCATGGACCGACAAGTGAAGATGTGCTTGAAGAGGCCCAGTGATGGTGACAGCCCAGGAAATTCACGTAGAGAGAGATGAAAGCCGAAAGGTAGACGATGGTGTTGGGAGGAAGATGATGGAGCTGCGCACCGAAGCAATCAAGAAAAGCTCGGAAAAAGGGATGTGGTGGCATGGAGAACCCCACGCAACATGGGTGATGAGCAAGACTCGCTCATCCTCTAGTGGCGCCGGCTCGACCTCGCCCGCACCTGGGCGACGCCACCCATCGCACGGGATGAGTCCCTCCTCCACAAGCTCCTCCAACCGACGAGCCGTGATGCGCGACAGGACCCAATCCCCCGACGCGCCTCTGGCTGCCGCGCCAGAACCAAAGGAAGACGCCCTCCCTGCTTTCTTCACCTTCTCCGCCTTGGCTGTGGAGTCCTTAGCCATCGTTGCGCGCTCGAGTGGGGGAGAGAAGCAGAGGAGTAAGGGCAGGAGATAGGGGATCTGAGGCCCGGACCTCTGTCTCCGAATCTTTTATATTGCTGGATGAATCTCCTGCTGGATCTCTCGCCGCAGATATCTGGATCAACGGCCCACTCGATGGGGCTTTGCGTAGAGCGAGCGTGGCACGTGGCAGATGTCATGCGCAAAAATCGAGGAGCCACGCCCCCACTTTCCCCACTAATGCATGACATTACCGCTACTGCGCGCGCACGCGCAAGTTCAAATCCCGTGATTTCTAGGCCAAATCAATCCGATTGATTACCCACAATCCCCTTCCAAAAGGGCACATGTCAGTCCAACTGACCACCCTCTGCGGGGACCCATGCACTCAGCCATCTTAAACACCCGACTGAAGTCTTCTTAAGGATCATTATGTGACGAGCTTGACGCCCCTCCGCGGGTTTGCTTGGCCCTCTCAGTAGTCTCCAAGGCACATGACTCATAAACCTAGACCCATAGAAGGCCTGCGCTGACGTTCCCCTGGAATAAGGAGTGGCATCTCTCCGAAGAATAAGACCACGCGGCGGCGTTGCCACTCGAGTTGTAATGGCATGCCCTCATTCGGTCCCCTAGTCTATCTCCTCCGAGGGGCAAAACGAATGCCACCGGGGTTTTCTCGACGATCAACAATGCCCGGTCATCTGGGTAAACCTATAGTCCAAAATTCGTTGTGTTTTCGTCTAAATAACAACAGGCCATGACTCCGAAACATATTCTGAATGCCCCCATGGCACTCGGATTTAACCGAAGGATCGGTTTGTTTGTTCTACGCAATCCCAACCGATTCGGGGGCTAATTATGTGGTCACCTATTACAGGTAGGATCAAGGATCCATCATTCGGGACCCACGTGGGGCCCATCACCACCATGAGTAGGTCCCTGGACCACGCCAACAATCGGATGCTTACATCAGGAAGTCCACTCGGACAGCTCGACGGCACTCGGACGACCGCACGTCACTCGGCTGATGGACCACCACTCGGACAAGGAAGGCAGGAGGGCATCGTGGGAGCTGCAACGGTCAAGGAATCCTAAGTCACCCTTTAACTGGAGTCATTACTACCGTTACCTGTAACTACCGTAGTAGAGGCTAATTATACTAGTAACTGACCTATTCAGTGTAATTAAATGCCCTAACGGCGTGGAGGACGTGGGGCTGCAGCGCACTCTATATAAGCTGCACCCCCTCCATGACAGGGCATGAGCAATCCTTGTAACTATACCCATCAAATGAAAGAAAGCCTCAGGGCACGAGTGTCGGATTTAGGGCTCCGCAGACCCAAGAAAGGTTTGAACTCTGGGACGTGTGCGAAGGACTCAACCTATCCAGCCAACCAACTCGTCGTCCTACTGCCTAGCTCGATGAACAAGGAAGAAGATGAACTTGGCAGTTTACCTAGGTTCGGGCCACCTTGCGGTGTAAGACCCTACTCCTGCTTTGTGGTGGATTTGCCTCACGAGGGGCTGAGGATGAACAAGTACAAGGGATGAACAACCTTGCGAGGTCTGCTCTGGTGGGGGGATGAGTCGAGAGGTTCGGATCCCATCCATGGTGGTGGCTAACCTATACTTATAGTGGCCTCGGTCCTCTTCCCTCAAAATTTAGGCGGGAAGGGATTCCACAACGGCCAATTTGAAAGGGGACAAGTAGTACATCTTATCCTGACGAAAGGTGGTCTTCGCCTGCAAAGCTTTTGGTTGTGACGCAGCGATGGGCTCGGCGATGACATCCGTCCTGCCGTCATTGTGGTCTTGGTCTCATTGCACTGGAATGGAAACCTTTGCCAAATTCCTCGGGAAGCCACACATGTGCTTGCTTCCTTAGCACCAAAGAGGAAACTGTCTTCTCTGCGCCCGCTGGCGCCCGCCTGGCCTTGGTCGTCACGGCTTGCGTCATCACAACCTTAGGAGGTTGGGCACCTGCATAGGAATCTCCGCCCCTCAGGAGCATCCTGTGGAGGCCGCTCCCTCAGGAGGTCATCCGCCTCGCGAGGCTTGGCCCCTCGCGAGGGTCTTGCCCTGATGGTCTTGTAGATGGGCCGTACCAGGCCGTCGATGGAGCCACGCTGTGGGCCGTAGGTAGATATGTCTGGGTACCCTGGTTCCCAGAACGCCGACAGTAGCCCCTGGGCCCAAGGGCATGGGCGAAGCGCCGCGGGCTCCAATCGCCTGCGGGCCAGGCCGATGCGTGGAGCTTGATGGGACGTGGGCGTCTCCACTTCCCCACGCTGCCTCGGCAACTGCCCGACTTGACAACAGACTGGTGCCCTCTACCGAGCCATCATTGCCTTCTCTTCGCTTGCTCCAGATCCCCTTTCTCCCAGCCAAGAGCTTCTCTAGATCCGGCCTAGTTCCTCCTTCCCTCTGCACTTCTTCCTCCAAGGTCTCCCGAATGGTGTCTGGGAAGGCGAGACCCGCCGCGCCGGTCACGAGTTCCTCCTCCTCTCCTGCGCCGGCCCTCAGCACGTCCTCCATCACCGAGGAGAAGCACCTTGCCGCTGCGCTCCCACTGACGGCGGGCGATGGCAATGAGTGGAAGGAGACCATCCTCCTAGTGGGCTCCGCTGAGCGGAGGACCTTGGCGCGGACGCTCTACCCCTTCTTCCTCCACAGCGTCTTTGCGGGGCTCGTCCCGCCCTTCTCCGGGTTTCTCACTGCCGTCCTCGACCACTACCAGATCCAGGCCTTGCATCTTCAGCCCAACTCCATACTCCTCCTATCCATCTTTGCCTTTTATTATGAGGCATTCGTGGGCGTCAAGCCCTCCGCCCCGCTCCTCCGGCACTTCTTCTACTTGCGGATGCATGATCCCGCCCAGCGCTCCGGCTGCGTATCCTTTGCCGCGGTCCACAAGAACAATATGCTCATGAGGGCCGGGAAGAAGGTAGAAAACTTCTGGCGTTGGTGGGTCTTCATGGACGCCAAGGGCCTCAACGTGCGGTTGGAGTTGCCAACCCAACTGCTGAAGAAGCTCGACGGGTGGGGTCACGAGAAGTTCACTGACCCCTGGGCCGCGCCTGCCTTGAGGAAGATGACCGCAGATTTGGAGGCCAGGGTGCTAACGGGAGGCATGCTCGTCAAGGAGTTCCTGACGCAGCACCTGGCCCTGCTCCAAGCCCACACGCGCCCTATGTGGGAGTTCCAGGGTGCTGAAGACGACATCCGGCTGCGCTCTGGAAGCTTGACGGGCGAGGAGATGGACAAGGCCATGAACACCCTGCTCGAGAGCGACCTAGGAGACCTCCCGGAGGCCTACACCCCGCTGTACCGTCGCGCCGACAAGGAGGCGCTGGTTGCCGCCATGCCTGCCTTCACCGAGCTGGGGCTCGTATCGCCCGAGCTCCCGATTTCCTCGGTGCCGGTGTCTTCTGGCGACAGCATCGGCGAGGAGGGCAAGGAGAACTTAGAGGTGACCGAGGATGATGTGGCAGAGATCTCTCCCCCCGTCCCAGAGCGAGCTCCTCCGCGTCCTCGCGGATGACTACGACACCGTTGAGCCCCCGGCCATGGAATCCCCACGTGCCACCGGGGTCGTCAAAAGGTCCGGGGCCACGCCCCGGGCCCTGCGAAGGCCGGGTCAGGCGACCTAGAAGAAGGGCGGGGTGGCGCTCCCTCCTCAGGGCGATGCCTCGGCCTCACCGTCCATAGGTGCTACACCGAAGCCGGCCATCGTGCGCCCTGCCAACCCCCAAGACGCGGCCAAGACCGCACCCAAGAAGGTCGAAGGTGCCCCGGCCCTGGCCAGGAAGAGGGCGTACATCGTCCCTGATGAGTAAGTGCCTTGCCTTGTTTTTGTTTGTTGCCTCTTGATACTGTGCCCACAGCGCTCCTTTCCTGACGATCAGGGTGGGCGCCATGGTGAAGAAGAGGAAGGAGGACACCGGGACCCCTGAGGCACCGTCGCTCGCTAAAGCCAGGGCAACTCTGACGCAGACGGAAGAGGTCGCCCCGCACTCCCTCGCGATGGAGCAGGCCTCCAAAGGCATGGTGTTGGAACCTCAGGAGGAGTCTGCTTCCGCGGGCCAGCAGGCTCCGGAGCCACCCATCCCCGTCGCGCCCGCGGGGGGTTCGGAGGCTCTAGTGCCCGAAGTTGCTTCTGCGGCTGCCTCCCTGGCGATGACGCCAGCCCACGCGCCAGCGCCGTCTCCTCCCCAGGCCCTTGTACTGGCGGACTACGGCCCCCTTGTCAGGCCCGGGGCCCTGGAGGAAGTTTACGCCGCACTTGATCACCTCCAGGCCGACCTCCAAGACGCCAACAGGTGCCTGGTCTCGGGGTGGCTCCAAGCCAACATGTTCGCAAGGATTGCCTAGGGCCGGGCCGAGGCCGCCGCCACAGAGAGCAAGAGGGAGGCCAACGAAGCCACGGGAGCTCGCGATGTAGCGCTGGCCGACGCGGCGTCTAACAAGGAGTGCTGCAACAAGGCGGAGGCCAAGCTGAAGGCTCTCCATGAGGAGCAGGCTGCTCACACCCAATGGCTTCAGCAGCAAGAGGAGGAGCTCAAGGCCCGTGAGGCGACGTTTGCCGACCGCGACGCCAAGCTGGTTCAGGTGACCGCCCACCAAGCCGCGGAGCGGGACCGCCTGGGCAAGCTGAAGGAGGAGGTGGACAAGGCCCAGGCATCCCACGCCCAGCTCATCTCTGAGGCGGCGGCCCAGCTGGAGGACAGGGAGAAGGCCCTCGCCACCGCCGAGAAAACGGCGGCCGTGGGACGCAAAGCCTTCGTATCCCTCGAGCTCATGTCTCGCGAGGCGCCGCACTCCATCTATGGGGGAGGGTACAAAGATCCGCTGGCAACTCCAGAGGACAGCCTTGCTGGGCTTCTCCCCGAGCTTGCCAAGGCGCTCGAGGGCATCGCCACTCGGGTGGACTCCTGGGTGGAAGGGGAGTGATGCGCGCTCTTCACCTCGGCCGCAACGCGCATCTTCAGCCACCTCCACCTCCAGGACCCAGGCTTCGACCTCAGCATGCTGATCGAACCGGTGGCTCCTAAGTCCCTCATCATTGCCGTGGAGGCCATGAAGGGGGAAGTGGACACCCTGCTAGGAAAGTTCCTCTGCGTCCCCGACCCCGCGGCTGCGGTGGCAGAGGCCGGCGACGAAGATGGTGGCGGCGTCATCAATGACAGGCTTCCCAAGGCAAGCGGCAGCGGCGACCAAGGTGACGGCGGTGCTTCTTCCTAGTTTGACCCTGCAACATTCATCGTGCCTTGCAGAGGCGTGAGAACTTCTATTTGGACTTGTGGAACATTATGTTTTGTAATAACTTGCTAGAGCTCCGTGATTTCCTTTAGTGCTAAGTTCCCTTCATGTTTGCCTCAGCGTTCTGCGTCGGCAGGGCCCAGCCCCGCGCATACCTCGACTGCTGTTGGGTCGTCCGGATCACCAGGACGAGACCAATGGGTGAGGGGCTAGGTGACTAGTGAGGCCCCTGATTCGCGATGCTCAGGGGTCCCCCTTGACGTACGAACATCCCTCATGAAGGAAATGTGAGCAGCGCCTGAGTCGATCCGGAGTCCTCCATACCTTTCCTCGCCAGCTTTTGCCTAGGAGGGATGCGAGAAAAATAGGTAAGGTGGCGCACACCAGGCGTGGCTTGAGCACAGCCCCCGTGCCCAGCCCCCTCGCACGGTCCTCTCTAGGGGAAAGCCGTGAGGTGTTGCCGGGTGAAGAGCCGAAAGGCTGTCCTGAGGTTGGTACGGCCACGGGAGCCGCCCTCAGTTGTTTATTCACCAGCGCGGAGCATGGTGCTTCCACTCCTTCATGGGCATAGCCGCTCCTCAGCCGTGTCGTCCGCTAGCGCGGAGCATGGGGCTTCCACTGGTGCATGGGCATAGTCGCTCCTCGACCGTGTCGTCCGCCAGCGCGGAGCATGGGGCTTCCACTGGTGCGTGGGTGGGAGTTCCCTCTGGGAGAGACTCCGGGGCGTGTACAGCCCTGTTCGTACATGTGGCTTGCACGACAGAACTGGAGGAGGTGTATCTGGGCACTCGTGAGCCAGCGCGGGACTCACGAGGCCCTACCTCAAGGCGGGTTGCGCCTGAATTTTTGGTGCGGGGTGCCTATAAAAACCATGCGAGATGTTGGGGTGGCCTACGCCGAGTGAATCTCCGAAGGACGTCGCATGAGAATGCCAAACACCAACAACCCCAGGAGGTGACGTGAACAGGGCCGGCCCGCCAGACAGAGCTCAGCCGTTAGGTTTATCGACGCTGCAGGGACGGACCCGAGCACAGACGCCGTGCCCAGTCTTCTCATGCAACAATCCTAAAGAAAGACAACTGGCGCGCGGCTCCCGTGGTGGAGAGGCACCGGGTCGTGCGGCCTTACTCATCCACTCTCGATTAGCTCATGCGAGAACAAGGCACCAAGGACCATGGCACCGTCGTTGTAGAAGCGTTGGAGTAGCTGAAGACACGCGCCGCAGAGGTCACTCCTCACGGGCCAGCCGGCTCCTAAGGTCCGAGAGGCTCTGGACGTCCAGGGGGCTCACGAGGGTCCGACGCCTCCTCTATCAAGATTGCCTGGTGCCTGGCCTCGCGAGCTGCCAGGACGCTCTGCATGTAGCGCTGGTGCGAGGCAGCCGCGTCCAGCAGGCCGAACGGCATGCAGACGTAGCTGCGGGGGCAGCCCCCACTCCGTCCAACTCAGGACGGCCAGAAGAGCTCCTGAGAGGCAGCCCTGTTGAGGCCTGGGATGTTGACGCGGACGCACAGCTCGCTACCCATGTCAGGGGCAGCAGCTGCACTGGATGGTGCGGGGCGACGCTCGCCACGCATGGCTCATGCCTCCTGAAGCTCCTCGATATCCTTGGTGATCAACTCCTGAGCGCCTGGCACCTCGCGCCTTGCTCACGGAGGCGCTCGTCGAAGCACGCCCCCACGTGGTGCTCGAACGCCTCCCTCATGACGTTGGTCAGGTCAGAGGCCCTCTAGACGAGAGCCCCCGAGCTCGTCCTGAGAGGGGCGTCGGGCACTCCTTCCTATGCGAGAGGGAAAGGCGCCCCAGCTGTGGGCGCGGGGCCTGAGGTATGATTGCTAGGCGTTCCAGCCTCCTGACGACCCTTAGGGAGGAGCTGCTTCTTCTGCTTGGCGATGGCCTCAGGAGGCAGAACGGCACCCTAGCCATCTGAGTCCTCGACTGCCGCAGCCTGGTAGGCGCGCTCGAGGGAGCACACCACATCCTTCTCGTCACAGGCAACCGTGATGACACCACCACTTCCTGGCATCTTGAGGACATTGTAGCCGTGGTGAGTCACTGCCATAAACTTGGCGAGGGCCGGATACCCGAGGATGGCATTGTACGGAAGGAGAATGTGGGCGACGTCAAAGTCGATGAGCTCGGTGTGGTAGTTGTCGCGCTTGCCGAAGGTGACAGGGAGGCGAATCTGCCCTATGGGGACGGTGGAGCCATCGGTCACCCCTGAGAAAGGCTTGGTGGGCAGAAGCTGGTCGTAGGGCACTTGGAGCGTCTCAAATGTCTCGACAGAAAGAAAGTTGAGCCCTGCGCCACCGTCGATGAGGGTTTTGGTGATGACGACATTGCTGATGGTGGGCGTGCAGAGCATCGGGAGCATGCCAGCGGTGGCTGAGCACTTGAGCTGGTCCGTAGAGTCAAAGGTGATGGCGTACTTGGACCACCTGAGAGGACACGATGCCTCGAGCTTGGGGAGGGCCGCGTTCACCTCGCGAGCGAACTTCTTGAAGATGCGATGAGAGGCGGGGGCCTGAGCACCTCCCAGGATGCAAGCGATCGCGAGTGGCTTGTGGAAGCCCCCAGCCCCAACATCATTGCGGTTGTCATCGTTTCTCGTCGAGGCGGTGGCAGCGGAGGAAGGCCAGCATTGCCCTGAGGACAGTCCTCGCAGGGCTGGTCACGCCAGGGGCCATCGCGAGGCTGGCCCTGCTAGCGGTGCTCACGCGGCTGATCACGCAGTCCTGGCGGGGGTCGCGGTTGTCCCAGCGGCCTCCACCGCGGCCTCCTCTGTGGCTGTAGCCACGGTCGTTGTGCTTGGGGCGGCGGCCAAGGCGCCCGTCGCGGATTGCCCTGAGCTCCTGGCAGTCGTTGTTGTTGTGGCTGTGGACGTTAAGGAAGATGTAGAATGGTCGGCTACCCCTGGAGGATTCGGTGTGGTCGCAGCCGCTCTTCATCTCAGGTTCAGCCACGAGCACAGCGGGGCCCTTGTGCTTTACCTCCTTAGCCTTGCCCATTTTGTCTTCAGGATCGACCTCCGGAAGCTCCAGGAGGGAGAGGCGACCTTCCTCTGCCCTCGCGCACCTGGTAGCCATGTTGAACATCTCCAGAGCTGAACACAGGTCCTTGTGAATGGCGAGCTCCTCCTTCATCTTGATGTCCCGGACGCCCTCAGAAACGCCAAAATCATGGCCTCGTCCGACACCTTCGGGATCTTGAGCCGGACGTTGGTGAAGCGCTGTATGTACTTGTGCAAGGTCTCGCCTGGCTGCTGCCTTATACGCCGCAGGTCGCCCGCTGCAGGGCGCGGTCGCGAGTGCCCTAGAAGTTGGCGATGAAGCGCTCGCGGAGCTCGTCCCAGGAGGAGATCGACCCCACCGGGAAGTTCAGGAGCCAAGAGCACGCGCCGTCTTTGAGGGCCATGGGGAACTAGTTCGCCATGACCTTCTCGTTGCCGTTTGCCGCCTCGATGCTCAGCTCATAGAGCTGGAGGAACTCAGCAGGGTCGGGGGTGCCGTCGTAACATGGAGGCAGATCAGGCTTGAACTTGCCAGGCCAGACGACACGGCGCAGCTCCGGGGTGAAAGCATAGCAGCCTGCCACACTCACATGGGCCGGTCGCATGGGGGAGCTTGGTCTTGGTGCCCGCGCGCCACCGCCTCTGGCGGCGCGCGGTCTTGACGCGGCGACGATGGGAGCGCGTGCGCGTCGCCTTGGGGCCGCTGCACCACTTGGCAGCTTTCGTCATCGCGCGCCGGCGCTTGATACGTCCATTTTGCATCATGTTTTCCTACTGTTATTTATGATGTTTTTATGCATAATAATGCTTTTTGGAGTAATTCTAATGCCTTTTCTCTCATAATATGCAAGGTTCACACAAAGAGGGAGAATTCTGGCAGCTAGAAATCTGGACCTGAAAAAGCTACGTCAGGCTACCTATTCTGCACAACTCCAAATGAGCTGAAATTTCACGACAAATTTCTATGGAATAAATAAGAATTATTGGAGCAAATAACTACCAGAGAGGGCCCACCAGGTGGGCACAACCCACCTGGGCGCGCCAAGGAGCCCAGGCGTGCCCTGGTGGGTTGTGCCCTCCTTGGCCCACCTCCGGTGCCCCTCTTCTGGTATATAAGTAATTGTGACCTAGAAAAAATAAGGAGTGGACTTTCGGGACGAAGCGCTGCCGTCTCGAGGAGGAACTTGGGCAGGAGCACTTTTCCCCTCCGGCAGAGCGATTCCGCCGGGGGAACTTCCCTCCCGGAGGGGGAAATCATCGTCATCATCATCACCAACAACTCTCCCATCTTGGGGAGGGCAATCTCCATCAACATCTTCAACAACACCATCTCCTCTCAAAGCCTAGTTCATCTCTTGTGTTCAATCTTTGTACCGGAACTATAGATTGGTACTTGTGGGTGACTAGTAGTGTTGATTACATCTTGTAGTTGATTACTATATGGTTTATTTGGTGGAAGATTATATGTTCAGATCCATTATGCTATTTAATACCCCTCTGATCTTGAGCATGATTATCATTAGTGAGTAGTTACCTTTGTTCTTGAGGTAACGGGAGAATTCTTGTTGCAAGTAATCATGTGAACTTGATATGTGTTTGATATTTTGATGATATGTATGTTGTGATTCCCTTAGTGGTGTCATGTGAATGTCGACTACATGGCACTTCACCTTATTAGGGCCTAAGGGAATGCATTGTGGATTAGTTATTAGATGATGGGTTGCGAGAGTGACAGAAGCTTAAACCCTAGTTTATGCGCTATTCCGTAAGGGACTGATTTGGATCCAAAAGTTTAGTGCTATGGTTAGATTTATTCTTAATACTTTTCTCATAGTTGTGGATGCTTGCGAGGGGGTTAATCATAATTAGGAGGTTTGTTCAAGTAAGAACAGCACCTAAGCACCGGTCCACCCACATATCAAATTATCAAAGTAGCGAACACAAATCAAACCAACATGATGAAAGTGACTAGATGAAATTCCCGTGTACCCTCAAGAACGCTTTGCTTATCATAAGAGACCGTTTTGGCCTATCCTTTACCTCAAAAGGATTGGGCTACCTTGCTGCACTTTTGTTACCATTACCGTTACTTGCTCGTTACAAATTATCTTGTTGCCAAACTACTCGTTACTTATAATTTCAGTTCTTGCAGACATTACCTTGCTGAAAACCGCTTGTCATTTCCTTCTGCTCCTCGTTGGGTTCGACACTCTTACTTATCGAAAGGACTACGATTGATCCCCTATACTTGTGGGTCATCAGCGCTCTGCGCGGTGGGTCGCGCTGGGGGTGCCTCACGCCTGGACTCTGGGTCCACCCCATGGAGAGGAGTAGGGGGAGGCGCACCGTGAGCCACGTCACCCGCCAGGGACAGCGGGGGATGTGGTGAACAGGACGGTGCAGGGGCCTCTCCGGCGGCGTTGATGAGCTCGGTGATGCGGGCGAGCCAGTCGTCATAGAGGTCATTGGCTGGACGATAGCGCAGGAGCTCACGCACCATGAGCAGCGCATCCTATGCATTCGCCGGCCCATGAGGAACGTGAGAAGACGATGCCGCGGCCGGAGTGAGCGACCGGGTCGCGGTGCGGCCGTCGCGCTGCACGGACGGTGGCAGTGATGAGTCCTGCTATTCGCGAGCAGCAGGGTTGGTGGCGGCGTTAGCCACTAGGGAGGCAGAGTGGCGTGGAGCGCCGTTTCCCACGGGAGCCATCTGGGTGACGCGAGTGGCTCGACGCTCGGCACGAACACGGCGAGCGTCAGCCATAGGAACGACGGAACGGCGGCAGAGCAAACGGTGGAAGAGTGGCTTCGACATGCCCCTACCTGGTGTGCCAAATGTCAGATTCAGGGCTCCATAGACCCAAGAAAGGTTTGAACTCTGGGGTGTGTGCGAAGGACTCAACCTATCCAGCCAACCAACTCGTTGTCCTACTACCTAGCTCGATGAACAAGGAAGAAGATGAGCTCGGCAGTTTACCCAGGTTCGGGCCACCTTGCGGTTTAAGACCCTACTCCTGTTTGTGGTGGATTTGCCTCACGAGGGGCTGAGGATGAACAAGTACAAGGGATGAACAACCTCGCGAGGTCTGCTCTGGTGGGGGGATAAGTCGAGAGGTTCGGATCCCATCCATGGTGGTGGCTAACCTATACTTATAGTGGCCTCGGTCCTCTTCCCTCAAAATGTTGGCGGAAAGGGATTCCACAATGGCTAATTTGAAAGGGGACAAGTAGTACATCTTATCCTGACGAAAGGTGGTCTTCGCCTGCAAAGCTTCTGGTTGTAACGCTGCGGTGGGCTCGGCGATGACATTCGTCCTACCGTCCTGGTGGTCTTGGTCTCGTTGCACTAGAATGGAAACCTTTGCCTGATTCCTCGGGAACCCATGCCTGCGCTTGATTCCTTAGCACCAAAGAGGAAACTGTCTTCTCTGCGCCCGCCTGGCCTTGGTCGTCATGGCTTGCGTCATCACAACCTCAGGAGGTTGGGCACCTGCATAGGAATTTCCGCCCCTCAAGAGCAGCCTAGGGAGGCCGCTCCCTCAGGAGGTCTTGGCATCGTCTGCCTCATGAGGCTTGGCCCCTCGCGAGGGTCTTGCCCTGATGGTCTTGTAGATGGGTCGTACCAGGCCGTCGATGGAGCCACGCTGTGGGCCGCAGGCAGGCAAGTCTGGGTACCCTGGTTCCCAGAACACCGACAATGAGACATAGGGCTTTTACCTCCGCCGAGAGGGGACTGAACTAGTTAAACGCCGAGTGTTACACCTGCGCCGTAGCTAGGTTCTGCTCCTTATTTGTACCCCTAGTACTCATTGTCAGGATCGTAACCCCGACACCGGCAGCACCATCATCTGCACCTGGACTCATGCTTCGTCTTCCCTGTCAGGGTTCTAATCAGGCCGCGTCCCTCTCATCCTGGCGGGGGTGACTAGGGCATCGCCTAGGCGCTCCTTTTGCCCTCCTTGCACTTGATGTAAACCGTAGGAGGAGAGGGACAAGAAAGGCATTATTGAGCACTTTTTGTTTTTCAAAAAATTGTATGATATCCGATGTGCTTAGATAAATGAAAAGAAATCATCTTCCTTGTTTGTCTACATTCTCATACGTTTTTCAACTTTAACACCTTATGCTATTTTGGAAGCTTGCTGGGGTGACCACCGGTAAAGTGACTTGCCGGTCTTGAACACAGCTGCACAGACTTCGTCGAGCGTACTCGAGGTAGAGCTGGAGCGTGATACAAAACGCGGCAAGATTCCTACGCGTGCAGGTTTTTCGTACGAGTACAGAGACGTGCAAGGAAAATTTCTAACTTACCTTTCTTTGTTGTACTTCTTATCGCATGAAATGAAATGAACCATCAATCCAAATGAAATGAACCATCAATCCAACATTCAATCTTTGTCCCTCCCCGGGAAACATGCACGTGGGGAGTCCTTCTGCATTTGAGGAAAATAGAAAGGAGAAGCATAGTAGTATGGATATCTTGGTGGTATGTTAGTCACTTCATACAAGCAAAACACTATCACACTATATTATGCATTAACACATGAGTAAATATGCATGAAAGCTTGTGGAGCGTTTAGCATTATTTAGATATACACAGAATCTGCACCTGACTTTGTACAAAGGGTTACAAGTCCTTGGGACTATGATTGTACAAAAGGGGTTGCCGGGGCAAGGCCCGGAAACGGCGCCTTACGGATAGAACTTGCGAAGATGCTCAATATTCCATGAGTTTTGCACACGAATGCCATACTCGGTCTCCAGACGGACTGCGCCAGGTCTGGTGACTCATACTACCGGGTAAGGGCCATCCCACTTCGGCGTCAACTTGTTTGCTCCCTTGGCGGACTGAACGCGCCGAAGGACAAGGTCGCCTTCCTCAAGGCTCCGGGCATGAACCTTGCGACTATGATAGCGGCGCAAGGCTTGCTGGTAGCATGCAGCTCGCACAGCCGCTTGAAGACGATCTTCCTCGAGGAGCACGACATCATCATGCAGGAGCTGCTGTTGCACTACTTCATCATAGGAAAGTACTCGAGGTGACCCGTATATGAGTTCCGTGGGTAACACCGCTTCTGTACCATAGACTAGGGAGAAGGGTGTTTGGCCAGTAGCTCGATTTGGTGTCATTTTGAGTGACCAAAGAACCACCAGGAATTCATTAATCCATCGCCTCCCGCACTTGTGCAGCTTGTCAAAGGTTCTTGTTTTGAGCCCGCGCAGCACTTCAACATTCATCCTTTTTGCTTGCCCGTTGCTCCTTGGCTGAGCAACGGAGGCGAAGGAAACCTTGCTTCCAAGGATTTGGATGTATTGCATGAAGGCGCGGCTCATAAAATGAGTGTCGTTGTCAGTGCTGACTCTGTTTGGGACACCAAACCAGCAAACCAATCCTTTGAAGAACTTGACATCTGATTATGCAGTCACCTTCCTCACCGGCTCTACCTCAGGCCACTCTGTGAACTTGTCGATAGCGACGTACAAGAATTCAAAGCCCCCGGTAGCACGGGGGAAGAGGCTCAAGATATCGAGCCCCCAGACTGAGAAGGGCCAGGAGAGAGGGATTGTCTGGAGAGGTTGCGCTGGCTGATGTATATTCTTTGAATGGATATGTCACGCTTCACATCTTGTTATTAGCTCAGTTGCATCCTAGAGGGAAGTGGGCCAATAGAAACCTTACGGAACGCTTTCCCGATAAGGGCCCTTGCTTCTATGTGGGAACCACATATACCTCCATGTATCTCTGCCAACAACTTCAGTCCATCTTCCCGGCAAATGCACTTCAATTTCACTCTGTTTGTTTTTTTTCTGCACAGGATGTTGTCCACAAATTGATACATACTTGATCGCCGGGCTACTTTTTTAGCCTGATCTTGTTCCTCGAGAAGTTCTCCTGTTTGGAGAAATTGAACTATCTATTGGGCCCATGTCGGAGCCTGAGGCTCGACAACAAGGACTAAAGGCATCTGTTCGGCCACGGGAGCGCTAGCCTCGAAGGCAAGAATCTGTGATTCCGCCTGAGGCCGCTGCTCACCAGCGAGCGCTTCATCATTCACGGCAACATCCTTGTCGGCGGCTTCAGGGAGCTCTGCCAGAAAATATTTGCCGGTTCCTATCTTCCGTCTTTTCTTTGGCTCTTGTTGATGGGGTGACTGTTGGTTGATTCAAATGGAGCACAAAAGTTCCCGGTTCCACATGATGCTTCTCGGCAGCACACTTTGACAGCTGATCAACAATGCTGTTTTCCGCACTAGGAATGTGCTCTATTTGTAAACCGTCAAAGTGTTCTTCCAATTTCCTCACTTCATTTACGTACGCTTCAACCAACGGGTTCTGGTAACCCTTGTTTACTTGTTTCACCACAAGTTGCGAGTCTCCTCGGAGGATCAACTTTTTGATTCCCAACTACACTGCAATTTTGAGGCTGGCAAGCAGTCTTTAATACTCTGCAGTGTTGTTGGTAGCTTCCTCCATAGGAAAATGCATTTGAACCGCGTACTTGAGGTGCTCTCCGGTGGGTGCGACAAGCTGCACCCCGCACCAGCGCCTTGCAGCGAGAAAGCACCGTCAAAGTACATGATCCAATTCTTCTCAGATTTCCTGCCGCGGAGGGCTAATTCATGGATCTCGTCATCTTCTGTTGGCGTCCATTCTGCAATGAATTCTGCCAATGCTCTGCTCTAAATAGTTGACGTACTCTCAAACTTGAGTGCAAAACTTGACAGTTCCAATGCCCACTCTACTATCCTGACGGTTGCCTCTAGATTCCTTAGAATGCGCTGCAATGGGAAGCGAGTGACCATCGTGATCTCATGCGCCTGGAAGTAGTGACGCGGCTTTCTTAAGGCCATGAGTAGGCCAAAGAGCAACTTTTGCACGGCTGAATACCTTTCCCTAGCCCCCTGCAGGAGGGAGCTAACAAAGTATACCTGCTGCTCCACCACCCTCTTCACTGGCATCATCTGCCAATTAGTTACTTTCTCTTGAGCTGTTTTTGCCTTATCGGCATTTGGATTTGCCAGGGTGGATTATATCTTGTCATGGGATGGCTCTGCCGCCGTGGTTTCCTCGCCACTAGCTTCTCTCTGTGCAACCAGCGCGGCACTGACCACTTGGTTCGTTGCCGCTAAGTATAGCAACAACGGTTCCTGTGGCTTAGGCGCCACTAAGGTTGGCGTGGAGGACAGGTACCTTTTTAGATCTTGCAGCACAGCCTCCACTTCTGGAGTCCATTTTATTGGACCTGCCTTTTTTAATATCTTGAAAAACGACACGGTGTGCTCAGCGGATCTTGAAATGAACCTACTGAAAGCTGCGACACAACTGGCAACACGCCGCACATCCTTGGCGGTCTTGGGTGCTTGGATCTATTCAATAGCCTTGATCTTGTCGGGGTTCGCTTCGATCCCACATTGGGACACAAAGAACCCGAGAAATTTGACGGATGGAACAACAAACACGCACTTCTCAGGGTTAAGCTTCATGTTTAACTTCCTCAAGTTTGCGAATATCTCTTCCAAGTATCCAATGAGGGTTGATTTGTCTCTGGTCTTGACCACTATATCATCCATATAAGCTTCTACATTCCTGTGCAACTATGGCTCAAAACCAATCTGAACTGCTCTTGTAAACGTCAAACCAGCACTCTTTAGTCTGAAAGGCATATGTACGAAGCAATATGTGCCACATGGAGTAATGAATGCCGCCTTCTCCTCATCTTCCTTTGACATGAATATCTGGTGATACCTGGAGTATGCATCAAGAATGAGAGCGAGTCACAGCAGGCAGTAGAGTCCACAATCTGATCAATGCAGGGCAAGGGGAAAGGATCCTTTAGACATGCTTTGTTGAGATCAGTATAATCAATACAAAGTCTCCATTTCCAATTTGCCTTGCGCAAGACAACCGGATTTGCCAACCAAGTTGGATGTAACACTCCCCTGACCTGGCATGCTGCCTCAAGTTTCTTGATCTCTTCCACTATGAATGGTTGCCGTTCCAAAGCTTGCTTCCAGACCTTCTGCTTGATGGGCCGAGCATGAGGGTAGACATCAAGGTGGTGCTCAATTACCTCCCTGGGAACACCGGGGATGTCAGATGGTTGCCGTGCAAACACATCTACATTCGCCGCAGGAAGGTAACGAGCGCACTTTCCTATTTGCTATCCAGGGTGGCACCAATGGTAAAAGTACCACTAGTGTCGTCCTCCCTTGCTGGCACCTTCTTTGTTGCAGGTGGAGTAACTTTGGATCTTTTGCTAGTAGAGCTTTTCGGCAAGTCCTCAACGGGTGCACAACACTCCAAGGAGGTGTGCTTCCCGGAAGCCTTGCTGGATGTCTTGCCAGGTCTCTGGCTTTTCTTTTTCTTGGTAGAAGCCGTGGTCTTTTCGGACTCTGCTGCTACTGCTTCTCTGTAGAGCTTGTCTACACATATGACTGCATCTTTCTTGTCGGAGTTGATGGAGATGATACCCATGGGCCCTGGAATCTTCAGTGTATTGTAGGCATAGTGTGATGCTCCCATGAACTTTGCCAAGGCTGGGCGACCAAGAATTCCATTAAATCGCAGGGGGTCTTAGCAACATCGAACACAATCTTCTCGATTCTGTAATTCAGCTCCCCGCCAAACGTCACCGGCAGCATGATCTTTCCCTTTGGTTGGCTCCTTCCTGGGTTGATTCCTTGGAACGTCCCGGTCTTCTTGAGCTCTTCCTCAGGAATCTGTAGCCTCTCGATCACCTCAGGGGAGATCAAGTTCAAGCCATCCCCACCTTCAACTAGAATTTTTGTGGCTTTGAGGTTGCGTATTGCCGGGGAAACCAACAACGGCAAACACCCGACTGCTGTTGTGCGGTCAGAGTGGTCCTCAACATCAAAAATAATAGGTGTGTAAGACCACTTGAGGGGATTTTATGCACCTGCTGCTGGTTCCGCTGCAATGACTTCACGTGCCCATTGCTTGAGCTGGCGGTGAGAGGAGTGCAAGGATGCGCCCCGTCAATTCACATGGCCTCCATTTCCTTCTGGAATTCTGGCTCACTAGACTCGTCATCATCCTCATCCTCACTCTCTTCATCCTCTTCTTTCTTCTCTCTGCCCTTGGCGAGCTTTTCTTTCTTCTGGTTAGCATTGCCGCGGCGTCCACCTCGACCACCACAACCCGTCTTATTGGATCCGCCCGTACCATCTTGGCCCTTCTCCTTGTCCCGCTTGTCATATTCAACCTTTTGTTTCTCAACTAGTTGGTCAACTTGACAGCACTCCTGGAGGTCGTGACCCTTAGTACGGTGAATCATGCAGTATGGTCCGTCAGATTTGTCGGCCTCCCCCCTCCCCCCGCAGTAACCTGGCAATCAGCGCACGCAGCTGCTTCCTTGCCGGTGCTTTCCGTTTTGGACTTCTTGATGGGGCTAGAATCGCCGGATCCCTCTACAGCCATAACTGACTTGTCTTTGCATTTTCTGTTGTGCCTTCGACCTTTCTTCTTCGGGGCAGTGGCATCGTCGTCACCAGAGTCGACTTCAATGTCGGCATCTTCCCCAGGAAGCCTTCTCCCTTCTTCAGCCCGTGCACACTTGTGTGCCAATGTATAAAGCTCGTTGATGGTCTTTGGCAACCGTATGTGCATCTTCTCCCGCATCTTGCGGTTGTGCATGTTCGTGTGGAATGCAACAATCATAGCTGCCGGGTGCACATCCGGGATGCTACGGTGTACACGACTGAACCTCTGGATGTACCAACACAGATCGTCTCCTTCCTTTTGTGGGATCACCTACAAGTCATTGGGTAACCCAGGGCCCTTCTGTCCTTCGGTAAAAGCACCAACAAATTCGTTGCATAGATCTGACCACGAGGAAATGGAGTTCTTCGGCAAATTCATCAGCCAAGCTCTCACATTGGGCTTGAGTACTAATGGGAAATAGTTGGCTAAAATCTTTTCATCCCTTCCTCCGGCAGCTTGCACAACAATTGTGTATATGCCTAAGAACGCTGTCGGGTTTAGCTTGCCGTCGTACTTTTCTGGTACTTCAGGCCTGAACGCACGGACAGACGACTAGCGGACTTGCCGTAGCTCACGTGTGAAGGCGGGGAACCTTACGTCGTAAGGCAGGTACCTGTCGACAACAGGCGCTGGCTCATCGACGATTGGACCATTCCACTCGTCTGATTGACGGCGCGCCTCCCGCCGTCATTGAATGGTGGTGCGAGCATCTTTCGCTCGCCTTTCCAGCATCACTAGCCGCTGGTCTTGCTATGTCCACAGATCTGAAGAGGCCATCGACACATCATCGGGCTGTGCGTTCTGCTAAGTCTACTGTGGTTGCCTGTGCTGCTGTTGTGATTGCTACCACGGAGGTGATTGCACCGTCGATGCCCCGCCTGCTACACAACCATCAGTTTAGGCAGCAGGCGCAGTTGGTGGGTGCCGGGAGGGTTCCGCCAACTGGGATCTATTTGCATCGGCAAACTCGATCAGACTCCGGCTAGTGGCTCTCCACTCATCCATCTTGTCGGCTACTGGAGGGAAATCCAACAGCATCTGAGCTCGCGCCATTGCTTATGTCGCTATAGAAGGCATGTTGGAGTGTGAAGAACGTGGCGTCGCTCGACTTCTGGCAGAGCCAGCAGGAGCGCCGTTACGATCTTGTCACCGAACTGCGGGGACGATAGAGGGCTGTGTGGCGGGAGTGGTGCCTGAAGATCTTGGGCCTAATCAACGGGGGTCTTGCCGTGGGGGCCGTGTTGTGAAGGTACAACAATGCCACCCGGCATTATGTCGCGCCCATCTTGTGACGTACATTGTACGTGCCTCAACGACATTCCCCTGGTCACCTCCACCGGAGCCGTCACAGCGGGAGGGTCGCGGCTTGTGCCCGACCGGACAGGGTCACTCCGATGGTCTCGCCCGCCGGTGCGCCGAGGAGGTGGGGGCTGCGTGCCCGCGCCTTCGACGGCGTTGTTGGTATCTCCGCCGGAGGGTCGAGGTAGATGTCTGCCTCCGGCATCTCCTCCTCCCGTCTCCGCCGTAGTGGGCACGCCGACCGCACCTCCTATGTCTGTTGCGCCCACCGTGGCATCTGCACCGCCCGCGGCAGCGGCGCCGCCCGCATCGTCCGCGGGCGCATGCGGTGGGAGCTTGGACATTGATGTCTTAGTCTCCATGGAGCCCTTCTTCTTGGGCGCCATGAAAGTTGATGAAGATACTGATCTTGATGAAGCTAACGTGCTGCTCGTCGGCTTGATTCACGCTGGTGATTCCCCTACCTGGCGCGCCAAAGATATCGACGATGGAGCAGGCGATCTATGGGGCGATGCAGCCCCTTTCCTGGTTCGGCAAGGGGGTGCACCAAGCGCAAAGAGCAAGAAGACAAGGGAGACAATAGTTTTTACCCAGGTTCGGGCCGCTGAGAAGCTTAAAACCCTACTCCTGCCTTGGTTTATAGATGGGTGTGTGCAAAGGTACACGGAGCTCTCTCCCCCGACAAGTCGCGAAGGAAGGGCAGCTGCACGAATACGTATGCGTGAGGTTGTGATGGGTTCGAACCCTCGTAAAGGTTGCCCTGGCCCTCATTTTATAGTTCAAGGGGTTACCACAGTGGCAAAAGGGTCATTACAGGGTGATTAGATAGAAAAAGAACTATCATACCTAACTCTGGTAGTTAGGACAAAATGCATTAAATGCACCGCTAGGTGTCGTAAAGAGGACGAGCCCTGGTAAGGTCGCCGCACAGCTTGCTCATCTACCTCTTATTAGCTTGACACGCCATTTGGATGGGTGTCAATAAAGGTAATTTCCCTTCTGGCGAGTCGACACGTGCGCGCGAGCTCCACCGCACCATCTGCGTGCTCGACACCTCACCGAACAGCTAATAGCTGGCTGGTGAGGTGGAGCGCTGGCGGTTGACGGGGATCCGTTTGCTGCGGGGCTTGCCAGGCCTTCGTCTTGCCGGTCCTGTCTTGCCAGCAAGAACTTGCTTCTAGCACTTCATTTCTGTAAGTTGTTTTGGTCTTCTTGATGCTCTCCTTGATCTCACGAAGAGCTTCTTCCTTTGACTTGGAGGCCTTCACTAAGGCTTTAACTTGGCGGGGGAGCTACTACTTGTCTATGCATAAGTTGGGTATTACACACCTATGTTTAATACACCGACACAGGGATAAGCTAATCATCACAAAAGTTCAAACAATGTCATGGCGTTATCATTAAAATCAGACGAAAATAACTTACACGCTCCGTCCCAGCAATACGTGGTGCCATCTACTTTGTCGATCGCGTAGATGATGCCATTGTGTTTGATAGCATCAGAAAAGTGTGTACCATCTTTGACGATCGACTGCGAGGTGAGTTGTCTCCACCTAAAGAAGGCACCAGCGAAAATATAGGCGATTGCCCGGTTGAACAAGGCAATTAGCTTGAAGTCTGCGTAATATGTAGATCGTGTGGGCACTTGGCAGATTACAATCTTCTGCAAAACAAGGTTCATCCAACTGACGTAGTAATTTAGATGACTTCGGCCGCGACGGTGAAAGCCTGTATGATGCAAGGGATGAAGGGTAATCTCATGGGAGGTGTGGAAGTTCACGAGCACCAACTCGTTCCAGCGTTCTTTGACAACGGCCATGCAGTGGGGTTCATGCCGACCCAGTAAATACCTGCCAAGAAGTTTCAGGTGATGGTGATCAGATCTAAGTCGAGGGGCATGATGTACAGTGACCCACTACATACCTATGAAGAAGTTTCGGCTAATGGAGGTCGGATCCAAGTCGAGGGGCATGATGTACGCCTCCGTATCATGGTGAGCGCATCTCGCAAGAGCAAATAGCAACAAGTAGGGTGTCTTGAAAAGCTCAGGCCTTGCTTCAACGATGGCCGCGTGCATGTCCCTCACGCATGCAGCTAGCCGCACGGCGCTCGACATATCCATACGCGAATAACAAAGGTCAAGGATGTCACTAGGGATATCGCTCTAGTCGCAGCTCATAGGGATGATGCGCGGATCGGGTTCGGCCATGGTGGAGTTTGGAAGGTGGGGTTTTTTCGGGCTTGATTTACGGGGGAGATGGCTCTCGGTGCTGGGGCGGCTAGCGAGGGAATAGTGGTACTGGGGGAGGCGAGCGAGGCGAAGCTACGCGGGGCACAGTGAGATGATAGTGACCTCGGGATCTCTGGCGAGGCATGCTATACAGCGGCGGTGACAGTGACTACATAGTGCACATGGTGAGGCTGACTTTGGTAACCCGAAGACGCTGCGTGGACTAGTGTCACCTCGGGCGCAGGGTCTTGTCACTTCACTGTGAGGACCGGATGAATAATTTTTTGACCAACAAGTGTACAATAGTTGTACTACTACTAGTAGTAACATACATAGTAGAACTATATAGTGGAAAGATGTCGTGCTAGCATGCCTTTGGGTTCACTTCATCCTCCAGGTAGCATACATATTGTGAGCAGAACCAAATTCTCATGCATGCGGAAGCGCGAAGAAGGCCTTTTTTTGCGGATAACCGCATATTCCTTAACCAGAAAAGGTTGTGTCTCGCACGCACGCACCAATATCCATCCGAACCAGCTAAGACACATTTTTTTGTGCAAAGAGGTGGATATGTTTGTATATCTGTTCGTCCACCCAAGTGGGTTTTGCATAGGTCCCACCTGTCAGGAGGTGTGCAGAAATAAAAAGGAATCATAAAATGGTTCGCCACAGTGATTCGAAAGAGTGACCTCAGCTAGCCAGTGGCACATGTAGCGATAGAAGGATGGCCACGCACACGAACAAGTACCAATCCTACTGTTGAATAATAATCGGTACATTACTCGCAGTGGCTTTTCGGTTTGTAGGTCGGTCTACCTAGCAGTCTAATGAACTGTCTGCATGCCACTTCTCCCATTTACTTCTCCATCGGGAACCGATTTTCCTCAGCTTCTTCACTTCTCCTTCATTTGCATTCAAACCCCACTGGATTCACATTGTTTTAACCTCTTCAGAAACTCTTGTAGTAATTCCAAAGCCCTTTTAGATAACCATCTTCTTCCAGTTAGACTAGCCTCCTAATCCTAATACTCCAAATCATAGCCCTCCGGTCCAGTAGTTCCAAATGGAGAAAGAGATCCCTATGCAGCTTTTTAGAGTCAAACATGTCCTCAACGAAGGCTCGTTGAGCGTAGCTTCCACCATCACCGACCACCCAAGGTTTGTTCGAGAATGGATCAACAATGTATCCAACTCTCTCGAAAAGGTGGAGATGAAGGTCATCGTTCTCGATGTAGAGTACACGAAGCATGCCACTGGGAAGATCCAACGCGCCGCTGTCCTTCAGCTACGCCCTGAAGATGAAGTTTTGGTGTATCACATCATACACGCGCCCTCCATACCAGGTGAGCTCCACGATTTCATGTCTCGGGAGGACATATTCTTCTATGGGACAGGCATCAAAGGGGACAAACAAAAGCTTGCACCATACCACCTTGATTTCAAAAACATGGTTGACCTACAAACCAAAGTTCCTGTAGAAGATAGTGATAAACCCACACCATCCCTGTTCGACGTATCAAATTCTGTGCTCGGAACAAATCTTGAGAAGGGTGACAAGACATTGGGATTAAGGGCGTCTGGATGGGAGAATTATCCCTTGACCTACGAGCAGATAAAATATGCTTCCCTCGATGCCCGTGTGAGTTTCGAGATAGCTGGAAGGTCGAAAGAGCTTGTAGAGAAGCCATCTCCCACAGAAAATGAAAATAACAAGAAGAAGAACAAGAAGAAGAACAAGAAGAAGAAGAAGAAGAAGAAGAAGAAGAAGAAGAAGAAGAAGAAGAAGAAGAAGAAGAAGAGGAAGAGGAAGAAGCTGCAGCAGCAGCAGGAGCAGGGCATTATAGATGGATGAACTATTCCCTCTCTTATTTGTAAAAAAAATATTTCCTCTCTGTATATATTGATAGATGAACTATTTCGCTGGTGTGCATGTCTTGGGAAGAAGTGTAGTGGCATAGGTCCACTTAAATATAATGAACTATTTATCCGCCTAGTTTTCTCTACTACTCCTTGCAGTGATCGGTATGTAATGCATGTGTCAGTAGACATGACAGCTTGTCCATGGAAGCTGAACTACGACGACCATCACGTTTCCACCACTGCCACATGCGATTCCCATGACGCCGCTCAAACCCACGACACCATGTCCCTCGATGTGCGCCTCACCCCTCTCGGCCCCACCGCACTCTGCCTTTGTGTGCCTGACATGTGCGCCAGCTGAACTACGGCGATCATCAAGTTTCTACCATAGCCACACGCGATTCCCACGACGCTGCTCGAACCCAGGAAACCACATCCCCCGACCTGTGCCTCACCCCTCTCAGCCCCACCGCCCCTCTACCTTTGTTAGCATGACATGTGGGACAGCCACCTGTCGGGTCCACATATCATGGACTAAAAGGCAGGTGTAGTAAGGCACTGAAACTCAGTCCGGCGGGTCCCGAGAGGGAAATGTAACTCCTGCACCCAGCCTTCTGGTGCTACCGCTACATGAACTCGTGCCAAACTCAAGATTTGTTTCTTACTACTACCAATGTGTCGGCCCATGCGTTGTAATGGATCCAAATTAGTAGAATAATACTTGTTCACAAACTTGAAGTAAAACACTATAGTTTTTATATACATATATCAGTAAAAATAAATTATGTTTCACTCAAAATATATCCTCGGGCTGTTTTGATGAGGTGAGAGACGGGTGTGGCTGGTTTCAAGCTAATAATAGGTTTTTAAAAAATTAGAGAAGATTTTTTTCTAACATTTGGTACCATGGCACGGTATCCGGTGCACCTAAGCATCTGAAAAACAATTGGAGTGCACTCAAAAGAACTTTACATGCTCCCATATATTGGAGTTCTCTCTAAACACATTATCCATTTATTTTTATTTAGACTTTCCTAGCCATGCAACCATGCCACATAAGCTAGTCATGCATACAATCCATAAATTGCAATATACTTGAGTTCTCTCCAGCATGCAATGTTGCCACATCATCTATTCATGTTGTTAATCATAGGTTGCTTTTTGCAATAGTCTTGATCCTTCGCATTATGGTAGAGGTATGATTAATCCAAATATTAATGTTCCATAGAACTAAACTCCAAAGTTAAGCCGAAGCCGAGGCAGAGGACGTACGACGGGGGTGGTGGACGCGTCTTCATAGGAGGAGGAGAGCTCGAAGGATAATATTGCACATCCGCCACCACCTGCATATCGACGCGGGACTCCTTGAGCGCCCACTGGAGCTCGCGCTCCTCCAGGGTGCGGCGGAGTCAAGGGATTTTCCTGAAACGCGATGGGCACTATGCAGTACTCCTCGTCGTCGGGGGCCTGGTGATCACGTCCGGACACCTGGGTTACTGTCTAGAGCACACGCTCATCCACCTCGTGAGGCATGAGGATGCCATGCTCGCGGTCGTATTGTTGAAGCACACGCTCGTGCGCCTAAGCGGTGAGGATGCGATGTTCGCGGGCGTGCTGCCGGAGCACGCGCTCGTCCATGTCGAGAGCGGCGAGGATGCGATGCTCATGGGCATGCTGTTAGAGAACGCGCTCATCCACCTAGTGAGCAGTGAGGACGTCATGCACCTCATCGTGACCGACCAGGGCGTGCTGCTGGAGCACGCGCTATCCCTCGTGGCAGACAAGGGCGAGCCCTAGATCAGACTGTCCTCCTTGTGGCTAGTGAGCGCGCGCTCCTCACGGCCGTCAAGGGTGTGCTCCACCTTGGCGATGTAGGAGACTTTGTCCTCTTCCCAGGCCGCGGCGCTGTCCATTTTGGCAACGGCTGCGTGCTTCGGTGGGTCTTGTGTCCTGATTGCTTGTATCTGTGTTGGTATTTCCCTGAAGAGGAGAGGATGATGCAGCACAACAACGATAAGTATTTCCCTTAGTTATCAAACCAAGATTATCAATCCAGTAGGAGGATCCACCCAAACTATGTAAACAGCACCTGCACACAAATAACATATACTTGCAACCCAACGCGTAAGAGGGGATGTCAATCCCTCTGTATTGAGATAGATTAAATTATATGAGATTTGATAAATAGATCTAACAAAACACAAAATAAAGTAAATAAAGAAAAATTGCAGGAGGGTAGGTTTTTAATATC
Organism: Thinopyrum elongatum; assembly: GCA_011799875.1. NCBI lineage: Eukaryota > Viridiplantae > Streptophyta > Magnoliopsida > Poales > Poaceae > Thinopyrum > Thinopyrum elongatum. The sequence goes on along the minus strand of CM022298.1, from coordinate 310,115,537 downwards.
ATAGGAAATAGACCCGGGTGCCGTAGATTTCACTAGAGGCTTCTCTTGAGAAAATATCATACAGTGGGTAAACAAATTACTGCTGGGCAATTGATAGAAAAGTGAATAATCATGACGATATCCAAGGCAATAATAATGTATATGGGCATCACGTCCAAGATTAGTAAACCAACTCCTACCTGCGTCTACTACTATTACTCCACACATCGATCGCTATCCAGCATGCAACTAGTGTATTAAGTTCATGAAGAAACGGAGTAATGCAATAAGAACGATGGCATGATGTAGACAAGATCGATTCATGTAGGAATAGACCCCATATTTTTATCCTTAATGGCAACGATACATGCATGTCATGTCTCCTTCTGTCACTGAGATTGAGCACCGCAAGATCGAACCCATCACAAAGCACCTCTTCCCATGGCAAGAAAATCAGTCTAGTTTGCCAAACAGAACCAAAGTTTCGGAGAAAAAGTAAGAGGCTATAAAAATCATGCATAAAAGAGTTCAGCAAAGACTCAAATAATATTCATAGATAGATCTGATCATAAATGCACAATTCATCGGATCCAAACAAACACACCGCAAAAAGTCATTACATCAAATAGATCTCCAAGAACATCGAGGAGAACATTGTATTGAAGATCAAAAAGAGAGAAGAAGCCATCTAGCTACTACCTAGGGACCTGTAGGTCTATGGTAAACTACTCACGCATCATCGGAGGGGCAAGGGTGTTGATGAAGAACCCCTCTGTGATCGTTGACCCGTCCGGCAGAGTGCCGAAAAAGGGCTCTAGATTGGATATCATGGTTCTGGAACTTGAAGTGGCGGAAACTGTTTTCTCTCGACTCCCCTAGGGTTTTGGGGATTTTAGAGTATTTATAGAGCTGATAGGCAGTGGAGGATGTGCCGGTGGGCTCCAGTACCCACCAGGGCGTGCCAGGGGCCTCTGGCGCGCCCTGGTGCCTAGTGAGCCCCCACAGGCCCCCTCCGGTGCCCTTCTTGGGCCTCTCGAGTGTCTTCTGGGCAGAAAATATTCTCTAGAAAGTTTTGTGGCATTTGGACTCCGTTTGTTATTGATATTCTGCGAAGTAAAAAACAAGCAAAAAACAGCAACTGGCACTGGGCACTATGTCAATAGGTTAGTCCCAAAAAATGATATAAAGTTGCTATTAAATGAATATAAAACATCCAAGATTGATAATATAACAGCATGGAACAATCAAAAATTATAGATACGTTGGAGACGTATCAGCATGCCCAAGCTTAATTCCTGCTCATCCTCGAGTAGGTAAATGATAGAAACATAATTTTTGATGTGGAATGTTGATTCCTGCTCGTCCTCGTTCATCACATATTCTTTTCTTTTGTAGCATGGACATTTGGACTTTTAGATGATTCAAAGCTATAGTCTATATTTGACATGAGGACATCAATACTCAAGCATATTAATAAGCAACCAGGTCTTTCAAAATATCAACACTAAACAAAGCTATCCCTAGCCCATTATTCTCAATCATTGATCCATTCATGAAACACACTCAAATATTAACTATGCCCAATGCACAAGTATGATAATAGTGTTCCCTAGTTGGTGCTTTATAAGAGAAGAGAGAGACTCAATAAAAATAAAAATTGCATAAAAGTAAATAGATAGGCCCTTTGCAGAGGGAAGCAGAGATTTGTAGAGGTGCCAGAGCTCAAAGCTTAAATTGAGAGATAAAATTGTTTTGAGAGGCATGCTTTTCCTGTCAATGAAAATGACCGAGAATTCCCAATAATTTCCATGCTAGATACATCATACGTGGTTCCCAAACATAAAATAAAGTTGTAGACACCTATTACGTGTTATGATCCGCATACCCCAAGGTGACAATAATTGGGATTCTTTCCCGTGATTACCGTAGTTTGAGGAGTTCATGTATTCACTAAGAGCTAATGCTTTGTTCTAGTTCTCTATTAAAAGGAGGCATTAATATCCCTTAGTTTCCATTAGGACCTGTGGCGCCCCGCCTGATTACCACTGTAGCCAGAAGGTCGCCACGCATACTAGCCCAGGAAATCACTCTGGCATGCGCTGTTACAACAAGTATCATGAACACATGCATTTCTATTAATGGGTATATAAGTCTTACATGATATGTTACAAAGGGGTGGCAGCGGAAAAGCTCTATCTAAGGCAGTATGATCTTGGTGTGGCTCCAATCCACAGGGATCTGACTGGGTTACTCTCCTAGCCCACGAACGCTCCGGCTCCTCGACGACGAATCCTTATGTGAACCTGGCCACATTGAAGGCCGCTGAGTACTTTTGAATGTACTCGCAGGCAAACCAAACTAACATATACACCAAGCAATGCAATCCATGGCATTCAAGCATGTATTTGTTATTAGAGCAACATTAATTATCATGACATAGCATACGTATCTAGCATTATTAATTATCATGTCCTAGCAAGATTATCTAGCATGATTAAACATCTAGCAGCATTGATCATCATGACATAACAGGGTTATCTAGCAAGATAACTACTGAAGTAAAGTACAGTAAAGTAAAGCATATTAAGTATATAATCCATATTTCGAACATTCTCATGATCCAATCTGAAACTGATCCAAGTCCAATCCAAGTCTTTCGGTCATCTAACCATCTCTTCCGTAGCCATCCCATGGCTAACATACCATATTCCTGACAACATCTGATGTCTATGCAGGACAGGTTCTTCCACCATTATTATCATCATTACGGTTGACCACCTAGTGAGGTCTGGACGGGCTGTCCAATAACGTGGACGCGACTATTCAAATAGATTTTTCACTCTACAGAGGTTGCACACTTTACCCACACTATGGAGCACCTGACCTCGTCATCCCATTCAGGTGGACCAGCGGTACTCCAATGAAACCTGCCTGACCCGTGACTCTCCCATCGTACCACTTGCAATCATCCTCCCCCGGAGTCAAGCCCTGGGTGGCCCCTGTGTCACCTCATGACACCTGCCACCGTCGTGGCCAAACTAAACTGTCCCAAATGGGGACCGCGCGCAAACAACCAACTGGGCTCACAGGGTTATCGTCGTCTACCTAATTAGGGTAGAACGCACGCATAACCCTCCCTAGATGGAGATACCGGTGAAAGAGCACGCGATCAGACCAAGTCAAGGCCGTCCCATACCGGCAAATGTGGTTGCACGAATAAGCCCGGACAGGTGACTCAAGATCAACCAACTATGTTCAGTTTTAACAAGGACTTAACTGGCAGGTATATCCATCAGGAATAACTTGACCTGTTGTTAACTATGTATGAGGTAACAATTGCATAACATAACAACCTATCTCTGTATAACATGATAACGAGTCATTAGTGTGGTAATGATAAACATGATCAAGTAATGTAAACGATGAACACAAACCAACAGGAATTTAAGTAGTTCTAGCATGGCATCATTATTAGGTTAAACACACAAGAATAACATAGAGCAATGCTTTAGGGCATATATCAGATTGTCGGCTTGCCTGGGGTCGAAGAATTACTCCGGGAGGAAGTGCGGTGAAGCCGCGGAAGAATCGCCGGAAACCGTTCTCTCTCGGAGGGGGCTGATAAGGGGCAAGGGAAAAATGGTCATTTCCAATGTGACCACCTTGTGAAGATGATAGCAAAAGAATGGGCTCGACGAGACGAAGACATGGGTGTTGGATTCACCTAAATCGGAGTCTCGGTTAAAAAGATATAGCCGTTGGAAGTATAGAGACCAATCTGTAAATAAAGTATTCACAGACAGGCCCCTAGTGGCTAAACAGAAAGCGCCTTCGGGTAGAGTACGTTTTCTGGGTAGGAAGACGTAATTTCAGCCGCAGTACAAGCGAATACGCTTTCCAGTGTTGAAAACGTATTTATACGAATGCGCCTCCACTTACTCCCGTGCGGGCCCGTGTTGACTTGGCTCTTAGGCTGACGGGTGGGGTCGAAGGAGAGGCGGGGCCCGCCGAGCTGGGTCAACTTCTTCCTCCTCCCGCTCCCGTGCCTGGCCGAGGGTAGGGCCGGCCCCGACGAGGTTTGCCGCCGGCACAGGCCACCGCAGGTGGCGTCTGACCTACCGGCGGACTCAGGAGAGAGAGGCGGATGCAGCCCCGGGTGGCACAGTCGCCGGAGAGCTCGAGACAGGCCGGGGCATTGGCCACGACGGGTGGAGGTGTTGGGCGCCGGTGAGGAGTAGGGCACCACCGCGGCGAGGAGTAGCTGAGGTACCGGGGAGGTTAGTGGAGGTGAGGAGGCAGCTCCGATGTAGGTGTAAGGGGGAGATGAGCTGCGGCTCGCTCCAATTTGAGGGAGCCAAGCGATGGCCAAGGCGGCCATTGGAGGCGAGGAGAGCTCCAGGAGCTCCAACGAGGGACCGAGGAGGTAGCTGGGAGGGAGAGGGAGATGTTGCGGGTGTTGGTGATGCTCGGGAGGCTCGGGCTTGGGCTATTTATAGCCCGGCCGTGGCTACCGCCGTGGCAAGCTTAGCCACGCACTGGCACTCCGGCGTGGTGGCGTGAGTGGAGCGGTGCCGACCTGACGTGCAACAGGGGGAGGGGACGGCTCAGGGAGGAAACGCCCAGGGAGCGAGGTGACATCTCGAGGATCACGGGCGGACAAAACTGCGGCGGGGCTCATCGTGTCGCGAGGAGAAGGAGAGAGGAGTGGAGAAGATGCTGGAGAGGGTCGCGTGGACGCCGGGGAGCCACTAGACATGCCCAGACAAGCGGAGTCTGGCCGGAGGCGATGGCACGGAGACGACAGGGGCGCAGAGCATCGTTTCTGCACGCCCGCTACGTGGTCACCACGCGCACCGCACGCTCCACCCCACGTCTGCCTGCCAGGCCTTGTTAAACAGGTGCCTTACTGCTCAAATAGATGGGAAGAGTGGCTGGAACCACCTGGATAGCTCTAGGATGAGTGAACCTTGCAGAAACAGATTTTAACATCAAACTTGGGTGGAATTTTGTGGAGAAATGGATGGATATATGGAACTAAAACTTTGTCACAGTATTTTGTGGTAGGAAGGACTATATGCTAACAAAATTTGAAGTTATTTGGACCTCATTTGCATATACTTCCTTTGTAATGCCAAATCTGGTCCAGAAAAGGGATTTTGAAGTTGCACTCAAATTGTTTGATGAAATGAGTTGAATTTTGGTGGAGGCCAATGATTTGGAAGTATGAAGATACTGGAAAAGTTTCAGCTCATTTGGAAATGCCAAAGTGGTACTTCCTTTAAAGAGCTTTGAAATGGACAGAAAATTGAGGAAATTTCTGTGGAATAATGGATAGATGGATTGAGCTGATTTTTGGCATCCATGGGTGATTTAGCAATTTTAACCACCATGAAAAATTTCAGCTCAAATGGATCAAGGGTTCAAGCACTTCCTTTGCAAACTAGAAATCTGGATAGAATTTGCAAATGGATGATGTGCTCTAACCTTGAACTATGGGACTTGGATTTTGATGGAAATGGTGAATATATGGATAAGAGAAGCTCCACAATTTATTTGGGATTTTTCCTGGCTACCAAAATGGTAGTTCTTTTAGAAAGTTCCCAAAATGCAATATTGGCATTAAATAGGAAAATGCAATTTCACCTACTTAATTATGGCCAATATTTTTATGGGAGCTCAATATGATCACAAAGAATATCTCCACAAGTTTTCATCAACTTTGGAGATAGATGGATATTTTCCTGGATTTAATTCCTTTAAACAGCAGAAAAAGGAATTAATTATAAATGAAAAATATTGCAAATGACTTAGCAATATTTTTGAATATCCAGGGTTTATAGATGGAGGATGATCACTGGGAGAAGTTTGAGAGTCAGCAGATCAAAGGAAATTGGGGTTCCTTTGTAACTGAAAGGATTAGGGTTTCCCTTCCGGCAACTCGGAAGGTAGGGTTTCGATGGCAAGGCCTGAGAATATATCTTGGGTGGCAAGGTTGATCTGGAGAGAATCTCTGGTTGGATAGGAAAGGCAAGGTTAAATGACCATCTTCATATACCCAAGAGTTAAAGAAATCTGATAACACCGAGAAAAAAGACGGGAGTCAAATCCCGCGAAGGAAAAAAAACAGGAGCGAAAACCAGGGTGTTACAAACCTACCCCCCTTAAGAAAATCTCGTCCTCGAGATTTCCGGGCTTACCTCCCAGTAAAGGGGGACTTACCTGTGTGCGACTTGGATCCATCAGTTGTCTTGTCTTCGTTGGTTCACTGACCCTTTAACTGCCTCTTTTTGACGGATCATGTGTTGTCTCTGCACACAGTTTTCTTGAATCCTTCTCTTTCCTGTCAGGTGTACCTTTTGTCCGGCTAGAGGTGTTGCTGGGTGGGGTAGCGGGTAATACCAACAAACAGCTCGGTTTCCATGGCCTGGGAGTGACTGCTTCGGGTTTTATTGTGATACTTCGTATCCTGACTGTCATGGGCAAAACATCCTTTCCTAGTACTAGGCTTATGTGCTTGTATGGCCACGAATGGCTAGGAGTGACTTTCTTTTTGCCGTGTCAGAATGCTAAGAATGGCTGTGGGTTCCGTACTGATGTTTCCTTCTGTCTTAGGCATTCTGACTTTGTCTTTAGATCATCCACAATTCAAGGAACAACATGACCGAGCTATTGCTGCTATATCCCCAACTGAGATGTCATGCATGATCACAAAGTAATCATAGACAGCAATCTCTTATTCCAATGATGTCGTGGTGTCTACGAGCTGTTGGTGCTGATGTGCTTTGAGCTATTTCATCTGAATGTCCTTTTTCGAACTCCGTCGTTCATGGAGATAGTTCTGTCATACATAGCCTTTGTAGTCCTTGCTATGACCACTGAGCTAAACACAGTATCGCTATCATCCAGTGTCTCTTTCGGAACATAGCCTCTTGGGTATGACATGCTGGCTGCATTGTTGTGGCCGTATCTGCAAGAGTCTGGCAAGGATTGGTAGTAATACCTTGTCGGTGAAACTGTATCTTGCTGACCATCACGGAGGTTGTTCATCCTCAACTTCTTTGTTCTTGAGGATTCCTTGGATGGCCTGTCATGACCTGCCAATACGACTTCTTGTTTGCTTTCCTGGCTTGTCGGGTTAGTTCTCCCAACTTACTCTTGCATATCTCGTCGGGGTTGCTTTGCTCATATCGTTTCTTGAAATATGGGGCCAATGATTCTCTGAACACAGTCATTCCCGTGTACGAGTGGCTCGCATGAACTGATTCACTGGACTGCATGCTCACAACATATGCAGGGTAGGATAAATCCTTTCATAACCACTGAGTTCTGAGGCGGATGTGTGTCCAGACTAGTTCTTGCTTCTGACAAGCTTGTTGTAGGCACGATAGCGTGTTGAAGAAGGCTAAATTCCTTATGCTCGAAGCTTTTGCCAGGGTAGTGTACTGAAGAAGACTGGGTACCATACCCCAGAAGTTTTCCTTCATGTGGCTTACTGCGGAAGGTTAGGTGCCTTATGCCAGAAGCTTTCCGTGGTAGCACACTGTGGAAGATGGGAGTATCGTACCCTAGAAGATTTTCTCACCAAGTGGCGTACCAAGGAAGATTGGCAGTCTGGCATCGTAAGCTTCTCTCGGTAGCTTGTGGAGGAAGGCTGGGTTTCATATACCAGAAGCCCTTTGACGGTGATATGTGGTCGGATCTATGGCCAATTATGGCTTCTTTCCGAAGTATCCGGAATTTACTCCATGGCGGACCCAAATTTGGTATAGGCCATACCTTGCCTGAAGATATTCCATTGGTCACCCATATCGCTTGTCCTTCTGCTGGTCCGCTCATTCCCGCTGTAAAGGCTGCACAATTGATGCAGACTTCATGTTGATAATTAATTCAGAACACCCTTTGTAGGCAAACCAAGTGTTGCTGATAATTCCATTCCGTTCAGCTGAGCTTCCAATCATGTTAGGTGCTCCTTGATTCTGGATGCTTGGAAGCTCAGTGATTCTGGGTAACCACGAACTCATCCATATTTCCTTGCAAACCTTGTTCACAGCGCCCAGGAGATTTTGTATTTGCACCGGTGAACTTCCAGATATGCTTTGCAATTTGTATCATCATCCCCAGAGTTTTGTTGTTGCTCTTGGCACATTCACATTCTTGGAATATGTCTTCGGTGGGTAGTAAATGATTTTTGAGTCCGTTGAGGAAAGACTCGGTTCACCTCGCTGACAGAAATAATCCTTGTGTCGAGGACGGAATAATTTGTCCTTACTGGTGTTCATTCCTGATAGCTCATCTGACTATTCCTCAGGTATGATCTGTTCTGAGGCCAACTTTCTCATGTATATTCTGTCCTTGTGAGTTGCACACATATTCTGCTTCTGACCCATTCTTTATTCTTGACAGATTTGGTGTTGCTATTCTGAATATCAGGCAATTGACTTGTCTTGACTCTTGCTGAGTTTGGATTATTGGGTATTATCCCAGTTGTATACTAGTCTTCTTGACAGCGCTTGCGGATGGATCCAGTCAGAGCAAAGAAACAGAACCGATAAAAGAAACAAGAACCACGAAAACCAAAAAGCAAATAAAGCTCAAATTTTGTGGACCTTACACACGTGGCTGAGGATTCACTAGTATAACTAGCATAGCGCACTCGATGTACCCTTAAGGATTTAGGAGCAAAACCACCAAAATGCTCCCGGTAGCACTGTTGTCGAGCTCCTACTACTTCCTTAGGGAACATCACACTCGATGTACGATGGCTATGGTCGTGCGATTCTAGGGTTATTCGGGAGAGATAGAATTTATAAGCGTTTCCCAAAGGAAACTAGAGTTAAGGAGAGAAATGCCATGGCTAGCAAGCAGGGTAAGGATATCTGGTTTACCTAGGGGGTTCAGGGCTCACGGGTCGTTGCCAGGTGCGAGCATTTTGTACCGCAGGCAAAGGCCATGAGAGTTGGGTCTGATGGAGCCAAAAACCTAGGGTTTGCCTTATGACCAATAGTAGCCGTGTCAGGTTGGCAAAAGATGGCTGAAATCCATCTGGGCTTTCTACTAATCAATAGGTGATGAAGTCTGGCTAGGGGTAACCTATAGTCAGCCTAGCTGCTCTGATACCATCCGTTGTGGCGCCCTGGCTGATTACCACTATAGCCAGACGGTCGCCATGCATACTAGCCCAAAAAATCAGTCTGGCATGCGCTGTTACAACAAGTATCATGAACACAGGCATTTCTATTAATGGGTATATAAGTCTTACATGATATGTTACAAAGGGGTGGCAGCGGAAAAACTCTATCTAAGGCACTATGATCTTGGTACGGCTCCAATCCACAGGGATCTGACTGGGTTACTCTCCTAGCCCACGAACGCTCCGGCTCCTTGACGACGAACCCTTATGTGAACCTGGCCACATTGAAGGCCGCTGAGTACTTTTGAATGTACTCGCAGGCAAACCAAACTAACATACACACCAAGCAATGCAATCCATGGCATTCAAGCATGTATTTGTTATTAGAGCAACATTAATTATCATGACATAGCATACCTATCTAGCATTATTAATTATCATGTCCTAGCAAGATTATCTAGCATGATTAAACATCTAGCAGCATTGATCATCATGACATAACAGGGTTATCTAGCAAGATAACAATTGAAGTAAAGTACAGTAAAGTAAAGCATATTAAGTATATAACCCATATTCCGAACATTCTCATGATCCAATCTGAAACTGATCCAAGTCCAATCCAAGTCTTTCGGTCATCTGACCATCTCTTCCATAGCCATCCCATGGCTAACATACCATATTCCTGACAACAACTGATGTCTATGTAGGACAGGTTCTTCCACCATTATTATCATCATTACGGTTGACCACCTAGTGAGGTCTAGATGGGTTGTCCAATACCGTGGACGCGGCTATTCGAATAGATTTTTCACTCTGCAGAGGTTGCGCACTTTACCCACACTATGGAGCACCTGACCTCATGATCCCATTCGGGTGGACCAGCGTTGCTCCATCGAAACCTGCCTGACCCGTGACTCTCCCATTGTACCACTGGCAATCATCCTCCCCCGGAGTCAAGCCCTGGGTGGCCCCTGTGTCACCTCGTGACACCTGCCACCGTCGTGGCCAAACTAAACTGTCCCAAACGGGGACCGCGTGCAAACAACCAACTGGGCTCACAGGGTTATCGCCGTCTACCTGATCAGGGTAGCACACCTGCATAACCCTCCCTAGATGGAGATACCGGTGAAATAGCACGCGATTAGACCAAGTCAAGGCCGTCCCATACCGGCAAATGTGGTTGCACGAATAAGCCCGGACAGGTGACTCAAGATCAACCAACTATGTTCAGTTTTAACAAGTACATAACCGGCAGGTATATCCAACATGAATAACTTGACCTGTTGTTAACTATGTATGAGGTAACAATTGCATAACATAACAACCTATCTCCGTATAACATCATAACGAGTCATTAGCGTGGTAATGATAAACATGATCAAGTAATGTAAATGATGAACACAAACCAACAGGAATTTAAGTAGTTCTAGCACGGCACCATTATTAGGTTAAACACACAAGAATAACATAGAGCAATGCTTTAGGGCATATATCAGATGGTCGGCTTGCCTGGGGTCGAAGAATTACTCCAGGAGGAAGTGCGGTGAAGTCGCGGAAGAATCACCGGAAACCGTTCTCTCTCGGAGGGGCCTGATAAGGGGCAAGGACAAAATGGTCATTTCCAATGTGGCCACCTTGTGAAGATGATACCAAAGAATGGGCTCAACGAGACGAAGACGTGGGCGTTGGATTCACCTGAATCGGAGTCTCGGTTAAAAAGATATAGCCGTTGGAAGTATAGGGACCAATCTATAAATAAAGTATTCACAGACAAGCCCCTGGCGGCTAAACAGAAAGCGCCTTCGGGTAGAGTACGTTTTCTGGGTAGGAAGATGTAATTTCAGCCGCAGTACAAGCGAATACGCTTTCCAGTGTTGAAAACGTATTTATACGAATGCGCCTCCACTTACTCCCGCGCGGGCCCGTGTTGACTTGGCTCTTAGGCTGACGGGTGGGGTCAAAGGAGAGGCGGGGCCCGCCGAGCTGGGTCAAATTCTTCCTCCTCCCGCTCCCGTGCCTGGCCGAGGGCAGGGCCGGCCCCAACGAGGTTTGCTGCCGGCACAAGACACCGCAGGTGGCGTCCGACCTACCGGCGGACTCAGGAGAGAGAGGCGGATGCAGCCCCGGGTGGCGCAGTCGCCGGAGAGGTCGGGACTGGTCGGGGCATTGGCCACGGCGGGTGGAGGTGTCGGGCGCTGGTGAGGAGTAGGGCACCGCCGCGGCGAGGAGTAGCTGAGGTACCGGGGAGGTTAGTGGAGGTGAGGAGGCAGCTCCAGTGTAGGTGGAAGGGGGAGATGAGCTGCGGCTCGCTCCAATTTGAGAGGAGCCGAGCGATAGCCAAGGCGGCCATTGGAGGCGAGGAGAGCTCCAGGAGCTCGAACGAGGGACCGAGGAGGTAGCTGGGAGGGAGAGGGAGATGCTGCGGGTGTTGGTGATGTTCGGGAGGCTCGGGCTTGGGCTATTTATAGCCCGGTCGTGGCTACCGGATATGCTTGGCCACCGTGGCAAGCTTAGACACGCACTGGCGCTCCGGCTTGGTGGCGCGAGGGGAGCGGTGCCGACCTGACGTGCAACAGGGGGAGGGGACGGCTCAGGGAGGAAACGGCTAGGGAGGGAGGTGACATCTCGAGGGTCACGGGCGGACAGAACTGCGGCAGGGCTCGTCGTGTCGCGAGGAGAAGGAGACAGGAGTGGAGAAGATGCTGGAGAGGGTCGCGTGGACGCCGGGGAGCCACTAGACATGCCCAGATAAGCGGAGTCTGGCCGGAGGCGACGACACGGAGACGACAGAGGCACAGAGCGTCGTTTCTGCACGCCCGCTACGTGGTCACCACACGCACCGCGCGCTCCAGCCTGCGTCTGCCTGCTAGGCCTTGTCAAACAGGTGCCTTACTGCTCAAATAGAGAGGAAAAGTGGCTGGAACCACTTGGATAGCTCTAGCGTGAGTGAACCTTGCAGAAACAGATTTTAACAGCAAACTTGGGTGGAATTTTGTGGTGAAATGGATAGAGATATGGAACTGAAACTTTGTCATAGTATTCTGTGGTAGGAAGGACTATATGCTGACAAAATTTGAAGTTATTTGGACCTCATTTGCATATACTTCCTTTGTAATGCCAAATCTGGTCCAGAAAAGGGATTTTGAAGTTGCACTCAAATTGTTTGATGAAATGAGTTGAATTTTGGTGGAGGCCAATGATTTGGAAGTATGAAGATACTGGAAAAGTTTCAGCTCATTTGGAAATGCCAAAGTGGTACTTCCTTCAAAGAGCTTTGAAATGGACAGAAAATTGAGAAAATTTCTGTGGAATAATGGATAGATGGATTGAGCTAATTTTTGGCATCCATGGGTGATTTACCAATTTTAACCACCATGAAAAATTTCAGCTCAAATGGATCAAGGGTTCAAGCACTTCCTTTGCAAACTGGAAATCTGGACAGAATTTGCAAAATGGATGCTGTGCTCTAACCTTGAACTATGGGACTTGGATTTTGATGGAAATGGTGAATATAAGGATAAGAGAAGCTCCACAATTTATTTGGGATTTTTCTTGGTTACCAAAATGGTAGTTCCTTTAGAAAGTGTCCAAAATGAAATATTGGCATTAAATAGGAAAATGCAATTTCACCTATTTAATTATGGCCAATATTTTTATGGGAGCTCAATATGATCACAAAGAATATCTCCACAAGTTTTCATCAACTTTGGAGATGGATAGATATTTTCCTGGATTTAATTCCTTTAAACAATAGAAAAAGGAGTTAATTATAAATGAAAAAATATTGCAAATGACTTAGCAATATTTTTGAATATCCAGGGTTTATAGATGGAGGATGATCACTGGGAGAAGTTTGAGAGTCAGCAGATCAAAGGAAATTGGGGTTCCTTTGTAACTGAAAGGATTAGGGTTTCCCTTCCGGCAACTCGGAAGGTAGGGTTTCGGTGGCAAAGCCTAAGAATATATGTTGGGTGGCAAGGTTGATCTGGAGAGAATCTCTGGTTGGATAGGAAAGGCAAGGTTAAATGACCATCTTCATATACCCAAGAGTTAAAGAGATCTGATAACACCGAGAAAAAAGACGGGAGTCAAATCCAGCGAAGGAAAAAAACAGGAGCGGAAACCAGGGTGTTACAGGACCCCTCTGCCACGGGAGGGTATGACAAAAGATGTCATGAAAGTTATTTTCCATAAGCACGTATGACTATATACGGAATACATGGCAACATTATATTGATGAATTGGAGCTAGTTCTCTGTCACCCTAGTTTATAACTGTTGCATGATGAATGCCATCCGACATAATTATCCATGACTGATCCTTTGCCTACAAGCTTTTCACATATTGATCTTAGCTAAGTTACTTTTCTGTTGCTACTATTACAATCATCACAAAACTGCTACTGTTACTTTTGCCACCGTTAGCGTCACTTCCATACTACTTTGCTACTAAATACTTTGTCACAGATATTAAGTCTTTTAGGTGTGGTTGAATTGACAACTCAGCTGCTAATACTTGGGAAAATTCTTTGGCTCCCCTTGTGTCGAATCAATAAATTTGGGTTGAATACTCTACCCTCGAAAACTGTTGCGATCCCCTATACTTCTGGGTTATCAAGACCTTTTTCTGGTGCCGTTGCCGGGGAGCATAGCTCTATTCTGTGAGTCATTTGGGATTTATATCTGTTGATCATTATGAGGAATCTGAAAGATAACAAAACTAAGATTCTTCCCTCTACTATGAGGGGACGTAAGGAATTGCCATCTAGCTCTGCACTTGATTCACCTTCTGTTTTGAGTAAGATTACGACACCTACACCTGCTATTCATTCTGATATGTCGCAAGTAATTGATGATGCTACTTCTAGTATGCCTGATGCTTATGATGATACTTTGCTAGCTAATACTCTCCATTGGGTGAATTTCTCGATGAACAACTTGCTAGCGTTAATGCTGAAACTGATGATATTTCTGAAACTGATGAAATTATTGAAACTGAACACCTATGAAACACTTGCTAGACCTAGCTGTCGTAGATATGAATTGCCTAATATACCTGAGGGTTATGTTATGGATGGAGAGGTAGCTAGGGACTTTCTTGCTTGTAAGGATAGAGATGATCTTAAGAAATTGCTATGCAAGTGGAAAGAAAAATCTTTGAATTCTAGAATGCAATATGATCCTAAGTTTGCTACTTCACCCATCTTCGTTACTGATAAGGATTATGAATTCTCTGTCAATCCTGAATTAATTACTTTGGTTGAATCTGATCCTTTCCATGGTTATGAATCTGAAACTGTTGTGGCACATCTTACTAAATTAAATGATATAGCCACCCTATTTGCTCCTGAGGAAAAAATTCGCTATTACTATATACTTAAGTTGTTTCCTTTCTCGTTAAAGGGTGATGCTAAGATATGGTTTAATTCTCTTGCTCCTAGTTGTGTGCGTAGTCCCCAGGATATGATATACTACTTCTCTGAAAAATATTTTCCTGCTCATAAGAAACAAGCTACTTTACAGGAAATATTTAACTTTGTGCAAATTGAAGAAGAGAGTCTCCCACAAGCTTGGGGGAGCCTTCTCCAATTACTTAATGCTTTGCTTGATCATCCTCTCAAAAAAAATGAAATACTTGATCTCTTTTATAATGGACTAACCGATGCTTCTAGGCACCACCTAGATAGTTGTGCTGGTTGTGTTTTCAGGGAACAAACTGTTGAACAAGATAAAGTGCTATTGAATAATATATTGAGTAATGATAATGAATGGACTCTTCCCGAACCACCTCCTAAGCCAACTCCAAAGAAAAGAGGTATTCTATTTCTCAGTCCTGAAGATATGCAGGAGGCAAAGAAATCTATGAAAGAAAAAGGTATTAAAGCTGAAGATGTAAAGAATTTACCACCTATTGAAGAAATACATGGTCTTGATAACCCGACACAGGTAGTAAAGGTAAATTCTCTCTATAGATTTGATGAAGGTGATATTCCTCATAATAAGTCTGCTAGTCAATGCTTGGATGAATTTGATAACTTTATTGTTAAACAACAAAATTTCAATGCATATGTTAGTAGACAATTGAAACGTAATGCTTATATGCTTAACTGCTTTGGTGACTACATGTGTAGAACTTTTAATGATCTCAAAATTATTAGTAAACATGCTTCCATGGTAAAAACTCAAGTAGAACAAGTTCTCAAGGAAGAAAATGATTTCCTGAATGAGATGAATAATAAGAACAATGACCACGTTGTTAGAGTTATGACTAGAGGTGGTAAAAGGACTCAGGAACCATTGTATCCTGAGGGCCATCCTAAGAGAATTGAACAAGATTCTCAGAGAATTAATACTGATGCACCTAGTCCTAGTAATAAAAAGAAAAAGAAAATTGATAGGACTTGGCATGCTTCTAGTGAACCTATTGCAGACACACCTGAGAATCCAAATGATATTTCTATTTCTGATGCTGAGACAGAATCTGGTGATGAACATGAACCTAGTGATAATGTTAATGATGATGTTCATGTTGATGCTCAACCTAGTAATGATAATGATGTGGAGATTGAACCTGCTATTGATCTTGATAACCCACAACCTAAGAATAAAAGGTATGATAAGAGAGACTTCATTGCTAGGAAACATGGTAAAGAATGAGAACTATGGGTTCAGAAACCCATGCCCTTTCCTCCTAAACCATCCAAGAAAAAGGATGATGACGATTTTGAGCGCTTTGTTGAAATGCTTAGACCTGTCT
The DNA here is from genome assembly GCA_011799875.1 of Thinopyrum elongatum. Lineage (NCBI taxonomy): Eukaryota > Viridiplantae > Streptophyta > Magnoliopsida > Poales > Poaceae > Thinopyrum > Thinopyrum elongatum. Next base: position 310,099,672 of record CM022298.1, on the reverse strand, counting down.
TTTTGCGTATGCGTTTGACTGATATTCTGAAAATGTCTCCTTATGCTAAGTATATGAAAGATATTGTTACAAACAAAAGAAAGATATCGGAAGCTGAAATTTCCACCATGCTTGCTAATTAAACATTTAAGGGTGGAATACCAAAGAAACTAGGAGATCCAGGAATACCAACTATACCATGCTCCATTAAAAGAAACTATGTTAAAACTGCTTTATGTGATCTTGGAGCCGGTGTTAGTGTTATGGCTTTCTCTTTATATCGTAGACTTGATTTGAATAAGTTGACACCAACTGAAATCTCTTTGCAAATGGCTGATAAATCAACTGCTATACCCATCGGTATTTGTGAGGATGTGCCTGTCGTAGTTGCAAATGTTACTATTTGCATGGACTTTGTTATTCTTGATATACCCGAGGACGACAGTATGTCGATCATCCTTGGTAGACCCATTTTGAATACTGTAGGGGCTGTTATTTATTGCAACAAAGGCAATGTCACTTTTCATGTTAATGGTAATGAGCATACGGTACACTTTCGGAAGAAACAACCTCAAATAAATAGCATCAATTCTATTGGAAAAATTTCAACTATTGCTATTGGAGGTTTTGAATTCCCTATTCCTACGGTCCGAAAGAAATATGATATTCTTATTGTTGGGGACATGCATATCCCCGTTGAGGTAACCTAGTGTTACACAAAGATTCTCCGGTTTCATGTCATTCGGAAGAAGTTTGTTAATAAGACTTGATCAACCTTGTTAACGGATTCCTTTTGATGGGCATGATATGGATGATTTTAGTAAACACAACTCTCTGTAACCACTTTTTACTTTTTGTTATTTAGAATAAATAAAGAAAAAATACTATTATTTGTCTGTTTTCTGAATTATCCATGCAATAAAAAATGTCCCAAAAATAAAAGTTCTCAAAATGCCCTGAAAATTTAGTATGATTTTTTATGGAATATTTTAGAATTTCTGGCACTGAAAACACACTAGGGGGCAGCACCAGTGGGCCACAAGCCCACAGGGCGCGCCCACCCCCTGGGCGCGCCTAGGTGGCTTGTGGGTCCCACATGGGTCCCCCTCACTTATTCCAGCACCCATCCACTTCGTCTTCCTCCAGAAAAAATCCCACCATTGCTCAAACCCGTGTTCTAGCTCATTGTGCTGCCATTTTCGATCTCCTTGCTCAAAGCTCCATTCACAAAACTGTTTTGTGGAATTGTTCTTCGATATGTGACTCCTCCAATGGTCCAATTAGTTTTTGTTCTAGTGCTTTATATATTGCAAATTTTTGCTGCTGTGGTGACCTTGTTCTTGAGCTTGCATGTCAAATTTATATGGTCCAAAGTAGTTTTGTTGCATGATATGGCCTCTAGACACTTGTAGGAGTAGTTGCTATCAATTTGGTTGAGTTTTGTTCACTTTTATTTTGAGTCACTAAAAATTTCAGAATTTTTCAGAGGAAAAGGGAAGAAACGATGAAGAGATGGTTAAGGGTTTCTTCAAGTCGGAATTCAAATGAAAATGAAACTGAAGAGAAGAAGAAGCCCAAGTACAACCTTTCATATACGGCGGAGGTTCGGCCATTTGAATGGCCAAGTCATGCATTCTTGAGGGCGGCCGGAATTTATGATGATTTCTATTATTTGGCGGAAAATGCAGGCATCGCCGACTTCCTCCAAGATAAGTGTGAACAATATCTTCTGCTCACTAACACCTTCGTGCAAAAATTTTACTTTCATGCTAGGAAGACTCCTCCCATGGTAGAATTTCACTTGTATGATGTGCCTAAGCAAATGACACTTTATGATTTTTGCAATGTTTGCAAATTACCTTATGAGGGCAGTGTCAGTGAACCACATCCTAGAGACGTGGAGGACTTTATTGCTGAAACTACTGTAGGGGAAGAGAGAGGGGTGTCGGAAGCGAGAGTGGTTAGCTTACATTTTCCTGTTTTACGCTATTATTCATTATTTTCTGGGAGACGTATGATTGGACGTGGGGTGAGCGGAGGCCTTAGTGCCCCGGACCTTGCTATTTTGCGCCATGCTTTGTATTGTGATAGAACTTTTAGTTTGGGCGCTATTGTTGCTCGTCGGTTAAACACAAAACGCACGAAAGGTCCCATCATTCGAGGCATCTATGCCTCTCGCCTTGCTGAACATTTTGAGATACCCATTAGGCAAGATGAGGAGGAGGAGATGCTGCTACCCACTAGATATTTGAACTATAATAGTATGTTAGCACACGATTTTATTAAGAATGATAAGGACAAGAGACTCCTTTACAACTTAGTATTTAGTCAGGGTACTTATGAGACTATTGCTCTGCCTGCTTCTTCTTTGTTTGATATTCGTTCAGGCAAGTACACTATTATGCCCGAGGACATCTACAGATTTTGGGGTCTTGTACAACCCCCAACACCTGAGCCGGCACCAGTTCCTGATCCATATCAGGATCCCTTTTTCAGTGGGAGCCACAGGAGATCGCCAACCAGTGGAACCCTCAGGACCCTCCGGAGTATCGAGGAGCGGGTTATTTTGAGCCGTGGCCCTAGACCAACTTAGGCCAAAAGCCTAAGCTTGGGGGAGTACGTATTTCTCACCCACATTACATTCATGTTCACACACTCATTTCAATTGTCGGTGTTCATACTTTTTCATTGTATTATCCATGCTAGTTTATTTCTTTTTCTCGCTTTCTTCTTGTGTGTTTAAAAAACATTGAGAAAATCCAAAAAAATTAGTTCTTGCTTCTTTTAGATTTTCTTTCTAGTTTAATTTAGTTGTAGTATTAAAAGAAAACCCAAAAAGATTTCTCGTTCTTCTTTTGCTTGTTGGGAGCTTTCCGTGTAAATAGTTTTTCTCGTTCTTGTTTTACTTTCTTCAGAGAAACAAAAACTCCAAAAAATATTTCAGTGTGTTTCTTTGAAATTCTTTTCTTTGGGTCGTAAGGAGAAGACCACGATGAAAATGTTGAGTGGCTCTCATATGCATTATTGTTGATCTAACAGAGAGTCCATATTACCTTGTCTTCTCCTTTGAATAAATGTTTGCAGATTCCATCTTAGTCCAATGCACGTGCACTCTTATTATTATTCACACCGCTCGGGCGTGCAAGTGAAAGGCAATAATGATGATATATGATGAAATGATTGAGATGGAGAAAAGCTGGTATGAACTCGACCTATTTTGTTTTTGTAAATATGATTAGCTCATCGTTCTTGATTCAGCCCATTATGAATGAAACATGTTTGCAATGACAATTAGAGATTATATTTACTCATGCCATGCTTAATTAGCTAGGAGTGTATAATGGTTTACCTTGTGTGCCAACATGAAAATTAAAATGGTTATGATGTAGTATGATAGGATGGTATCCTCCTTTGAATGATTTAAGTGGCTTGGCTTGGCACATGTTCACGCATGTAGTTGAATAAAAATCAACATAACCTCCACGATATTTATGTTCATGGTGATTTATATCCTACTCATGCTTGCACTCAATGTTGGTTAATCTCAATGCATGTTTATGACCGTTGTCACTCTCTAGTTGGTCGCTCCTCAATCTTTTGCTAGCCTTCACTTGTACTAAGCGGGAATACTGCTTGTGCATCCACTTCCTTAAACCCAAAGTTGTCCCATATGAGTCCACCATACCTACCTATATGCGGTATTTACCTGCCGTTCCAAGTAAATTTGCATGTGCCAAACTCTAAACCTTCAAATAATAATCTATTTTGTATGCATGTATCGCTCATGTAGCGACTGGGGGCTGTCAGTATCTTCCATGCTAGGTGGGTTATTCTCACGATGAGTGTTTATTCATTTGTCATTCACGAGAAATTGGCTGGTAATCGGGATGCCCAGTTCCATGCTCAAAATCAAATCAAAATATAATTATCAGACAAAACTCCCCCAGGACTGTTGTTGGTATGGACGGTACCTGTGGATTCGGCTAGCCGTGGAGTGTGATTGTTGGTGGAGGGGAGTCAAAACTTTACCATTCTGTTTGGGAACTGCCTATGATGTATCTAGCATGGAAGATATCGAGATCTCTTGGTTGTTATGTTGACAATAAAAGCATACCGCTCAAAATTATATTCATCTCTATTTTAAAAGCTCGAGCTCTGGCACCTCTGCAAATCCCTGCTTCCCTTTGCAAAGGGCCTATCTATTTACTTTTATTGCTGAGTCATCATCCTCTTATAAAAAGCACCATTTAGAGAGCACCACTGTCATTTGTCTGCTTTGTTATTAATTTATATTGAGTATGAGTGTGACTGGATCTCTTTTGCCATGAATTATAATGTCTAGTAAGTCCTTGATCTTCCGGGATGCTCTGCATTTATGTTTTACGGTCTCAAAAAGGGCTAGCGAGATACCATTTTGTCATATCATATCATGATTGTTATGAAAAAGAGTTTTCATCCGAGATTTATTATTATTGCTCGCTAGTTGATTATGCCATTTGTCGGCGTACGACACCTATGGGATCCGAAGGACCCCTTTACGATTTGGCAGGGAGAGAGGTATGCACAAAGAGCAGAACCGAGGACCAGTGCGAGGGGATTTTTACCCAGGTTCGGGCCGCTGATCAGCGTAAAACCCTACTCCTGCTTTTGTTTATTATCAGTGTATTCGTCCCAGTTCTTGGAGTGCTTGCGATGAACAGTGTGTTCGTGCAGCGGCTACGCATGCAGAATGGGCCGAGAGTGTTCTCCCCTGTAGCAGTTGCCTTGGGCCTCCTTTTATATGCTTAAAGGGGTCACCACAGTGGCGAACTGTTCATACGAGAGGTGTAAAGTAGCTACAGGGTTATCATACCAAACCACTGGCGGTTTAGGACAAATGCATTTAATGCACCGTGAAGTGTCCGTTTAGGTGTCCCTACTTTCTTGGGGATGGAAAAAGGGGCCATCGCATCAGCACCGCTTAAGCTCACCTCCACTAGCGCCTTGCCACGCATCTAGAGATGGGGCCAGAATGCCAGGCTTGGTCGTAGCGCTGGAGCGGTGGCACAGTGGCGGAACCTTGTCGGGGTGCGAATCTTGCCGGGCTCCGTGGGCTATCCCGGCAAGATCTTGCCGGGCTCTGCAGGCTACCCCGGCAAGATCTTGCCGGGGGCCGAGCCCCTGATCTCCAGTTATCCTTATCTTCTGGTCCTTGGCTTGAATGTCTCTGATAATCTTGGATTAATCTTCAGCTGTTCCCCGACATGCCTTGCCGCAGGTATGGCTACAACCGCCCGTGCACAAGTACGGGGTACTAAAGGCCCAATACTTAGTACACCGACAGGAGCCCCCGGGCCTAGGCCACACACGAGTGCGATGTGTTGTTGGGCTAGGCCCAAACAATGCACGGGCACACGTGGCAGGGGTTAACTGGTTGTAATTATTCCGCTTACTGCGCTTCCCCACTACGCGCGTTGAATGCGCGACGTGGGAAGCGTGCGCTGAATGGCCGCGGCCGTAGTGCGGTTGTATAGGCATGTTCACATTGGGCAGTAAAAGAGGCAGCCTCGCTCCTTCCCCGTAAAAAGGAATCCACAGAGGCGCCGCCCATTTACCCCCTCTTCTTTCCAATCTGGAATTCGCCATTACTTTCTTCCCCCTGAGCCCAGAGCAGAACTTCTCCCCATCCGCTCACTGCCTCCGCACCCGCTCTATCCTCGGCTTCCGCCTTCACAATCACCATGCCGCCCAAGGCTAGCAAGGGCAAAGGCAAGAGCAAGGAGACGAAGGTGGATGTCCCGGAGAGCGAGCTGGCGAAGATGCGGAAGAAGTATGTCATCTTCGCTCCGATGCTCGACGCGAAAGCCTTGAAGAACTGGTACCAGTGCATGTGGGCGAGGGAGACGCAGGCTCACCCTGCAACTCGCGTGGCCCCAGGTTCTTCTTTCAAAGGCGGACCAGATAAATATCCCTTCTTCGTCGCTTACTTTTATTGCGGGCTCTGTCCTCCATTCTCCGATTTCTTTATCGACATCATGTACACATACGGCTTCCATCTTCTGGATTTCACGCCGAATGCCGTAACATGCATGTCTATCTTTGCTCATCTTTGCGAAAACTTTGCCGGAGTAGTTCCCAACACTGCCCTCTTCTGCCATTACTTTGTTCCTCTCATCCAAAAAGGGGACGCCCTTTCCGGTTCTATCGCCTGGATCCCAAGGGCATGGAACAAGGAGATATATCCAGATGGGGTTTACCACGAGAAGTGGGAAGAATGGCGGTCCGAGTGGTGCTGGATCAAGGAAGCAGATCCCCATCCATTCTGTTCACCCCGACGGCAGAAAGTGGTCCGTGGCGAGGACTAGAGTAATCTTGAGGCTCAAGACGACAAGCTCACGATCGCCACCACCAGGATTCTCCATCTTAAAGCTGTCGGGCTCACAATAGAGATGATTGGGTCCGACTTCCTTCGCCGCCGCATCGCCCCTCTGCAGAATAAGGGGAGACCAGCTTGGGAGTTCCAGAATGCGGCAGACATCATGAGGCTGCGCCCCGTATTAAACAACAACTTGACAATCATGCAACTTGCCACTCTCCGCCATAAGCTATTCCAGTGTGATGAGAAGCATAGGTTGCCAGCGAGAATTATCCTTTTGTGCAACAACTCTGCCCTGGGGTCGATCATCGCCACGATGCCAATGTTCAATGCCCATGGCCTTGACGCAACTTGGGTCGAGCCATCTGAGGAGCAGGCGCAAACGTTCTTCGACAACTTGTCGGAGAGGGCCGTCCGGGAAGAAACAGGACTCGTCCGTGCCACCACCCACGAGGAAGTGGCGTATATTGCCACTAGGGTGGAAGAGGTGAACCTTGCCGCGGAGGCCGGTGACATCGGCTTCACGGAATGGGAAACCAGCGACGCAGAGGTTGTTTTGGAAGAAGATCCTGCCGGGGAGGATAAGGCTGCCAGGGAGCAGAGTGGCACAGCCGCCGAAAACTCGTCTGATGAGGACACAGCCGAAGAACAACCACAAGAGGAGCCCCCAGCTCCAAAGAGGGCAAAGCGTGTCCTTCGGAAAGCCGTCTCTGATGCCCCGGCAAATCAACCTTCTTCGAGCAGTGATGCTCCCGGCAAGAAGGCGGCCGGCAAGACTGCACCGCAGCAAGGAGTTCGACAGCAACCTGTGCGGCGCACGAGACACACACCTGCGGCAACCACTGGGGTGGCAGGGGCGTACCACACAATAGCACCAGAGGTTGAGGCGGCAGAGTTGCGCCAACCCCCTGCACCTGTTGCAGCCAAGCGATCCAGGACCCCTCCTCCGCCTCCCCATATGGACGCCGCAACGGAGGTTGATTTCGACATCTCCGGTTTCAGCCCGGAACGAGAAGAGGAACAGTAAATATCCTGTCACAGCCTTTATCTCCCAAATTCTGAATTCAATTGATCTCATTGTCTTGCTTTGTCGTGTCTCTGCAGTGATGCAGAAACTTTGGCGGAAAGGATGACGAAAAAGGAGAAGACTTCTACGGGTGATGAGCCCCCGACAAGCTTTGCGAGCGTGCCAGCAACTATCGTCATCAGCCCAGAGCTTAGCCCTCAACGCAGCCCCAGCGCAGCTCCCAGCGTGAGTTCACTACTCATTTTCCGTTGGCAGGTGCTGAGGTTTCTGCCTTTGCTGCTAATATCTTTGGGCTTGCAGGAGAAGGACGGCAACAGGGAGAGTCATTGGAGGACGCCCCCGTCGCGCCGCCTCCGTCAACCACGCCGCCCGCAAGCGCATCTTCGGCAAGAGCTCCTACCGACGAGCCTACCTTGGAAGAGGAGGAGCCGGCAAACATGGGCACCGGCAACCTTTCCCCGGCAACCCATGTTGCCGGGAGGGATGAAACCACCCCTCAACAGCTCGACGAAGGTGACTGCTTGCCTCAGAGCACTTATCATTCTTTCCTTTATCTTTCTTTCTCTTTGTCTTCTTGAACTTCAATCTTGATCTTATTTTGTTTCCTTCCTTCGTCCTCCAGAATTCCCTGTGATGGAATACATGGACGTCGATGTTGTCATCGAGGAGACCGCCAGAGACGCCGCCGCCGAAGCTGACAAGATCGCTGTGAGCGAGGCCGCCAAAGACGCCACTGTCGAGGTCAGCGAAGCTGTTGCCGAGGAAGCCGCCAAGGAATCTGCCGAGAGGGCCAGCGAGGAGACTGATGACCATACTGACGGCATTCCTGCCGCAGGAGCGCTAGGCGCTACATCAGCCACAGAGCCCCCAGCCACCGGTGAGACGATCGTCGAGGATCAACCATCGACATCCAAGGTTCCCTCATCGAGCAAATATCTCAAGGTTGGCGACAACCTATTCATCAACTTGCCGGGCACGGCAAGTATTGGAGCGCCGACCGAAGGGGAAACCTTTGATGAAGAAATCATCACCTCTGCTGAGCTCGAAATCGTTGATGAACCAAGTGCCAGCAGTGGAAAATCTGAAGAAGATCAGCTCCTTCAAGCTATGGGCAATAATTTCCACAAGCTCCAAGCACTCCACCGTGCTCGAAAGGAGAAGGCAGATTCCAGAGTTGTAGTTGTTGAAGCAGCCGAGGCAGATTTCCAGAAGCGCGTTGAGCAGATGCAGATCTGGTACGCCGAGGCCCTTCAGGAGTTGACTGCCAGCCGGGAACAAGTGAGCCAAAGCTGGACGGAGCTCCTCCTGAGGCAATCCGACATTGAGAAGGCGCAAGAGGAAAATGCGCAAAGGATTGCCGCTGAGGAAGCCCTCTTAACGGAGCGCCGCATTGGGCTTGATGCTCACGAAGAAGATCTCGCTGCGCGCGAGCAGGCACTTGCTGCCAAACTCCGCGGCAAGGATGAGGAGATTGAAAAACTTGTCGTGCAGCGGACCCAGGAGCTGGAGCAGAAACACAAAGAGGCGCTCGAAGCTTCAACTGCAGATCACGCCAGCAAGCTCAAGGAAACCATCAATGCCGCCGAGGCTGCAGAGGCTGCCAAGAACGAGCTGAGCAACAAAGTGAAGAAGCTGGAAGTGGATCTTGAGGAACACAGCAAGGAGCTCTCGACGCTTAAGGGCGACAGGGAGAAAACTGTCCACAGCCTGGCGGAGATGCAAATTGCTATATCCGACAAGACCAAGCAGCTCTCTTCAGCCAACGATGCCATTGCCTATCTGAGGCTGAAGCTAACCACGCTGGAAAAGTCTCTTCAGGACGGCAGGGCCCGCGAGAAGGCCCTAAGAAAAGATCTTCAGGATGAGAAGAACATGCTTAAGAGTGCTGCCGCCGCCCGAATCAACTATGAGAAGGGTGTGAAAATCTGGACTGATCGCCTTGTCGACACCGCGGAGAGGCTCACAGCAAAATTGTCAACCATGGGCCAGGATGGCCTGCAAAACTTCAGGTATTCCTCTGAAGAAAGGATATCCTCGAGCGCCAGGTTGACCATGTTCTTCAAAAGCATCATTGATGCTCTGAAGCTGCTACAGTCCAATCGAGCGACCCAACTGGCCAACGAATCCCCCAAACTTTGCCGGGCCGTCCTTCACAAGGTACTCGTCAAGGTGGTACATAAGAACCCTGGCGTTGATCTCACCAACATGCTCGACCGCTTGCCGAAGGATGCAGATCTCAAAGCACTTGAGGAGCTTGTCGCGCCCATCCTTGAGAAGGTGGATTCAATCAAGAGGGTCGAAGGCCAGCGCAGGGACTAGCTGTCTCACTTTTCCTTGCTGCCACCATTCCATGCCAAAGACAATTTAGTCTTAAGTTGGAACTGCGGCAATTATCGGTGTAATATAACTTGCTATAATTGAATACATGCATGCTATTTCTCCTGTTCAATTTCTTCCCGTATGGTATACGCCCTACGCTTACTGGAAACTTGCTGGTGCGCAACCTGCCGTGAGCGCTGGGTGCGGGACTTCAGCAGCCTGCTGGAGGTGCAGCAGTCGGCAAGACACCTTGGCGCTCTTGGTGCAGCCACTTAAACTGTTGAGCGGACTCAAAACAAAATAAGGGCGCAACCAATTACGACAAGGGTTCCTTTGCGTGGAGATTTTCCATACAAGGGCCGAAATTGTCTAAAGAAAGTAGCCTGATCGTAAAAATTGAAAAACTTGCTCAAAGTTTTGCAACTTAGCTTTCTGTCGTTGTATTCCTTCCGGCAAGACATCAATTCTGAACATTGCCCATTGGTATCCATACCTTCCTTGCCCCCCCGGCAAACTTGTGCGCGAAGGAACCTTCTATCCTTTGAGAAAAAGAAAGAAGAGAAAATAAAAATATGGAACCTTGGTGGTTCGTTAATGCTTACCGGGACCAAGTGTCATACAATATCTCAGACAAGCATGCATATAGATAAACATGGAAATCAACAAGAAATGTACAAGCGCGCAAAAGATGTCGGCGTACGACACCTATGGGATCCGAAGGACCACTTTACGATTTGGCAGGGAGAGAGGTATGCACAAAGAGCAGAACCGAGGACCAGCGCGAGGGGATTTTTACCCAGGTTCGGGCCACTTATCAGCGTAAAACACTACTCCTGCTTTTGTTTATTATCAGTGTATTCGTCCCAGTTCTTGGAGCGCTTGCGATGAATAGTGTGTTCGTGCAGCGGCTACGCATGCAGAATGGGCTGAGTGTGTTCTCCCCTGTAGCAGTTTCCTTGGGCCTCCTTTTATATGCTTAAAGGGGTCACCACAGTGGCGAACTGTTCATACGAGAGGTGTAAAGTAGCTACAGGGTTATCATACCTAACCACTGGCAGTTTAGGACAAATGCATTTAATGCACCGTGAAGTGTCCGTTTAGGTGTCCCTACTTTCTTGGGGATGGACAAAGGGGCCATCCCATCAGCACCGATTAAGCTCACCTCCACTAGCGCCTTGCCACGCATCTAGAGATGGGGCCAGAATGCCAGGCTTGGTCGCTGCGCTAGAACGGTGGCATAGTGGCGGAACCTTGCCGGGGTGCGAATCTTGCCGGGCTCTGCAGGCTACCCCGGCAAGATCTTGCCGGGGGCCGAGCCCCTGATCTCCAGTTCTCCTTATCTTCTGGTCCTTGGCTTGAATGTCTCTGATAATCTTGGATTAATCTTCAGCTATTCCCCGACAAGCCTTGCCGCAGGTATGGCTACAACCGCCCGTGCACAAGTACGGGGTACTAAAGGCCCAATACTTAGTACACCGACACCATTGATATGAGTAAATGTGAGACCTAAATGTTATTGTGAATATGGTTAATTCATAATCTTTGCTGAAAACTTGAATATTGGCTAGACATATTTGCAACAACAAGATCAATAAGAGTTTGTATAAGTTTTTCTTTATCACTTTCAGTTTGTCAACTGAATTGCTTGAGGACAAGCAATGGGTTAAGCTTGGGGGAGTTGATACGTCTCCATCATATCTACTTTTCTAAACTCTTTTACCCTTGTTTTGGACTCTAATTTGCATGATTTGAATGGAACTAACCCGGACTAACACTGTTTTCAGCAGAATTGCCATGGTGTTATTTTTGTGCAGAAATAAAAGTTCTTGGATTGACCCGAAAATTTACAAAGAATATTTTTGGAATATATAAAAAAATATTGGCCAAAAATCAACCAGAGGGGGCCACCCAGAGACCACAAGCCCTAGGGGCGCGCCTATCCCCCTGGGGCGTGCCCTGCAGGCTTGTGGGCCCCCTGGAGCTCCTCCGACCCTAATTCCAACTCTATAACTACCTATTCGCGGAGAAAAAAAATCAGAGAGAAGGATTCATCGCGTTTTACGATACAGAGCCACCGTCACCTCCTGTTCTTCATTAGGAGGGCTGATCTCGAGTCCGTTCGGGGCTCCGGAGAGGGGGATTCGTCGCCATCATCATCAACAACCTTCCTCCATCACCAATTTCATGATGCTCACCGCCGGGAGTGAGTAATTACATTGTAGGCTTGCTGGACGGTGATGGGTTGGACGAGATTTATCATGTAATCGAGTTAGTTTTGTTAGGGTTTGATCCCTAGTATCCACTATGTTCTGAGATTGATGTTGCTATGACTTTGCTATGCTTACTGCTTGTCACTAGGGCCCGAGTGCCATGATTTCAGATCTGAACCTATTATGTTTTCATGAATATATTTGTGTTCTTGATCCTATCTTGCAAGTTGTAGACACCTATTACGTGTTATGATCCGCATACCCCAAGGTGACAATAATTGGGATTCTTTCCGGTGATTACCGTAGTTTGAGGAGTTCATGTCTTCACTAAGTGCTAATGCTTTGTTCTGGTTCTCTATTAAAAGGACGCCTTAATATCCCTTAGTTTCCATTAGGACCCCACTGCCACGGGAGGGTAGGACAAAAGATGCCATGCAAGTTCTTTTCTATAAGCATGTATGACTATATACGGAATACATGCCTACATTATATTGATGAATTGGAGCTAGTTCTGTGTCACCCTAGGTTATAACTGTTGCATGATGAATGCCATCCGACATAATTATCCATCACTGATCCGTTGCCTATGAGCTTTTCACATATTGATCTTCACTAAGTTACTTTTCTGTTGCTACTGTTACAATCATCACAAAACTGCTACTGTAACTTTTGCCACCGTTACCGTCACTTCCATGCTACTTTGCTACTAAATACTTTGCTGCAGATGTTAATTCTTTTAGGTGTGGTTGAATTGACAACTCAGCTGCTAATACTTGGGAATATTCTTTGGCTCCCCTTGTGTCGAATCAATAAATTTGGGTTGAATACTCTTCCATCAAAAACTGTTGCGACCCCCTATACTTGTGGGTTATCACTATCTTCATATCTCAAAACTATTACAAGGAATCAAGTTTATAATATCCAATGATCTTCATGAATTTTTTTTATTATACCCATCTTGAATATCTATCACTTTGGGACTAATTTCATATTTTACCATTGCAACTAACAAAGCTCTCAAATAAATTTAAGTGAAGCATGATAGCACATATTTCTTCAAAACAATTTTCATCTCTCAAAATAATATAAGTGAAGCATTGAGAGGATATTTCTTTAAAAATTTACTAACTCTCAAAATAATGTAAGTGAAGCATGAGAGTATTTCTTCAAAAACTAGATCATCACCGTGCAAGGAATTTTTGGGTTTTTAATATGGTAGGAAATAGACCCGGGGGCCGTAGATTTAACTAGAGGCTTCTCTCGAGAAAATATCATACGGTGGATAAGCAAATTACTGTTAGGCAATTGATAGAAAAGCGAATAATCATGACGATTTCCAAGGCAATGATCATGTATATAGGCATCACGTCCAAGATTAGTAGACCGACTCCTGCCTGCATCAACTACTATTACTCCACACATCGACCGCTATCCAGCATGCATCTAGTGTATTAATTTCATGAAGAAACGGAGTAATGCAATAAGAACGACGACATGATGTAGACAAGATCTATTCATGTAGGAATAGACCGCATCTTTTTATCCTTAATGGCAACGATACATGCGTGTCATGCCTCCTTCTGTCACTGAGATTGAGCACCACAAGATCGAACCCATCACAAAGCACCTCTTCCCATGGCAAGAAAAATCAATCTAGTTGGCCAAACCAAACCAAAGTTTCGATGAAGAAATCAAGGCTATAACAATCATGCATAAAAGAGTTCAAAAAAGACTCAAATAATATTCATAGATAGATCTGATCATAAACTCACAATTCATCAGATCCCAACAAACACACCGCAAAAAGTTATTACATCAAATAGATCTCGAAGAACATCAAGGAGAACATTGTATTGAAGATCACAAAGAGAGAAGAAGCCATCTAGCTACTACCTACAAACCCGTAGGTCTGTGGTAAACTACTCATGCATCATCAGAGGGGCAAGGGTGTTGATGAAGAACCCCTCCGTGATCGTTGACCCCTCCGGCAGAGTGCCGGAAATGGCCTCTAGAGTGGATCTCGTGGTTCTGGAACTTGCGGTGGCGGAAACTGTTTTTCTCAACTCCCCTAGGTTTTTTGGGATTTTAGAGTATTTAGAGAGCTGATAGGCGTTGGAGGGGGGTGCCTGTGGGCTCCACTACCCACCAGGGCGCGCCAGGGGCCTCTGGCGCGCCCTGGTGCCTAGTGGGCCCCACAGGCCCCCTCTAGTGCACTTCTTGGGCCTCTCAGGTGTCTTTTGGATAGAAAAAATTCTCCAAAAAGTTTCGTGGCATTTGGACTCCGTTTGGTATTTGATATTCTGTGAAGTAAAAAATAGCAACTTGCATTGTGCACTATGTCAATAGATTATTCCCAAAAAATGATATAAAGTTGTTAGTAACTGAATATAAAACATCCAAGATTGATAATATAACAGCATGGAACAATAAAAAAATATAGATACGTTGGAGATGTATCATGTCCGTATGGGAGCTTCGAGTTACGGTAGTACAAATGGGGGCGGGGGTTGACCTTTTCGTAGTTCCACATCGTCCGTATAGAAGCTCAAGCATGTTGGAACGTGTCGGGGGCTGGCTGGCAGGAGCAGTACAACAAACATCGCATGTGCACCATATTTTGAGATGGGTTTAATGTAATTTGTGTGAATTGGGTTAGTGTGGATATACGAGTAGTACATCCATATCATTGACATTCATGCACGCAACAAACATTTGTGTTTATGATTTCAACCTATTTTCATATACTGTTTGGGAGTGGATTTGTTTTTTTGTAATTGGAACTCATTTTTCCAGTAGAGAATCAATAGAAGTGTGGTCCTTTGCTTAATTTCAAATTAGATTATCCATATATTATTGCGAGATATAGATATAGAGAGAATATTTGTGTGACAAAGAGAGGGGGCAGCAATACCTAATGAGAGAGGAGCATATGTGTGTTCGAAAGACTATGTGTGTCACAGAGAGAGGAGTGTCCGAAAAGGAGAGAGAGGGTGTGTGCATGTGCGAGCGTGTGTTGGAGAGAGAGGGTGCGTGTAACATCAGCTGTATACATGATATAGACATAGAGGGGATCCACAAGGTTACGGGGTTGGGGATATTGGTGGAGCAATAGTGTGTGTGCGATGAAGGGACACACACAACTGTCGGAATCGGGGCTCCGCAGACCCAAACTAGGTTCGAACTCTGGGCGTGCACGAAAGATCTGGCTTCACAACGACGCTCTGCTCGCCACCCACATGGCCTGATCTCACCGAGTATGCATGAACGGGGAGAAGGGATGGACACGGGGGTTTACCCAGGTTCGGGCCACCTTGCTGTGTAAGACCCTACTCTTGCTTTGTGGTGGATTGGCCTCACGAGGAGATTGAGGATGAACTAGTATAGTGTATGAGTTGCCTCGCGAGGGCTCGTAGGATAAGAGCGAGTCGATCCCTCTCTACGGTTGAGGCTAGCCTATATTTGTAGTGGCCTTGGTCCTCTTCCCTCATAGCACAGGCGGGAAGGGATTCCACAACGGCCAATTTGAAAGGGGACAAGAGGTACATCTTATCCTGACGAAAGGTGGTCTTCGCCTTCAAAGCTTCTGGCCATGATGCGGTGGTGGGCTCGGTGATGACATCTGTCCTGCCGAGCTCGTGGTCTTGGTCTTGTTGCACTGGAATGGAAACCTTTGGGGGATCCCTCAGGAACCCACGCTGGTCCTTGCCTCCTTAGCACCAAAGAGGAAACTGTCGTCATGGCTCAGATCACTGCGAGCCTCGTGAGGTGGGGTATCTGCATAGAAATCTCCGCTCCTCGGCAGGCAGGCTCGGGGGGCTGCCCCTCGGGAGGTCTTGGCGTCGTTCGCCTTGCGAGGCCGGGGGGCCCTCCCAAGGGCCTTGCTCGCAGGCCTTGTAGCTGGGCCATACCGTGCCATCGACGGGGCCAGGCGCTGGGCCGCGGGCAGGCAAGTGTGGGTACACCCAATCCCAGAATGCCGGCAGTAGCCCCCGAGCCCAATGCACGCTCGCCCTGGCTTCGAAGCGAAGGCAAGGAGCAAAGGGCGAAGTGCCGCGGGCCCCAATCGCCTGCGGGCCTGGCTTGACACGTGTCGTGTGACAGGACGCGGACGCCTCCGCTTCCCCACGTCGCCTCGGCAACTGCCCAGGCTGACAAAAAGCCTGGCGCACGCTGTGAAGCCATCATTGCTTCTTCTTCCTTGCGCCTTTCCTCCCTTGCCGAGATCCCCTTTCCCTCGGGAGAGGTTCCTCCAGATCCAAGCGAAGCGCCATCCTTCCTCCCGCTCTCCCATCGCCAAGGGCTTCGCGGATGGCACCCACCAGGAAATCGAAGCCTGAGGCCCAGACAACGGCCTCCTCATCCCCTCCACCAGTGCTCGCAACCTATTCCATCGCCAAGGAGGGGGACCTCGCCCCCGTGCTCCTGCTGACGACGGGCGATACGAACGAGTGGGGCAAGACCCTAATCTTGGCAGGTTCTGCGGAGTGGAGCACCTTGGCGAAGATGGTGGTCCCCTTCTTCCTCCATAGTATCTTTTCGGGGCTTGTCTCGCCCCTTTCGGAGTTCTTCTGCGCTATCCTCGAGCACTACAAGGTCCACGCCCTCCATCTCCAGCCTAACTCCATTCTCCTCTTGTCCATCTTCGCCTTCTACTACAAGGCCTTTGTGGGCGTGAGGCCCTCAGTGGCTCTCTTTCGCCATTACTTCAGCTTGCGGTTCCACGACCGGGAGCAGCATTCCGCATGCATCTCCATCATTGCGGTCCAAAAGGGGAATGTGCTCCGAAAGGCCGGGAAGAAGGTGGAAGGGTTCCGACACCATTGGGTCTTCCTGGACGTCCAGGGTCTCAATCCGCTCCTGGAGCCCCCGACGGTGATGCCCGAGCGGATCCCAGAGTGGAGTTCCTTGAAGCTCACCAACCCGCGGGTGCGGCCCGTCCTAGAGAGGATATCATTAGATATGGAGGCTAAGCTGCTGACGGGGGCGATGATCGTGAAGGTGTTCTTGACGCAGCGCTTGGTGCCACTCCAGTCCCACTCGAAGCCCATGTGGGAGTACTAGGGTGCGAGGGATGACATAAGGCTGCGCCCCGGCAGCCTGACACGCGAGGAGCTAGACGCGGACCTGATCGCCTGCTTGGCTGCATTCCGGAGGATATCCCCGAGGCCTACACCCCGTTGTACCGCCACGACGACAGGGAGGCTTTGGTCGCCACCATGCCCGCCTTCAACCACCAGGGGCTTGAGCCGCCCGTCGACTCCGATTCCCTTGTGGTGCTGTCCTCCGGCAACAGCGGCGGCGAGGAGGACTTGGAGGAGATTGAGGACAACGACCTGGGAGGGGCGTCCCATCCGTTGCAGCGTGCGCTTCTCTGCCCCTCGAGGATGATGACGACACCGAGGATCCTCCGGCCGTGGACTCCCCACGCTCCGCCAGGGTCCTAAGGCGGTCAGGGCCCACTCCCCGGACCACACGAGCATTTGGCCGGGCGGCCTCAGGGAAGGGCGTGGCTACGCCCCCTCCTGAGGGCTCCCCACGCTCTAGCAGGGTGGTCGAGGTGTCGGTCCCATCTCTATCCAACTCCCAGTCGAAGGACAGGGCAGCCTCTGCTGGGCAGACGTTGCTTCACCAGTCATGGCTCCCTAGGGCGGCATTCTCACCCCTCCAGGCGGCAGTGCCATGACGGGGCCGGCTGAGGACCACTCCGCCCGCCCTCGGGACATGGCCGAGGCCATGCCGAAGGAGGGCGGGGGCGCATCGGCCTCCGCCGAAGAGGAGAAGAAGAGGAAGTGGGTCGTGCCTGATGAGTAAGTGACCTACCTTTCTTTCTGACCAGGCATAGATTGCACATATGCTCACATCACGTCCCCTCTTGACAACAAGAAGCAGTGGCGCCGTGGGGAAGAAGAAGAAGGTGAACGTTGTGTCGAAGGGGCCCTCCGTCCTGAGGGCGCCCTCAGTTCTCGGTCGCGGCATGGGCGGTCAAGGGGGTGTCCAGTGTCGCCCTTGTGTCGCGCTTGGGCATTCGAGCGTTGCTTCGCCCGGGCGCTCGGGAACGCCGGCCCCGCCAAGTGCCTCGCCCGATCGCTCGGGGGAGCAGGCCACAGGGACCGCAGTGATTCGGCCCACAGTATCGCTTGGCACAGCCACGGCGCCTCCGACCTCAGGAGACAAGGTGGTGACCTCAACTCCTCCTTCTACTCCGGTCCCTGCCTGTGGACGGAATGACGCGCACCCCGAGATGTAACCTCAGGTGACCTCATTGTTGGCGTTCTGGGAACCAGGGTACCCAGACTTGCCTGCCTGCGGCCCCTGGCGTGGCTTCATCAACGGCCTGGTACGGCCCACCTACGAAAGCAATCAAGGCAAGACCCTCGCAAGGGGCCAAGCCTCGCGAGGCAGATGACGCCAAGGCCTCCTGAGTGAGCGGCCTCCCCAGGCCGCCTCCTGAGGAGCGGAGATTCCTATGTAGGTGCCCAACCTCACAAGGTTGCGGTGACGCAAGCCATGACGACCAAGGCCAGGCGGGTGCCAGCGGGCACAGAGAAGACAGTTTCCTCTTTGGTGCTAAGGAGGCAAGCGCAGGCATGGGTTCTCGAGGAATCAGGCAAAGGTTTCCATTCCGGTGCAACGAGACCAAGACCGAAGGACAGCAGGACGAAGGTCATCGCCGAGCCCACCATGGCATCACAACCAGAAGCTTTGCAGGCGAAGACCACCTTTCGTCAGGATAAGATGTACCACTTGTCCCCTTTCAAATTGGCCATTGTGGAATCCCTTCCCGCCTATGTTTTGGGGGAAGAGGACCAATGCCACTATATATACAGGTTAGGCACCACCATAGGACGAGGCTCTCTCCCTCTCTCTCGATTCACTCTCACCCCAGAGCAGACCTAGCGAGGTTGTTCATCCCTTGTACTTGTTCATCCTCAGCCCCTCGTGAGGCAAATCCACCACAAAGCAGGAGTAGGGTCTTACACAGCAAGGTGGCCCGAACCTGGGTAAACTGCGATGTTCATCTTCTTCCTCATTCATCGAGCTAGGCTATAGGGCGGCGAGTTGGTTGGCTGGATAGGTTGAGTTCTTCGCACACGCCCCAGAGTTCGAACCTTTCTTGGGTCTGTGGAGCCCTGAATCCGACATTTGGCGCGCCAGGTAGGGGCGTGTCAAAGCCTCTCTTCCACCGTTCACTCCGCCGCCGTTCCGCCGCCCCTATGGCCGACGCTCGTCGTGTCCGTGCCGAGCGCCGGGCCGCTTGTGTCGCCCAGACGGCTCCTATGGGCAACGGCGCTCCTCGCCACTCTGCCTCCCCAGTGGCAAACGCCGCCACCGACCCTGCTGCTCGCGAACAGCATGACTCGTCGCTGCCACCGTCCGTGCGGCGCGACGGTCGCACCGCGACCCCATCACTCACTCTGGCCGTGGCGTCGTCTTCTCACATTCGTCGTGGGCTGGCGAACGCGCAATCTACGCTACTCATGTCGCGTGAGCTCCTGCACTATCATCCGGCCAATGACCTCTCCGATGACTGGCTCGCCCGCATCGCCGAGCTCATCAATGCCGCTTATGAGGCCCCAGCGCCGTCCTGTTCGCCTCGTCCCCCGCCATCTCTGGCGGGCGACGTGGCACATGGCGCTCCTCCTCCTCCTCCTCTGCATGGCGTGGACCTCGAGCCCAAGCGTGAGGCACCCCAGCATGACCTGCCAAGCAGAGCGCCGACGCGCGATGAAGAAACCTGCCAAGTGGTGCAGTGGCCCCAAGGAGAGGCACGCGCGCTCCCAGCGCCGCCGCGTCAAGACCGCGCGCCGCCAGAGGCGGTGGTGCACGAGAGCCAAGACCAAGCTCCTCCCGTGCGACCGGCCCCTGTGAGTACGGTAGGCTGCCGCGCTTTCACCCCGGAGCTGCGCCGTGTCGTCTGGCCCGGCAAGTTCAAGCCGGATCTGCCTCCACGCTACGACGGAACCCCCGACCCCGCTGAGTCCCTCCAGCTCTACGAGCTGAGCATCGAGGCGGCGAACAGCAACGAGAAGGTCATGGTGAACTGGTTCCCCATGGCCCTCAAAGACGGCGCATGCTCTTGGCTCCTGAACCTCCTGGTGGGGTCGATCTCCTCCTAGGACGAGCTCCGCGAGCACTTCATCACCAACTTCCAGGGTACTCGTGACCGCGCTCCTGCAGCAGCCGACCTGCAGCGTATAAAGCAGCAGCCGAGCGAGACCCTGCACAAGTACATACAGTGCTTCACCAATGTTCGCCTCAAGATCCTGAAGGTGTCGGATGAGGCCATCATTTCAGCGTTCTCTGAGGGCGTCCGGGATGTCAAGATGAAGGAGGAGCTCGCCATTCACGAGGATCTATGCTCGGCCCTGGAGATGTTCAACATGGCAACCAGGTGCGTGAGGGCAGAGGAAGGTCGCCTCTCCCTCCTGGAGCTCCCGGAGGCCGATCCTGAAGACAAGAAGGCCAAAGCTAAGGAAGTGAAGCGCAAGGGCGCCACCGTGCTGGCCGCGGAGCCCGAGATGAAGCGCGGCCATGACCACGGCAAATCCTCAAGGGGCAACCGCCCGTTCTGCGTCTTCCACAACGTCCACAACCACAACACCGACGACTGCCAGGAGCTCAGGGCAATCCGTGAGGGGCGCCTTGGTCGCCGTCCCGAGCGCAACGACCGTGGCTACGACCGCGGAGGAGGCCACGGTGGTGGCCGCTGGGACAACCGCGACCCCCGCCAGGACTGGCGCGATTAGCCTCGTGAGGACCGCTGGCAGGGCCAGCCTCGCGACGGCCCCTGGTGTGACCAGCCCCGTGAGGACCGTCCTCAGGGCAATGCCGGCCTTCCTCCACTGCTGCCGCCACCAAGGAGAAACGATGACAACCACCAGGATGATGGGGCTGGGGGCTTCCAGGAGCCACGCACGATCGCCTGCATCCTGGGCGGTGCTCAGGCCCCCGCCTCTCATCGCATCTTCAAGCAGTTCGCTCGCGAGGTGAACACGGCCCTTCCCAAGCTTGAGGCGTCGTGTCCCCTCAGATGGTCCAAGCGAGCGATCAACTTTGACTCCATGGACTAGCTCAAGTGCTCAGCAGCCACTGGCGCGCTCCCCATGCTCTGCGCACCGACCATCAGCAACATCCTCATCACAAAAACACTCATCGATGGTGGCGCGGGGCTCAACGTCCTCTCCGTTGAGACATTTGAGACGCTCCAGGTGCCGTACGACCAGCTCCTCCCTACCAAGCCCTTCTCAGGGGTGACCGACAGCTCCACCGTCCCCATAGGGCAGGTCCGGCTCACTGTCACCTTCGGCTAGTGTGACAACTACCACACCGAGCTCATCGACTTCGACGTCGCCCACATACCCCTTCCATACAATGCCATCCTCAGGTATCCGGCCCTCGCCAAGTTCATGGTGGCGACACACCACGGCTACAATGTCCACAAGACGCCAGGGAGTGGCAGCATCATCATAGTCGCCTGCGACGAAAAGGCTGCGGTGTGCTCCCTTGAGCACGCCTACCAGGCTACGGCAGTCGAGAACTCAGACAATGAGGGCGCCGTCCGACCTACTGATGCCATCCCCAAGAATAAGAAGCAGCTCCTCCACAAGGGCCGTCAGGAGGTTGGGGCGCCCCAGGATTGTGCCTCAGGCCCCGGGCCCACTGCTGGGGCACCCTTCACTCTCGCATAGGAAGGCGCGCCCAGCGCCCCTCTCAGGACGGGTTTGGGGGCTCTCGTCTGGAGGGCCTCTGACCTGACCAGCGTCACGAGGGAGGCATTCGGGCACCACGTGGGGGCGTGCTTCAACGCGCGCCTCCATGAGCAAGGCGCAAGGCGCCAGGCGCTCGGGAGTTCATCACCAAGGCGATCGAGGAGCTTCAGGAGGCATGAGCCATGCGTGGCGAGTATTGTCCCGCATCATCCAGTGCAGCTGCCACCCGAGACGTGGGTGGCGAGCTGCGCGTCTGCTTCAACATCCCAGGCCTCAACAGGGCTGCTTCTCAGGAGCTCTTCTTGCCGTCCCGCATTGGACGGAGCGGGGGCTGCCGCCACAGCTACATCCGCATGCCGTTCGGCCTGCTGGGCATGGCTACCTCGCACCAGCGCAACATGCAGGGCATCCTGGCGGCTCATGAGCCCAGGCGCCAGGCGGTCCTGACAGAGGAGGTGCTGGACCCTCGCGAGCTTCCCGGACCTTCGGAGCCTCCCGGGCCTCAGGAGCCAGCCGGCCCGTGAGGAGCGATCTCTGCAGCACGCGTCTTCAGCTACTCCAACACCTCTATAACGGCGGTGCCAGGTGATTTTTGGTTTGTTCAACTGAGGGCGCCCCCCGGGCTGTATCATCCTCAGGCTGCCAGGGCCCGGCCCTGCAATACGTCATTTTGATTCATGTACCCCGGACCAGTTATGCATGCTCAAGTTATTATGGTGGTTAACGTTACACCTACTGACTCGTTACCTACGATGTTGCTCCTCACGACCCACGTGTTGCTGGTCCACCTCTCGCTCGGCCCGCAACGGAGGCTGTTGGCATGGCGTCTGTGCTCGGTTCCGTCCCTGCAGCATTGATAAATCTAGGAGACCGAGCTCTGGCTCGCGGCCAGCCCCGCGCATGCCACGTCACTGGGTCCTTAGTGTCGCCGTCTTCTCGCAGAAAGATCGTGGGCAGGATAGCAAGCGCGGGCTGCCTGTTGTGTTTTACGGCTGACTCGCAGGAACCCCCGGAGGAAGGACCGCAGGTGGCCTCAGGGGCTCGGCCCCTCTCAGGCACCCTCGCGAGGCATGCCGCTCCTCTCTCGCGCAGGTCGCTTGTGCATTAAAGGAGGGGCCCTTGAGCACCGCGACTCAGGGGCTCCTACCGGCCCTCGAGCCCTCGCCCCCTAGCCTTGACCACGACATCGCAGCCTGGCATACCAGCGGCGGCCGAGCCTCGCTCGAGAGCCGGGTCCCAAGGATGTAGAGCACCCTGACAAATGGGGGAGATGGAGTCGGTAGAGGCCCTGCAAAAGGAGGGAGCACCGTCGGGGAAAAGGCGCGGCCCGCATCTCGCAAGAAACTCGCCCTCGCGGCAAGGAGGCCGTGCAGGCTCACCAAGATAAGTCACCTCACACGCGTGGGCATGGACCCCAGGGAAACTTCCCTTTCAGTCGTTCGGGAGCCGCTTGCGCGCTAAAGGGGACCTCTTGAGCATCGCGCCTCAGGGGCTCTTACCGGACCTCGGGCTGCTCACCTCCTGGCCTTGACCACGGCATCACGACCTGGCATACCAGCGACGGCTGAAGCTTGCCTAGGGACTGGGTCCTATCGGTGTAGAGCACCAAGCTACCGCGAGAGTAAAAGGGAAGATCCGAGCCCAAGCGAGAGACGCAAGCACAACACAAGTTGGGGGCGCAAGCATTAAAGCGAAGGTGTCATGGTTTTTACACACCCCCTCAGGGCCCTTCGTAATTTCTGCGTAGGAATAAACAAAAGGAAAAAGAAGCCTCCCAGGAATCACGGCATGGGCAGCGCCGCCCACAACGCCGGGCTAGCACCGCTTCTCCCCTAGGCCCGGGCGCGGCGATGCGGCGGCTCGTAGCTGTCATCGTCGCTCGAGCTTGGCCCAGAGGAAGCACTGCTACTGCTGGAGGAGTCACGGACAAGGCCAAGGGAAAGTTCGCCGCCAGGGGCCTCGCCGCCATGTCTGTCTAAAGGGCGATCACCGTCTCGATAGCCTCCCCTGGGGCAGCAATCCAGACACCGGCCATCCTCCCCAAAGACCTTGAAGAATAGCATCGATGCCCCATCGAACTTGAAGTGGATGGCGTGCCTCCCCTCCAAGTTGCACGCGCGGGCGATCGCGCCCCATCCTCGAGTCATGAAAACGTCGCCAGGGTTGACGGCCTCAACCTCCACCTCTGATGCTTGGCTGCAGCAGCCATCGTATTGCAGCCATAGCTCGATGGGCCCCTTGGGCGGTATCTCTCCCGGCAGGAACCGCGGAAGCCGGATCCACGTGCGCGGCGGCATTGCAGCCCACACCATAAACTCGCGGGCCATGCCCTTGGCATGGGTCTGCGGGCGGGGTGGCCGAGCGGCCGCCGCCTACTCTCCTCCACGACTCCGTTCCGCACGGCGTCCGCGGTCGCCCCAGTGGGCGGGGCTATGCGTGCGAACATCTGCAAGGACCGGGAAGCCTGGTGGAGCACGTTCATGCCAAGGTCGTGTTGCCACGGGCGCCATAGTGGCATCGCGGGGGCGGTCGAGCCTTTTCTTTGAAGGGAGCAACTCCGGTTCCGTCAGAGGGGTTTTTCCCTTCTCGGCGGCTGAGAACCTCCTCACTGGCGCCATGGAAGCTCTGGAAAGATGGTGGCGAGACAAAGAATAAGAAGGGCAGGCGGCGAGAAGATGAAGATGAGATGGGGGCTCCGCCCACTCTCCCATTTATAGGCAAGCGAAGGCCAACCGGCGGCCTCCCACGCTCCGAGCAATGATGGCTTATCTGCATGCATCAAGCAGTTGTCAAGTCGCGCGGTTGCCGAGGCGGCTTGGGGAAGTTGAGACGCCCACGTCCCATCAAGCTCCACGCGTCGGCCTGGACTGTAGGCTATTGGGGCCCGCGGCGCTTTGCCCTTGTCCTCTGGCTTCGCCTCGAAGCCAAGTCCGAGCACGCCTTGGCCCTGGGGGCTGCTGTCGGCATTCTGGGAACCAGGGTACCCAGACTTGCCTGCCCGCGGCCCATGGCGTGGATTCATCGACGGCCTGGTACGGCCCACCTACGAAAGCCATCAAGGAAGACCCTTGTGAGGGGCCAAGCCTTGCGAGGCGGACGACACCAAGGCCTCCTCAGCGAGCGGCCTTCCCAGGCCGCTTCCTGAGGAGCGGAGATTCCTATGCAGGTGCCCAACCACATGAGGTTGCGGTGACACAAGCCATGATGACCAAGGCCAGGCGGGCGCCAGGGGGCGCAGAGAAGACAGTTTCCTCTTTGGTGCTAAAGAGGCAAGCGCAGGCATGGGTTCCCAAGGAATCAGGCAAAGGTTTCCATTCCGGTGCAACGAGACCAAGACCGCCAGGATGGCAGGACAGAGGTCATCGCCGAGCCCACCATGGCGTCACAACCAGAAGCTTTGCAGGCGAAGACCACCTTTCATCAGGATAAGATGTACCACTTGTCCCCTTTCAAATTGGCCATTGTGGAATCCCTTCCCGCCTATGTTTTGGGGGAAGAGGACCAAGGCCACTATATATACAGGTTAGCCACCACCATAGGAGGGGGCTCTCTCTCTCTCTCGATTCACTCTCACCCCATAGCAGACCTCGCGAGGTTGTTCATCCCTTGTACTTGTTCATCCTCAGCCCCTCGTGAGGCAAATCCACCACAAAGCAGGAGTAGGGTCTTACACCGCACGGTGGCCCAAACCTGGGTAAACTGCCATGTTCATCTTCTTCCTCATTCATCGAGCTAGGCTGTAGGGCGGCGAGTTGGTTGGCTGGATAGGTTGAGTTCTTCGCACACGCCCCAGAGTTCGAACCTTTCTTGGGTCTGCAGAGCCCTGTATCCGACACTCGACCTACGGCCATGGTGCTTGATTTGGCCACCTCCGGTAGCGCGGCGCAAGAATCGGCCATGAAGAGCTGTCAGGAGCCCCCTGCGCCTCCGGCGGCAGGCACCCCATGTCCTCCAGCCGTGACGGTGCCAGCCCAGGATGTTGCGGCAGTTCCTCCACGGCCAACCCTCGAGCTCTTGGCCTATGATCCTCTGATCAGGCGTGGGGCCCTGACTGATGCCCGCACCACGCTCGACCAGCTCATGATGGACCTGCAGGACTCTGACGTGCACTCAAATAGGAGCGCCTGAAGCTCGCCGCAGGATGGCGTGATCTGGCCTCGGCCGGTAAGGCGACCCAGGAACGGGCCGAGGCCCTTGCCGCTGAGAGCAAGAAGGAAGCCGATGAGGCGAGGTCTACCCGTGATGCAGCCATTGCTGAGGCGAGGGTGGCCGCCAAGCGCTGCGACGGAGCGGAAGCCACCCTGAAGGTGCTACAAGAAGAACAGGCCACGTGCGCGTGGGAGCTCCAGCATAGGGAGAACGACCATAAGGCTCGCGAGGCGAGGCTTGCGGATCGCGATTCCGTGCTCTCGAGGGCGACCGCTGATCAGGCCGTGGAGCGAGACCGCCTAGCCAAGCTAAAGGAGGAGGTGGCCAAGGCCCTGAGATCCCATGTCGACCACATCTCTGAGGCGATGGCCCAGCTGGACGACAGGGAGAAAACCCTTGCCGCCGCCGAAGGGAAGGCGGCCGCGGAGCGCGATGCCTGCCCCTCCCTTGAGCTCAGGGCTCGCCAGGTGCTGCGATCCTTCTGCAGGGTAGGGTTCAAGGAACCGCTCACGACCTCTGAGGGTGTCTACACCAGGCTCTCCTCCAAGCTCGCCGAGGAGCTCGAAGGCACCGCCACCAAGGTGGACTCCATCCTGGAGGACAAGTGCCACGACCTTTTCTCCACGGCCGCCATGCGTCTCTTCAACCACCTTTTCCTTCGCGACCCCGTCTTCGATTTTGGCGCGGTGATCGGCCCGGTTGCTCTCGAGTCCCATGCCATCGCGGCGGCGGCCATGAAGGACCATGTGGATGCGTTGCTAAAGAAGTTCCCTTGCACCCCTGACGTCGAGCCCTCGGCGGCCGGGGCAAGCATCTGCGACGGCAACGATGGCGGTGACAGTGACGTTGAAGACGATCCCGCGCGGCCGAGGCAAGTGGCGGCGATGGTCATGGCGACGATAATCCTTCCTCCTAGAACTTATCCTGCAACACTTATCATGCCTCGTGGAGGCGTAAGACTTTGTTTGAATTTGCAACACATTTGGTGCCTGTAATAATTGTTTGAACTCCGTGATTTCCTTTTCGGGCTTGGTTTCCTTCTTCCTTGTCTTTGTGCTCTGCGTCGGTAGGGCCTAGCCCCGAGCATACCTTGACCGCCGTTGGGATGTCCGGTTGTGATGCCAAGATGAAACCAAGGGGCGAGGGGCTACGTGACTAGTGAGGCCCCTGAGTCGCAGTGCTCAGGGGTCCCCCTTAACGTGCGAGCGGCCCTCATGAAGGAAACATGGGCGGCGGCGAGGTTAATCCGGAGCTCTTCATACCTTTCCTCATCAGCCTTCGCCTGGCAGGGATGTGAGAAGACTAGGTACCAGGGACCTGGTAAGGTGGCACGTGCCAGGCCTGACCCGAGCGTTGGCACCGTGTCCAGCCCCCTCGCGCGTGCATATCAGGGGAATGCTATGCAACAGGGTCGCGTGAAGAGCAAAAAGGTGATCCTGAGGTTGGTGCAACCCCTAGGGCGCCCTCAGTTGTTTATCCACCAGCGTGGAGCATGGGGCTTCCACTTGGGCGTGGGCATAGCCGTTGTTCACCGTTTCGTCCGCCAGCATGGAGCATGGGGCTTCCACTTGGGCGTGGGCATAGTCGTTGTTCGACCGTTTCATCCGTCAGCGCGGAGCATGGGGCTTCCACTTGGCATCAGTAGGGAGCTCTGTGTTAGAGTCTCCGGGCGTGTACAGCCCTATTTCGTTCGTACACGTGACTGGCACGACAGAACTTCGACGAGGTGTATCTGGGCACTCGTGAGCCAGCGCGGGACTTAGGAGGCCCTACCTCAAGGCGGGTTGCGCCTAAATCTTCTGGCGCGGAGAGCGCGTATGCAACCTGTGTGATGGGGGCGACCTGCACCGAGTGAACCTCCGGAGGACATCGCATGAGAAGGCCAAACACCAAGGACCCATAGGAGGTGACGTGAACGGGGCCGGCCCGCTAAACAGAGCTCGGTCTCTTGGGTTTATCGATGCTTCAGGGACGGACCTAAGCACATGCGCCGTGTCCAGTCTTCTCATGCAACAACCTGAGGAAGGACATCCAGTGCACGGCTGCTACCACAGCGATGCGCCGGACTGTGGTCGAACGAACCTGGCCGCGCGCCCTAACTCACCCAATCACGATTAGTTCATGCGAGGACAAGGCACCAAGGACCCCGGGAGGTGACATGCATGAGAGCTGGCCCGCGAGACAGAGCTCGGTCACTTGGATTTAGCAACGCTACATGGATGAACCCGAGCACAGACGCCGTGCCAGCCCTTAATCATGAGGCGGTCGAGGGTGGGGTTGTGAGGGCGCGGCGACATTCATGGCAATGAAGCGCTGGTCATGCAGGTTGGAATATTGAGGAAATTTTATCAAAGGCAGAGCCAGTTCTGATACATGCGCAAAATGATATAGCTGCAGGGGCAGGCCCTGACAGCTTGAGGATAATGCAGCCCGAGGGGTGCCCTCAACTAAACAAACCAAAAGGTCACCTGGCACCAGTGTTGTAGAAGCGTCGAGGTAGCTAGAGATGCGTGCCGTGGAGATTGCTCGTCATGAGCCGGGCGGCTCTAGAGGCCTGTGGGACCCACGAGGCCTAGGGGGCTCACGAGGATCCAAGACCTCCTAAAACATGACCGCCGAGTGCCTGGCCTCGTGAGACGCCATAGCACGCTGTGCCAGGCGCTGGTACGAGGCACCCACGATCAGCAGTCCGAACGTCAAGTGGATGTAGTTGCAGGGGTAGCCCCCACTTCGGCCGACTTGCAACGTCCAGAAGAGGTCATGCGAAGCGGCACTGTTGAGGCCCGGGATGTTGATGCAGACATGCAGCTCGCCACCCACGTCGAGGGCGGCAGCTGCACTGGCGGGCCTTACGGGGCGATGCTCGCCACGCATGGCCTGCTCCTCCTGAAGCTCCTCGATCGCCTTGGTGATGAATTCTCGCGCCCCGGGCGCCTCGTGCTGTGCTCCTTGCTCGTGGGGGCGCGCATCGAAGCACGCCTCCAAGTGGTGCCCGAACATGTCCCTCGTCGCGCTGGTCAAGTCAGAGGCTCTCCAGGCGGAAGCCCCCGAGCCCATCCCAAAGGAGGCGCCGAGCGCGCCTTCCTATGCGGGAGGAAGAGGTGCCCCAGCAGCAGGCGCGGAGTTTGAGGCGATGCCAGCGGGCTTCTTGGTCTCCTAATGGCTATTGGGGGGAGCTGCTTCTTCTTTGCGGGGGTGGCCTCGGGAGGCAGGACGTCGCCCTCGTCATCAGAGTTCTCGGCCGCCGCGGCCTGATAGGCGTCCTCCAGAGAACAGACTGCGTCCTTCTTGTCGCAGGCGACCATGATGATGCCGCTGCATCCTGGCATCTTGAGGATGTTGTAGCCATGGTGGGTTGCCACCATGAACTTGGCGAGAGCAGGGTACCCGAGGATGGCATTGTATGGGAAGCCGATGTGGGCGACGTCGAAGTCGATGAGCTCAGTGTGGTAGTTGTCGCGCTTGCCGAAGGTGACAGGGAGGCGCACATACCCCAGGGGGACGGTGGATCCGTCGGTCACCCCAGAGAATGGGCTGGTGGGCATGAGCTGATCATAGGGCATTTTGAAGCATCTCAAAGGTCTCGACAGAGAGCACATTGAGGCCAGCGCCGCCATCGATGAGAGTCTTGGTAACAAAGACATTGCTGATGGTGGGCATGCAGAGCATGGGGAGCGTGCCGGTAGTGGCCATGCACCTGAGGTGGTCCTCGGAGTCAAAAGTGATGGCATGCTGCAACCACCTGAGGGGGCACGCGACCTCAAGCTTTGGGAGGGCCGCGTTCACCTCACGAGAGAACTGCTTGAAGATGCGGTTTGAGGCGGGCGCCTGGGCACCGCCAAGGATGCAGGCAATCGCGTGAGGTTCCTGAAAGCCCCCAGCCCCATCATCCTGATGGTTGTCATTGTTCCTTCTTGGTGGTGGCGGCAACGGAGGGAGGCCGGCGTTGCCCTGAGGATGGGCCTCACGAGGCTAATCGCGCCAGGGGCCATCGCGGGGCTGATCACGCCAGCGATCCTCGTGAGGCTGGTCGTGCTAGTCCTGACGAGGGTTGTGGTTGTCCCAGCGGCCTCCACCGCGGCCTGCTCCACGGCCGTAGCCGCGGTCGCTGCACTCGGGGCGGCAGCCCAGGCGCTCGTCCTGGATCGCCCTGAGCTCCTGGCAGTCGTTGGTGTTGTGGGTGTGAACGTTGTGGAAGACGCAGAAAGGGCGGTTATCCTTGGCTGGGTTGTCGCGGTTGCGGCTAGGCTTCAACTCAAGCTCCGCTGCCAGCATGGTGGGGCCCTTGTGCTATGCCTCCTTGTCCTTGGCCTTCTTTTCTTCGGGATCGACGTCAGGGAGCTTGAGGAGGGAGAGGCGGCCCTCTTCTGCCCTAGCGCACCTCTCCACCAGGTTGAACATCTCCAGCGCCGTGCACAGGCCATCGTGGATGGCAAGCTCCTCGCTCATCTTGACGTCCGTGATGCCCTCGGTGAATGCCGAGATGATGGCTTCATCTGAGGCCTTCGGGATCTTGAGGTGAACATTGGTGAAGTGTTGAATGTACTTGCGGAGGGTTTTGCCCGGATGCTGCTTCATGCACCGCAGGTTGTTGACGGTGAGAGCACAGTCGCTGGTGCCCTAGAAGTTGGAGATGAAATGCTCGTGAAGCTCGTCCCAAGAGGAGATTGACCCCTCAGGGAGGTGCAAGAGCCAGGAACGCGCGCCGTCGTTGAGAGCCATGGGGAACCAGTTCACACAAATCATCCAGACCGCACTACTAAGGTAGGATGTTTGCCGTTGTTGGTTTCGCCAACAATTCACAACCTCAAGGTCACCAAGATGATGGTTGACGGCGGGGCGGGGATGAATTGGATTTCCCCCAGAGTGCTCAAGAATCTCCAAATTCCTGACGAAGCCCTGAAGAAAACTGGCACTTCCCAAGCGATTAACCAAGGAAGGAGCCAGCCGAAGGGAAAGATTACCCTGCCAGTAACATTTGGCTGGGAAATCAACTTCAGGACTTAAAAGATTGTGTTTGATGTCATTGAGCTTCCCCTGCCATTTAATGGGATTCTTGGTCGACCAGCTCTGGCCAAGTTGATGGCGGCGTCCCACTACGCATATAACACTCTTAAGATGCCTGGTCCTATGGGAATTATCACTATCACATCGGAAGCCAGGTCGAGGCTGCACTTGAAGACAAGTCCATATTGCCCCGGCAGGGTTGCCGGGGCCGGCAAGATCAAAACCCGCCAGACTTCTTGCTTGTAGGCTTCGACCGAGACGCCACCACTCCACCTCATCACACCCTAGTCATTTATCAGTGCGTTGTTAAGGAACCAAGCAACCAGCTGGATCCTGTCAGGCACATGGAAGAATGATAAAGAAGTGATTAGCTTTATTGACACCCGTCCAGGAGACGTGTCACGCTAACAAGGAGAAGCAGATAAGCGACGCGGCAGGCTTGCCGGGATTCGACCTCGACACGACACCTAGCAGTGCATTCAATGCACTTTGTCCTAACTGCCAGAGTTAGGTACGATAGCACTATTACTATCTAATCTCACCCAAATGACTGTTTTGCCACTATGGTCGCTCCTTAACCTATAAAAGGAGGCCCGAGGCAACCTAGCAAAGGGTTCAGACACTTCGACACCCCCTACACTTGTACGCACGTGACTGCACTGCCGAGGCATCCTTGCCGGGCAAGTGTACTACTACACCTTTGTCCTCCTCCAGATCAATCCACCATAGCAGGAGTAGGGTTTTATGCTGCAAAGCGGCCCGAACCTGGGTAAAACCTAGCTATCCATTGTCATGCTGTTGCCTGTTGTTTCTGCTCTTTGTGCAACGCGGCCGTCCACATGCCGAACCACAAAGGGGCACCCCTGCCCCATAGGTGATCGTGGTCCACGCCGACACTCATCTCGTACGCCTCCGCGAAGGGCCTCGGGAGGAAGCCTTGGGAAGCCGCCTCGTGAGAGGGCCTAGCGAGGCTGCTGGTGATGATTACTGGCGTGTGCCTCACGAGGGCTTGCTCTTGAAGTCCGAAGGTGGGCTGTGCTGGGCTCGCGGCATGTGCCGTGCCTTGGGCCGCAGGCAGGCTGGCCCGGGTACCCCCAGTCCCACGGGCCCGACAATGTGGAAATATAAGCAATGATGAATCAAATGATATATATTGGGTGGTGTATATGCTAATATATTTTTGTAGAAACTTGTTGAAAGTATACGAAGTTTGACTTTAGAGAAACCTAATATGTTGTATTATGTATTATATATTTTATATTCATTATTTTTATATAGTCAATGTTTGTATTTGCACGTACACCATATAAACCATTGATTGATGTTGATCCAGTGGTACAGGTAGCTAGGATTCGGATCTACTGTAACATAATTGTACCCACACACATTCTTCCCGAACCAACACCACGACAGTGTGATCGATCCACAAAAGAAGCTCTCAACAAGACCTCGATACGTGCCACGTGATTTCATGGGTGCCCCCCCACATCATATTATTCATACTACATTGACTGAAAAGAGAGTTAAATCACCTAAAACAAGATATTACCCTTTTTTGTTCCTATGATGCTGTGCCGTGCACATACTTGGTTGTATAGTGGTAGTAGTACAAACTACGTAGGAGTAGTACAGAGTGCTCCTACTCTATCAACGAGTCCCATCGGGCACCAAATTTCTTGGCGTCCGTGCTACAGCTAGATCTTCCCCTACTTGTTTCTGATTTCCAATGCGATGGGCGGGCTGCGGTTTGCTGATAGTCGGTTTGCTCAACTATTGTCCCACATGACATTGAAAATGATAGACAACACGCCTTCCCTAGCTATGTGGCGTGCCAGAGTGACCGTGGAGTACTCCCGATTCCCGACCGTGTGGGCGTGCGACGCGAACAGGCCAGGCTTTTTTCCTTTTTGAAAACTTTACAAATTGTTACATTTGGTTATGCTCCTTGGTGCGGTCAATAGATAGAAATAACGATTGGAAATGCTAGGGCGGGGCTTTTCCCTCCTGATAAGCGGGGTACTAGTTAGTAGCTAGTTTGGCGCATCATCGGTTTGCTCACATGCGGTCCCACATGTTGTAGACTTGTAGTGATACAATGCCTAGCCAATGCGCATTGAAAGGTGGGCCGAAATGACCGCGTGGGATGCGATGCGAATGGGAGATGCTTGATGTACATGTTCCAGTTTCTTGTTTTGAACTTGTGAACATGACAGGCGTGTTGCACGAGTAGTTTTGAATTTATAAGTTCGGTCGTAGTTTTGAATTTACGAGTAGTTCGGTAGGTTGGGTCAAGCATCGTACGTAAATTACGAAGTTGGTTCAAAAGTTAAGCACAACGTCTGTCCTGGTTTGTTGGTCCCATTTGTGCCATAGTTTAACCATAGTTTTAGCTAACAAAAAATTAATGCATGTCACCAAAAAATATTTCGTTCGATTCATGCTTGAACATAGTTTTCCAATGATATTTTTTGTGACATGCATTAACATATTGTTAGTTAAGTCTGACGTCAAAATTTGGCACATACACACAAAGGGGCCAATAAACCAGGACGGAGGAGTACTACTAGTTACAGTGATGCATATAATTGATGCCAAATGTGAGCAAAGGGATCACACATGTCTTTATGAACTAGAAAGAGAATGTGATACAATAAAAATTAAGGCCGCGACGACACGATGGTAGTGGTGGTTATAGGAGGCAAGAAGAAAGATGCATCCATCATCGACCTTCTCCTCCTTGACTTAGTGCGTCGGGCCACCGACCTGTGGCTGAAGAGCAGCGGCTTTTGTGGCGAGGTCAAGGTACTTATGAACAAGGGCGTCCAAGGCTTCTAGCCGGCTGACGAAGGCCAACGTCGTAGCGTCCTCCCTGGCCTTGTACACGGCTACCTTGTAGATATGTATGTCTAGGCCAATGAATACTCGAAGGGCAATACACCTTGCAGCGAGCGCGACCTCGAAGTGGACATTCTTCGTCGCGTCAGCGTGCAGTCGCAGGGCCACTAGTGCTTGAAAGAGGTTCTCACCATAGAGGATGATTAGGGTAGCTGGCACCAAGAAGCCTGGGCACAAGGGCAGGAGGAGTACGGTGATGTCATCCGCGTGCTTCTTGACGATGATGAACTTGTTGATGGTGTCAACGATCATCTTGTCCAAACTGAGATTCGTAGCTAGCCTTGATGTGGGACATTAACCATCCGGTCCATAACACCGGCTCGAGACGATCTGCGGTGCCGTGCCGTAGGCCAGCGTCTTGGACCATCTGGCACAGCCGCAGGTCGCTCGCGCGCATCTCCGCAATGGGTCTGGCTTCCGGTCAATAGGTTTGGGAATTGGAGTGAGCACTGTTGCGCTTAGTGTAGGTGCATACGATTTGGTACCGTAGATGCATTGTAGCTGAGGGGCGCCTTTATATGACTGCAAACTACATTACATTCACATCATGTTGCATCCTTTCCGCTTCCTCCTCCCATTACTTCCCTCAGCATGCTAATTGAAGGAGGATGCATCATTGGTCGTTCAACATTTCGGAACTGCTACCCTCTCCCTTGTCTGCATTGAAGTTGTATCAGGAACTGTCCTGGTTTACTAGTTTACCATCCATTTCTCAAAAAAATTACCGTCCTGGATTACTAGTTGTCAAATACAACTACTAGTACTAGTAGCAGGGAGTGGTGCGCCGCCCGCTGCACGCCCGGCTGAACACGCCTCCTTGCCGCCATCAAACACCTTCATTAAATCCGCATGGAAGCCAAGAAACTAATCCGACCACACATCCGTTCATGAGCTGGCCAGAATTAAATGCAACACCTGCCAAGCTCCTCCCGTCCGCCCTTTATTTAAACAAGGCCAGATGCCGGGCAAGAATCGCACCCCTCCATCACTCCCCCATGTCCCCCTTCACCATTTTGTCCACTCTTCCGATGCCTTTGGAGGAGCAATTCTTCGGCATACTAGCCGGCTGGGTGGCCCACTGAGCCCTCTGGATACGAGCGAGGCAGCTCGCTGCTCCACCTACCTTGCCTATCCCGACAGAGCCAGTTGCCGCCCCAAGCCGGTG
Organism: Thinopyrum elongatum; assembly: GCA_011799875.1. Taxonomy (NCBI): domain Eukaryota; kingdom Viridiplantae; phylum Streptophyta; class Magnoliopsida; order Poales; family Poaceae; genus Thinopyrum; species Thinopyrum elongatum. The sequence goes on along the minus strand of CM022298.1, from coordinate 310,064,856 downwards.
CCTGGTTCAGCAACTCACCGCTTCAGGATAGTTCGATGAGGAGTGGCGAGTTTCTCCACGCTGGCACGGCGGGGAGCACGGTGGCATGGGCATCATCGCTGTAGTCGACGATGCTGCATCGTAACACGCCACCGGTTTCTACGGTGGCGGCGCCTCGCATGTCTGTGGCTGCGCGTCTTGTGCCTACTGTAGTGCCATGCAGGCAGAGACAGAAGCCGGGTGCACGGAGAGCGATGAGTCAGTGGCGAGCGTGCCCATCATCGAGGAGAAGTAGAACACGGGAGGCCGCCATTGTTTGGTTCCCATGAAAGCCACCGTCGAGACGACGACTACGTGCACAGGTGGTGTCTTGCCTGGTTCTTCTCTTTTGAGGACCTTTGTCGACCCCGCAAGTGTCTTCCGGACATGAGGGATCCGTGGGCGACCATTTATATTAGGTATTAATTATACCTCAAAAGCCGAACTAGCACCGCTTAGTTGATGTAAATGCAATGAAATCCGTCATGTATATATGAAATTCGGCCGTGTTTGCATTAATTTTATCTGGTTGATTCCAGTTGTTGTCAAAATGTAAGCCGCTGGCGTTGGATGTCATTCTCCAGCAAAAAAAGTAGACAACCTTGTTAAATGATTTAATGCAAAAGAAATGCAAGAATAAGAAGTGAAAAATCCATTAATTATTTTCTGATGAGCTATAAATGGTAGGACCCATTCTCATTTGATTGTTTACTTCCATCTCTTTCTAGATTATTCTCTATCGTAGGAGTAATAGTAGTACTATCTCTGACTATCTCTCACTGGTCGGGAGACATGTAAATTTTTCTGAGAAGTGCCAGCCATTCGATCTATGACCTATGCACCGGGGAGGGATTAATGGCCTTTGGCGGCACACCGTATGTAGCACGTACTCCTTTGAGTGACTCCTACTACCACTACCCTCCGTTCCATAATGTACTAGTGCACATGGACTTTTTGAAAAGTCAAACCTGACTATATTTGACCAAGTTTTTTGGGAAAAATAATTACGCCTAGAATGCATAATTTGATTCATCACAAATCCATACTTTCATAATTTATATATCTACTATTATAGATATAACTTGATCAACGGTTGTAAAGTTTGACATTTCAAAAAATCTATACGCACAATATAGATAGTTTTTTTGCAAGTACTACTAGGTACTCCCAAACCGCTTCGTACCCCCTCGGTCGTGTTTTTTCCTATGAACTTGCGGCGTACAATTGGAATTCAACTTGACGTGGAGTTGTGTTATTTTCATAGGTATCGAGCGTGTCTCTTAGAATCGACCGTAAATGCAAAGAGATGAACCAGACAAAAATGCAGAGAGATGAAATGCAATAAAGATAGGAGTGATATGATGGTTGCTTGTCGATTCATCTTACCTGGCCACTTAATACTAGGGGTGGTGGGGCTTTGTGGTATGACGACTTTACTACCGTGCCACGAGCGGGGTAAAACTCCCCTGCACCGCCCCCTCTATACTCCTACTTCCATCCCGGTTTACTATTACCTCTCATATTTCGAGCTATATTTTTACTACTAGTAGTAGGGAAATAGAGTCGGTGTACTAAGATTTCGATGCTTAGTACCCCAGACTCATGCAAAGGCAGTGATAGCCTTCCCGACGGTAAGGCTTGCCGGAGGACAACTAAAGATAAACTCAAGATTCAAAGAAGACTTCTAGTCAGGTGATCGAGAAGTACTATAGAAGAGTACAGAAGATCAAGGCCGAGGTTGCCGGCAAGCAAACGAACACCCGGCAAGCTCCAAGCCCGAGAAGAGTCTGACTACCTTGCCACCACTCCACCTCATCAATCAGGTTCTCACTTGTCGTATAGGTGTCGAGCGGGCAGGTGGTTAGGTGAGTCTTATCTGGCACGTGTCAGCTCACCGTCGAAGACACAGCTTTAATGACACCCATCCCAGAGGCGTGTTGAAGGAATACGAGGTAGCTGGACGAAAGGCACAGAAGGAGAGGCAATCTTTGCCGGGGAGATTTACCAGCATGACACCTCATGGCGCAATTAATGCGTGTATCCTAACCCGTCCGAGTTAGGTATTTGGAACTGTAGCCACTATTCACCTTATGTAAAGACTGTTTTGCCACTTTGGTAACCCGTTTCTCTATAAAAGGAGGTCTATGGTTACCTTTACACTGGTCAAAACCCTGTCCATTTGCACGCGTAGCTGCATTTCTCGAGCACCTTGTCAGGACATGCTCACCTTGTAACTGGACATATACACATCCAATACACAAAGCAGGAGTAGGGTTTTACGCTTCACAGCGGCCCGAACTTGGCTAAATTCGTGCGTTCTTACTAGTTCTGCTCTTTGTGCTCATCGATATCCCCAGTCGAACCGCAAAGGGATTTTTGCTGGTCCCATAGATCATTGTACAGACAACATCTTTGGCGTGCCAGGTAGGGGGATCGCTTGTGCGAATCCGAACTAGCAGTTAGCGCGTCAGCTTCTTCATCATCTTCATCACCATGGATCCCAAGAAGAAGGGCGCCACGACAGTTCGTCCATCTACGTCCAAGCTGCCGACGCCATCATAGACGGGTGACGGCACTGGCGTCGGCAGAGGCCAAGAGCAGCTTCTGAGATATTCTGGCGATCACAGCCAGGCGAGCGGCATCCTCCGCAATGAGAACAACACTCCACACTCCACCAGGTCCAAGGACGGGGCCGTGCTGCTCGCGGGCGGTGCAGCAAACTCCACGGATGGCAGGGCGCCATCCAAGACGCCCACGCCGGCGCACACGTCGCAGCCATTTCAGGTCACACGTGACGAGCAGCGTCACGGCTTCGGCGGCTCCGAGTGTCCCCACGGCAAGGGTCCTGCGGATCATCCCAATATACGCAAGGCCAACATGTACGCCAGCATGCTGGCGAAAACAAGGCAAGGTCACAGGTTCGAGATGGGGCTACTTCCAGATCAGTGGCAAGAAAGAACACCTCTCCTTCCTCGTGCCCTTCCATGCCATCTATGCCAGAAGAAACCTTGGCACATGCTCAACTACTTTTGGAGTTCCCTCCCGTGGCAGAGAAGATGGAGGAGTGGAGAGACACCATCCAGAGTCTTGTCAGCTTCACCAACAATGACAAACCGCAGCGGGTGGGGCCTTCCCAGCACCAGCCCACCACCCCGATGTGCGCTGCTGGTGAAAGGACTGGAGGCCGAGCAGCCACGATGCAAACCCCTCCATGACAAGAACAACAACATTGGTAGAATCATCGGATCGACACCCTTGATGATGCTTCCATCGTGTTGTCCGATCCGCAAGCTCACAGTGACCAGCACCAAGTTCTTCAAGAACGACGTGGAGAAGATGCATGTACTACTATCGAACGACGATGGGAAGCACGCCATCAATCTGACAGGCGCGCAGGGCCCACTGTAGATGAGCCAGCGCCAGGGTACCCCGGTGAGCTATCTTATGAGGTGGGTTGCCCGGCGTCAAGCCGTGAGCTGCGGTGACCCTAGTGGCCCAGTTCTCGGAACTTCAAACTAGAAATGTCGGAAAAGTATGACGGCAAGACCCACCTGTCGGAGTTCCTCAGCGTTTACACCATTGCGGTGCAGGCTGCTGGTGGACGAGACAAGAAGATCCTCGCCAACTACTTCCCGTTGGTGCTCAAGCCCAACTTTAGGTCGTGGTTGATGCACTTGCCAGAGAACTCCATTTCATCCTGGGTGGATCTATGTCACGAGTTTGTAGGCACCTTCACAGGGGGCCACAAACCTCCTGGTCTGGAGACTGGTCTGCATATCATACCGCAGAAGGAGGGCGAGTCTCTTTGCAAGTACACATAGAGATTTAGCTGATATACCTGATATTCATCCTGCCGCCATCATCACCGCATTCCATCAGAATGTGCGTAACCGCAAAATGCGGCAGGAGTTGGCGATGCATAAGGTGAGGGATGTCGCCGAGCTTTATGCTCTAGCAGACTGGTGTGCATGTGCTGAGGAAGGAAGGAGAATTCCTGGGGACCAAGTTGGCGGAGAAAATAGTTTTGAATATGACGACGCCACTACCACCCCGAAGAAGAAGAGCCGCAAGCGCAACAGGAAGCACAAGGGCAAAGCGGTACTAGCTGTTGAGGGTTCTGGCAACGCCGACACCGCCAAGAAGGCTAAGACTGAGAGGCCCGGCAAGGAGGTTGCCGGGTATGCCTCGTGTCAAGCGTTGGCGGTTGCCGACAAGACGAAAAGCTTCAGCAAGCAATATTGCGAGATCCACCATACCAAGAGCCATGATCTACAGGACTGCAGACAAGTTGAGCAGCTTGCTGAGAAGCAAAAGGCTGAATATGAGAAGCGGGACAAGGAGAAGGATCAGGAATGTGTTGGTGGGTCCAGCAAGAAGACTGGCAGACGAGCAGGTTGCCGCAGCAAGGCCAAACAGCAGAAGGAGAAGCCTGCTAGAGGCCGAGAAAAGAAGGAAGAGGATGATGATGAGGATGAAGAGGACGATGATGAGTCCAGTGAACATGAGTTCCAACATGCCACAAAATTGATGTGCATTGCGGAGGTGCATCTTTGCACTACTCTCACCGCCAACTCAAGTAGTGGGTGCGTGAGGTCAATGTGGCTGAACCGACAGTTGATGCCCAAAAGCCATTGAGGTGGTCCAACACGCCCATCATCTTTGACGCTGAGGACCACCCTGATCACACAACTGCAGTCGGGTGCTTGCCGTTGCTGGTTTCACCAACAATCCGCAACCTCAAGGTGACAAAGATGGTGGTTCACGGTGGGGCCGGTCTCAAATTGGTCTCACCAGATGTGATCAATTGGCTACAAAATTCTGACAAAGATCTCAAGAAGACAGGCACATTCCAAGAGATCAATCCAGGAAGGAGTCAGCCGAAGGGCAAAGTCACTCTGCCGGTGATGTTTGGTAGTAAGCTTAATTATAGGACACAGAAGATTGTCTTCAAAGTCTTCAAGATTCCATTGCCGTACAATGGGACACTTGGCCGCCCTGCACTGGCAAAATTCATGGCAGCATTCCACTATGCATACAACACACTGAAGATGCCAGGGCTGATGAGCGTCATCACCATCCATTATGACAAGAAGGATGCACTGATCTACGCGGAAGAGCTCTACTGGGAAGCAGTTGCAGCATCTGCCAACAAAGCTCCCGTGGGAAAGAAGAGGAAGAAGACCAGCTAGACCACTGACATGGACTCCGGCAAGTGCACCTCTTCGGAGTGCTGCGCTCCCATCGAGGACATTCCAGAGAGCTCTGCCGGCAAGAGCAAGAAGAAGAAAGAAGGTCCACCAGCGACAAAGAAGGTGTCCGCCAAGGAGGACGGCACGGGGGGATCTTTCACTATGTCGGTGCAACAGACCCTGGGTCCGTTGCCCGAACTATGCACAAGCCTAGAGACAAGATTAGAAGACCAAGGTCAGATCAAGAAAGGAAGAATAAACCCCTTGAAGGATCCGAGTGCAGGTCGAGAAGGCCAAGGTGAGCCTGAGGAGCAAGGCATCACTAAGGGAAGGACCTACCTTGCTGAGCAGGCGAGCCCGGCAAGGTTGGGCTTTGCCCCGGAAGCAAGCTCCCAGATCAGCCCGGCAGGCCTGCCGGGGCTGGCAGAGACAAGCCACTCCACCGCTCCACCTCACAAGTGACGCAAGTCACTAATTAGAGCGGTGTCGACCTCCAAGGTGACTAAGTGGCTGCTTTTTGCCACATGGCAGCAACTTCCTAGAGCAAACACCTCCGTAGGACACCCGTCCTGAGACGTGTCAAACAAGCAGGCGCGAAGCTGGCAAAACAGCCCGGCAGGGCCTGCCGGGCGAGCCGTGATGTGACACTGAGTGGCGCATTTAATGCGCTCTGACAGCCTGCAGAGTTAGGTATGATAGCACTGTTAGCTATCTAATCAGGACACAAAGACTGATTTGCCACTATGGTGACCCCTTAATCTATAAAAGAAGGCCCATGGCGACCGTAGAAGAGGTTGGCTAGTTGGCCGCTAGCATATTCATACGCGCGTAGCCACTCTCACCCCTAGAGCAACCCTGCCGGGTGAGTGTGCTACATCCACCACCATTATCCACCATCAATCCACCAAACCAGGAGTAGGGTTTTACACCTCATGGCGGCCCGAACCTGGGTAAAAACTGCCCGTGTGATCTCTGCCGTGCTGCGCGATGCTTCTTCGCTCTTTGTGCAACGTGCCCATCCCCCCGCCGAACCAAAAGGGGCTCATGGCCCCATAGGTGACCGTGGTTTCCCACAACATCATTGGCGTGCCAGGTAGGGGGATCACTTGCGCGAACTCGAGAGCGTACGCTGCGTGTCATCTTCATCGACATTTTCATCATCGACGGCGTCATCGACCATGGCGCCCAAAAGGAAGCCCGGAGCTGCAAATCACCCATCGACCTCGAAGACTCCGCCACCCGCGACCACCGATGTCGCGGGGAGCGCGGGGGCTCGCGAGGGTGTGGATGCTGCGGGGGATGTGGCCGGCGCAGGCGGCGCCGTCGCCACCTCCCCCACGGCCGAAGCAGGAGCGGGAGGCACCGAGGTAGGGCAGCATCAGCAACATCCCAACGGCCATGCTCCACGAGGTACGGATGAAGGGATCATTCCGCCTGAACCCCTTCTCCTCGCCAATGGGCACAGCCGCAGTGATGACCCTCGTTCTAGGGCGAATCGCAACCCTCCGGTCATCCCCGCTACGGGCACGACCGCAGGGCACGCGCCACCCCCGGGGCGGGCTGACCTAGCTACTGTGCCCAACGGCTGGTTCCCAGCGGCAAGGGCACGGCGCGGTCGCCACCGGCAACATCAGGAGCCGAGCGACACTACGATCTACATCGTCATCACCTATGCCAAGCACCGCCTCAGAGGCCATGACGCAAGCCCAACTGCTGTTGAGATTTCCGCCGGCGGAAGACCAGATGGATGAGTGGCGAGCCACCATCCAAAGTCTAATTAGTTTTGCCGAGGCGGATGGATCACAGCGGGCCGGACCGCCACGGCCTTCCCAGGCAGCAACGACGGCTCGTCCGGCTGGCCGTGCGGGAGGGGCCACCCTTACGGTGCAATCCCCACCATGGCAAGCCGCCCGGGAGCCGTGAAACCAACCACCCGATGACGTCTCGATGGCCTCATCGGACCCTCGAGCGCGTCAAGGCCGACAGCGTGCCCTGGAGGGCAGGCGTGGGGAAGGCGCGCGCATCATCGACGAGCGGTGCTGCGACAACCCCCGCCGGTCCAATAGGTGCAATGGCCCCGACGTCGACGAGCCCGCGCTCGGAGATGGCTGGTGCCTGCCTTTCGAGGTTGGGTGCCCTGCCTTCACCCGTGAGCTGCGACAAGTCCGTTGGCCATCCACTCGCACGTTCAAGCCAGAGATACCCGAGAAGTATGATGGGAGACTAAACCCGGCATAGTTCTTGAGCATCTACACCATCGCTGTTCAAGCTGCCGGGGGAAGAGATGAGAAGGTGTTCGCCAACTACTTCCCTTTGTCCCTCAAGACAAATGTGAGGTCTTGGCTGATGCACCTGCCGGAGAACTCCATTTCGACCTGGGCTGACCTATGCCACGAGTTCATTGGCGCCTTCACGGGCGGCCATCAGGAACCAGGGCGGCCTAGTGACTTGCAGCTTCTCCAGCAGAAAGAAGGAGAAACTCTACGGAAGTACTTGCAGAGATTCAGCCGAGTCCACAGAAATATCCCAGATATCCACCCAGCTGCCGTGATAGCTGCCTTCCAATCCAATATGCACAACCCCAGGATACGTGCCAAGATGAATGTTCAGTTGCCCAAGACTGTGAAGGAGCTCTACACTTTGGTGGACAAATGTGCTCGGGTGGAGGAGGGGAGGAAACTTCCTGGAGAGGAAGATTGCGTTGACATCGACTCAGAAGATGACGACGAGACCATCAGTAAGAAGAAGAAGAGCAAGAAGCACAACAAGAAGCGCAAGGATAAGATAGTGATGACTGTTGAGGGGTCAGGCATGCCTAGTACCGGAAAGAAGGCCAAGGCTGAAGCCCCCGGCAAGGTAGCTACCGCATGCGCTGACTGCCGGGAGGCAGTGGCTGCCGAGAAAGCTGGGAAAAGTGATGGGCCGTACTGCAAGATTCATCGGACCAAGGGCCATGATCTCCAGGAGTGTCATCAGGTTGAACAGCTCGTCAAGAGGCAGAAGGCTGAGTATGAGAAGCGTGATAAGGAAAAAGGTCAGAATGGCGCTGGCGGGAAGTGCCGGGGTCGTGAAGCAAACCGCCCCGGCAAGGCTCCTCGGAACCAAGGAAAACCCGCCAAAGGCCGAGAGAAGGAGGATTGCAGCAATGAGAGTGATGGAGGAAATGAAGAGGAAACCAGCGAGCAGGAATTCCAGAAGGCCACTGACGCCCTGTGCATTGACGGGGGTGCATCTTTGCACTCCTCTCATCGCCAACTTAAACAGTGGGCGCGTGAGGTCAATGCCATGGAGCCAGCGGCAGATTCTCGGAAGCCGCTCAAATGGTCACGCACGCCCATCATCTTTGATGAAGAGGACCACCCCGACCGCATTACTACGGTAGGGTGCTTGCCATTGTTGGTCTCACCAACAATTTGCAACCTCAAGGTCACAAAAATGCTGGTTGACGGCGGGGCCGGGTTGAATCTGATTTCCCCAAAGGTAATCAGCAAACTCCAAATAGCAGATGAAGAACTTAAGGCCACAGGCACATTTCAAGGAGTCAATCCCGCCAGGAGCCATCCTAAGGGAAAGGTTACGTTGCCAGTGACATTTGGAGGAGAGTTGAACTACAGGACTGAGAAAGTTGTGTTTAATGTGGTTGACCTCCCCCTGCCGTACAACGGGACCCTTGGGCGCCCGGCCCTGGCAAAATTCATGCCAGCATCCAACTATGCCTACAACACCTTGAAGATGCCAGGGCCGATGGGCGTCATTTCCATCCCGTCAGACAAGAAAGACGCAATTATTTGCATGGATAAGATGTACTGGGACGTGGTCGCGGCAGAGTTCGTGGAAGCCACAGTTCCTGCCAAGGAAAAGCACAGTTGAGGCACTGGCAAGGAATCCGGAAAGCGTACCTCTGCGGGATGTGCTGTGTCCATTGATGACATGCTAGAGAGTTCCAACAGCAAGAGATCCAAGGCTGCTCCACCCCAAGTGAAAAAGGTCGCTGCAGGGCTGGCTGGCGTTGATGGCACTTTCACTATCAGCGCCACCCTTGATGACAAATAGGAAAGCACGCTCATTGCCTTCCTGCAGGCGAATATCGATGTGTTTACCTGGCAACCATCTGATATCCGTGGTGTTCCCAGGGAGGTAATCGAGCACCACCTTGCTGTCTGCCCACATGCCCGACCCGTCAAGCAGAAGGTTCGGAAGCAGGCCCTGGAGCGGCAGCAGTTCATTGCCGAGGAAATCAGGAAACTTGAAGCAGCTGGTTTGGTCATAGGAGTACTGCATCCAACATGGTTAGCAAACCCAGTGGTTGTGCGCAAGGCTAACAGAAAATGGAGGCTTTGCATAGATTTCACAGATCTGAACAAGGCATGCCCGAAGGACCCATTTCCCTTGCCGCGCATCGACCGGATCGTGGATTCTACTTCAGGATGTGAGTTGCTTTCTTTTCTGGATGCATACTCTAGATACCATTATATTTTTATGTCCTAGAAAGACGAAGAAAAGACCTCATTCATCACCCCATGCGGCACATATTGCTTTGTGCTCATGCCTTTCGGGTTGAAGAGTGCTGGGTCCACTTTTGCAAGAGCAGTCCAGATTGGCTTTGAACCGCAGTTGCACAGGAACATTAAAGCCTATATGGATGATATCGTGGTCAAGACCAAGGATAGATCAACCCTCATCCACGATTTGGAAGAGACATTTGCTAATCTGCGCAAGATCAACTTGAAACTGAATCCGGAGAAGTGCGTGTTTGGCGTTCCCTCTGGCAAGCTACTTGGTTTCTTTGTGTCCCATCGTGGGATAGAGGACAACCCCGATAAGATCAAGGCCATTGAGCAGATACAGGCACCCAAGACAGTTAAGGATGTGAGGTGTTTGACCGGGTGAGTTGCCGCGCTTAGCAGATTCATCTCCAAGTCTGCCGAGCGCGCCTTGCCGTTCTTCAAGATTTTGAAAAGGGCAGGACCCATGAAGTGGACCCCGAAAGCAGATGCAGCGCTGCAGGATTTGAAGACCTACTTGTCTTCTGTGCCTACATTGGTTGCACCCAAACCACAAGAGCCATTGCTGCTATATCTGGCAGCAACTAAGCAAGTGGTTAGTGCGGCCCTAGTAGCACAGCGGGAAGTAGAAGAAGCAGCAACCTCAGCAAGTGTCTCGAAAGGGGAAGAGGAAGAGAGCGGCCCGGCAAGGCCAAATGTGGATCAGGACAAAGAGGAGCACGGCAGCGGAGGCAACCCCAAGGACACGGCAAGGAAGAAGGTAGTGTAGCACCCAGTATACTTCGTCAGCTCCCTGTTGCAGGGGGCTAGATCCAAGTATTCTGGCGTGCAAAAATTGATCTTTGGCCTTGTCATGGCCTCAAGGAAACTGTGCCACTACTTCCAAACCCATGAGATCACGGTTGTCACCCGCTTTCCATTGCAAAGGATACTTCGAAACCCAAAGGCCACCGGCAGGATAGTGGAGTGGGCATTGGAGTTGTCCAGCTTTGGCCTGAAGTTTGAAAGCACATCAACAATCCAGAGCAGTGCGTTGGCAGAGTTTATTGCAGAATGGACGCCAACCCCTGATGAAGAAGTACTAGAAACAATCATCCCCGGCAAGGAAGCGCCCCAAGAATGGATCATGTATTTCGATGGTGCCTTCTCCCTACAAGGTGCAGGGGCTGGCGTGCTTCTCGTTGCTCCCACTGGAGAGCACCTGAGGTACGTCATCCAGATGCACTTTCCCCGGGAGGAGGCGACCAACAATACAGCAGAGTATGAAGGGCTTCCTGCTGGGCTCAGGATTGCCATAGAATTGGGAATCAAGAAGCTGATTATTCGAGGAGATTCACAACTGGTGATGAGACAAGGCAACAAGGATTACCAAAGCCCATTGATGGAGGCATACGTCGAGGAAGTGAGAAGATTGGAGGAGCACTTTGACGGGTTGCAAACAGAGCATGTACCCCGTGCGGAAAATAGCATTGCTGATCACCTATCAAAGTGCACTGCGCAGAAGCTTCCTATGGAACCAGGAACTTTTGTTCTCCATCTTACTCAGCCCTCCGTATACCCGACAACAATGGACCGAAAGAGGAGGAAACTGGACTCTGGTAAGCCCCTCCCGGTAGAGCCTTTCGAGGCTCCTGGCAAGGACCCTGCCGGAAACAACTCCCCTTCGATTGCCGGGCTGCACCCTCCTGCCGGACCACCGGTCCCCTCGGCGGAGGGATGCGCCCCCATGAATGAGGAGGTGCCGCTAGTCCTCGTTGCCGAGCCTCAGGCTCCAACTTGGGCAAGGCACATAGTCCATTTCCTCCAACCGGAGAACTTCCCAAAGAGCAAGAAGAAGCTGAAAGAGTAGCCCGGAGGGCCAGTATGTATCAGTTTGTCGATGACACACTATACAGAAGAACACCCAACGGTGTGAAATTGAAGTGCATTTGCCGGGAAGGAGGAAAGGAACTGCTGGCAGAGATACACAAAGGTATGTGCGGCTCCCACATTGGATCAAGGGCTTTGGTTGGCAAAGCATTCCGGCAAGGATTCTATTGGCCCACAACCCTCCAAGATGCGGTTGAGCTCGTCACCTAGTGTGAAGCCTGTCAGTTCCATTCCAAAAATAGCCATCTACCTGCCCAAGCACTCCAGACAATCCCTTTGTCATGGCCGTTTTCGGTCTGGGGGCTCGATATCCTCGGCCCTTTCCCCCAAGCTGCCGGGGGCTTTGAATTCTTGTTCATTGCAATCGACAAGTTTACAAAGTGGCCGAAAGTAGCTGCCGTGAGAAAGGTGTCGGTGTACTAGAATAGGGGTACCCTAGTACCCCGTACTTGTGCACAGGCAGTAGTAGCATCCCGCGGCCAGGCTTGCGGGAGGACAGCCAGAGAGAAGCTCAAGATTATTAAGCCATTCAAGAACAAAGTATACAAAGCAAGAGTTAAGGCCCCGGCAAGAGGAGCTTGCCGGGAGGGACAGCTGAGGCCCAGCCTGGGCATTGCTGTAGCAAAGTACTTGCCGCGGCAAGGTACTTGCCCCGGCAAGTCATTGGCTGCGGCAAGGTATTGGCTGCGGCAAGATAGCGGCTGCGGCAAGGTACTTGCCCCGGCAAGTTACCTTGCGCGGCAAACTATGGGTTGCGGCAAGCTGTCAGGTGCGGCAAGGTCTTGCCGCGGCAAGCGTTACTGTACCACTGTGCTACTGTGCTGCTCCAGTGCCTCTGCCAGTGTGGCGCTCTGGGTCCTTCCAAGCGTGCGTGGCAGGGCACTGTGTAGACGGCGGTGCACTGTAGCTAGCGGTGCAGGAGCAGGTGGGATAGGCTTTTCCCACGTCCAAGACGTCCGGGTACATGTATGTGGACAGCAAAGGCATGGGCATTTAATGCCCTTGTCCCCTGCCATCAGTGGTAGGTAGGACATGTCATCCTGGTAATAGTGGCCTTACTGTAGCAACTTTCCACCTCTACCTTTACTGTTTGCCACCTGTTGGTGACCCCTTTGTGCATATAAAAGTAAGCCCATAGGCAACATGGAGGAAAAAGAGGGACTGGGAGATGGAGAAGTCTAGTATTGTACGCAGCTACTCGGTACTGTAGCGCTCCTGGAGCTAGAACAATCATACAGATAAGAACACAAAGCAGGAGTAGGGTTTTACGCTGATGCGTGCGGCCCGAACCTGGGTAAATCTCTCTCGTGTACTATCGTGTTCTTCGCTAGATTTGCTCTTCGTGCGACCGTCTCTCCCTGCCGAACGTAAAGGGGTCCTTCCCTGGGTCCCATAGGTGATCGCGGATTCGTCCCCGACATCTTTGGCGCGCCAGGTAGGAGAAAGGAGGTTGTGTGAACCTAATCTAGCGATTTGCGCGTTAGTTTTTGGGCCATCCTCCGCCTTATGGCTCCAAAAAAGAAGACTTCGGCCATCGGTGCGTCTACGTCCAACCCGCCTGCTCCCATGCAGGAGGGTGCCGACGTGATTGCGGCTGCTGGGGGGACTGGAGAGCGAGAGCTCCTATTACCTCCACCTGTCCAAAACAGGGCCAGCAACCCGCCTGCTCGCTGCTGCTGGCCCTGCAAGCTCCAGAAACGGTGCTGCGCGTTCTGGAACGCCTGCGCCGGTTCAGACGCCGCGGCCTTCGCAAGAAGCCCGTGACAGGCAGCGTCCTGACGCCCCAGGTGCCAGGCGCTCCTTGGATAATGAACTTGCGCATCGATCTCGAGATGCGCGGGGTCACCATACGCAACAACACGTTGGCGGGGTCGAGGTGCGGTCGCCTGGGCGTGGAGATGCTCCTTCTAACACTGTTAGGAGTAAGAGCATCCCACAGTCCTCACGCCACTCGATACCTCCCTCACCAGCAGAAGCGTTGGCGCGTGCGCAGCTGCTCCTGAACTTCCCTCCACCAGCAGATAAGCTTGACGAGTGGAGGGCAACCATTCAGAGCCTTCTCAGCTTCGCTGATGCCGACCCGGTGCGCGCGGCCGACAAGAGAACTGGTGACAATGCTGTCACCAACAAGAACGGCGAGGAGGCAACAACCGTACACTCCCCACCCAGACGGCCTCGGTCGCCGACACGTCGAAACGACGCCCGTGGCGATGATTCCACGGCGTCGTCTGACCCGCGAGCTCGTCATGACCAGCGCCTCGTTCTTCAGGAACGCAGAGGAGAAGACGCTCGTACCACTATCGAGCGAAGGAGAGAAGCGCATCGTCAGTCCGACAGACGCGCAGGGCCCGCTGTTGACATGCATGCGCCAGGGGATCCTGGCGACTTGCCGTACGCGGTAAGTTGTCCAGCGTTCACTCGTGAGCTGCGGCCGGTCCAGTGGCCCAATCGCAAGGCTTTCAAGCCTGACGTGCCGGATAAGTATGATGGCAAGACACACCCGTCGGAGTTCCTCAGCATTTACACCATTGCGGTGCAAGCTGCCGGGGGACGAGACGACAAGATTCTTGCTAACTACTTCCCGCTCGTGTTAAAGCGCAACGTCGTCTCATGGCTCATGCACTTGCCGGAGAACTCCATTTCTTCATGGGCGGACCTGTGCCATCAGTTTGTTGGTGCCTTTACTGGCGGTCATCAACCTCATGGCTAGGAGAGTGATCTTCATCTCATCCCCCAGAAGGAAGGAGAGCCCCTGCGCAAATACATTCAAAGGTTCAGCCGCGTACAGTACAACATCCCAGATGTTCACCCCGCTGCGGTTATTAGCGCGTTCCATCAGAACGTGCGTAACCGCAAGATGCGGGAGGAAATGGCGATGACCTAGGTCAGAGACATTGGCCAGCTATATGCTCTCGCCGACAAGTGTGCGCGCACTGAAGAGGGAAGGAAACTTCCTGGTGAAGGTGTTGGCGCAGGGGGGAGCTCTGACAGCGAAGGTACCGCCCCGGCAAAGAAGGGCCGGCGGCGGAACAATAGGAAGAAAAAGGGCAAAGTTGTGCTTGCCGTCGAGCAGTCCAACGGCAACGGCAGCGCCGACAAGGCCAAAGTCGAGGGCTCCGGCAAGGAGATTGCCGCGTGCGCCAACTGTCAGGCCTTGGCGGCTGCCGACAAGCAGGACGGCTCCGACAAGCAATATTGCAAGATCCACCGCACCAAGGGACACGATCTCCAGAACTGTCGACGAGTCGAGCAGCTTGTCGAACAGCAGAAAGCTGAGTATGAGAGGCGCGACAAGGAGAAGGCCCCAGAAGGTGCTGGCGGGTCCGGCAAGAAGCGCACTACCCGAGGAGGGCGTCGCGGCAAGGCCAAGCAGCAGCAGAGAGACAGGCCTCCTCGTGGCCGCGATAAAGATGATGATGATGATGATCTAGATGATGAAGAATCCAGTGAGCACGAATTTCAGAAAGCCGCAGAAGTCTTGTGTGTTGACGGTGGTGCTTCGTTGCATTCTTCTCACCGCCAACTTAAACAGTGGGCGCGAGAGATCAATGCGGCGGAACCATCTGTTGACGCCAAAAAGCTTCTGATGTGGTCCGACACGCCTATCGTCTTTGACATTGAGGACCATCCTGACCGCACAACGGCGGTCGGGTGCTTGCCGATGTTGGTTTCACCAACAATCCGCAACCTCAAGGTCACGAAGATGTTAGTTGACGGTGGGGCCGGCTTGAATCTGATTTCGCCCGCTGTGCTCCGGAAACTTCAAATCTCTGATGGCGAGCTTGAGGAAACTGGTACTTTCCAAGGAGTCAATCCAGGAAGGAGCAAGCCGAAAGGTGACATTTGGCGGCGAGCTGAACTACCGGACCGAGAAGGTCACCTTTGATGTTGCCGATATTCCATTGCCTTATAATGGGATACTTGGCCGTCCAGCGCTCGCCAAGTTCATGGCAGCCTCTCATTATGCCTACAACGTGTTGAAGATGCCAGGTCCAGTAGGTGTTATCACAGTTCTCTGCGATAAGAAGGATGCGCTTATTTGCGTCGACAAGATCTACCGGGAAGCAGCTGCCGCAACTGCCGCCAAGGCACTTGCCGCTGAAGCTCTCGGGGGGGAGAACAAGAGGAAGTCCGGCAAGAGCTCCTGTGCCCACTCCGGCAAGCGCACCTCTTCGGAGTGCTGCGCTGCCGTCGAGGACGCACCAGAGAGCTCCACCGGCAAGTGCAAGAAGAACAAAGCCGCTCCGCCGGCGACAAAGAAGGTGCCCGCCAAGGAGGACGGCACTGGTGGTTCCTTCACCATCAGTGCCACACTTGACAACAAATAGGAAAACGCGCTCGTTGCTTTCCTGCGGGCGAATGTCGACGTATTTGCATGGCAACCGTCCGACATCCCCGGTGTTCCCAGGAAAGTAATTGAGCACCACCTTGCCGTTTGTCCCCACGCGAGTCCCGTCAAACAGAAAGCCAGAAAGCAAGCTGTGGAGCGGCAAGAGTTTATTGCGGAAGAAATCAAGAAGTTGGAAGCAGCAGGCCTCGTCAGAGGAGTGCTCCATCCTACGTGGTTGGTCAATCCTGTTGTCGTGCGCAAAGCGAATGGAAAATGGAGGCTTTGTATTGATTTCACTGATGTCAATAAAGCTTGTCCCAAAGACCCATTTCCTTTGCCCCGCATAGACCAGATTGTTGACTCCACGGCAGGATGTGATTTGCTTTCATTTCTTGACGCATATTCAGGGTATCATCAAATCTTCATGGCTGAGGAAGATGAGGAAAATACCGCATTTATCACACCCTGTGGCACATACTGTTTCGTACGTATGCCATTTGGTTTGAAAAATGCTGGTTCGACATTTGCAAGAGCCGTCCAGATTGCTTTTGAGCCTCAGCTGCA
The DNA here is from genome assembly GCA_011799875.1 of Thinopyrum elongatum. Taxonomy (NCBI): domain Eukaryota; kingdom Viridiplantae; phylum Streptophyta; class Magnoliopsida; order Poales; family Poaceae; genus Thinopyrum; species Thinopyrum elongatum. Next base: position 310,048,381 of record CM022298.1, on the reverse strand, counting down.
CAGAAATGTGGAAGCCTATATGGATGATATAGTGGTCAAAAGCAAAGACAGGGCTACTTTGGTTCAAGATCTAGAAGAAACTTTTGTAAATCTGCGCAAGATCAACCTGAAGCTCAACCCCGACAAGTGCGTGTTTGGAGTTCCCTCCGGCAAGCTTCTCGGGTTCTTTGTGTCTCAACGTGGAATTGAAGCCAATCCTGACAAGATCAAAGCCAATGAGCAAATTGAAGCACCGAAGCGCGTCAAGGATGTACGACGACTTGCCGGCTGTGTTGCTGCCCTCAGTAGGTTTATCTCCAAGTCAGCTGAGCGCGCCCTGCCATTTTTCAAAATCTTAAAAAAGGCAGGTCCATTGAAATGGACTCCGGAGGCGGAGGCAGCGCTGCAAGACTTGAAGAGATACCTCTCCTCTCTTCCAATACTTGTCGCACCTAAACCACAAGAGAAGTTGTTGATGTATCTAGCGGCAACCAATCAAGTGGTTAATGCTGCGCTGGTAGCGGAGAGAGAGGTGGATGAGGAGGCAGTAACTGCGGCAAGCACGACCAGCGACAAGCTGGGGGCTCCCCCGACAAGTTTTGCTGCCGACAAGGATTCGTCTGCGCAGTCAGGCGAAGTGATACAAAAGAAGAAAATGGTGCAGCGCCCGGTCTACTTTGTGAGCTCTCTTCTGCAGGGAGCTAGGTCAAGGTATTCTGGTGTGCAGAAGCTGCTTTTCGGCCTTCTCATGGCCTCGAGAAAGCTGCGCCATTACTTTCAAGCACCTGAAGTTACCGTCGTCACTCGCTTCCCGCTGAAAAGGATTTTGCAAAATCCAGAAGCGACAGGCAGGATTGTCGAGTGGGCGTTGGAGTTGTCGAGCTTTGGTCTCAAGTTTGAGAGTACATCAACCATACAGAGCCGAGTTTTGGCAGAGTTTGTCGCAGAATGGACACCAACGCCAGACGAAGAAATCCCAGAGACGACTCTCCCCGGCAAGGAGACAAGCAAAGAGTGGCTTATGTACTTTGATGGTGCCTTTTCACTGCAAGGCGCCGGTGCTGGCGTACTGCTTGTCGCACCCACCGGAGAGCACCTCAAGTACGTGGTCCAAATGCACTTTCCCAAGGAACAGGCGATGAACAATACTGCAGAATATGAGGGGTTGCTTGCCGGTCTCAGGATCGTGGCAGACCTTGGGATCAAGAAGCTTATTGTCAGGGGAGATTCGCAGCTTGTCGTCAGGCAAGTGAACAAGAACTACCAATGCCCATTGATGGAAGCTTATGTAGATGAGGTGAGGAAGTTGGAGGAACGCTTTGACGGCCTACAAATGGAGCACGTCCCACGTGCTGAAAATGACATTGCCGATGGTTTGTCAAAGCGCGCCGCACTCAAATTGCCTGTGGAACCAGGCACTTTTGTGCTCCAACTAACTCAGCCATCCGTGACGCCATCAGTAGGGCAAGGCAGGAAGAGGAAGTTGGCTTCTGGAGACTACTTCCCGGCAGAGCTCCCCGAAGCCGCCGGCAAGAAGGCTGCCAAAGCCAGCGCCAAAGATGCAGAGGGGCAACTTGCTCCGACAAGGCCTCACGCTCTTGTCGTTGAAGCGGGTGCTCCTAGGCAAGAGGCAAAGGGGCAACTTGCTCCGACAAGACTTCGGGTCCTTGTCGTTGAAGCAGGCGCTCCTGATCGAAGCACTGAGCAGCAAGATGCTCCGACGAGGCCTTGGGCTTCCGTCGTTGAAGCAACCGCTCCCGACGAGCTTGTTGAAGGACAGCACGCTCCAGCAGGGCCCCAGGCTCTTGTCATTGAAGCGGCTGTTCCCGCCAAGCTCGTCGGGGAACGGCCGGCTCTGGTAGAGCGACGAGCTCTTGCCGTAGGGCCTGATGTTCCCGCAGCAGAAGAAATGCCTTTAGTCCTCATTGTCGAGCCACAAGCTCCAGCGTGGGCGCAGCAGATCGTCTGTTTCCTTCAGACAGGAGAACTTCCCAAAGAGCAGGAAGAAGCGGAGAAACTAGCCCGACGGTCCAATATGTATCAATTTGTCGATGACATGCTGTGCAGAAAAACACCAAACGGTGTGAAATTGAAGTGTATTCCCCGGGAAGAAGGACAGGAGCTGTTGGCGGAGATTCATGGAGGCATATGTGGTCACCACATAGGGTCAAGAGCCCTTGCTGGAAAGGCTTTCCGGCAAGGTTTCTTTTGGCCCACCGCCTTCCAGGATGCAACTGCACTAGTAACCAAGTGTGAAGCGTGCCAGTTTCATTCCAAGCAGATTCATCAGCCAGCTCAAGCTCTCCAGACAATCCCTCTCTCCTGGCCATTTTCGGTCTGGGGGCTCGACATCCTCGGCCCCTTTCCCCATGCCACCGGGGGCTTCGAGTACTTGTATGTGGCCATCGACAAGTTTACGAAGTGGCCAGAAGTGGAAGCAGTGAGGAAGGTGACAGCACAATCAGCCATCAAGTTCTTCAAGGGAATTGTTTGTCGCTTTGGTGTTCCTAACAGGATCATCACCGACAACGGTACCCAGTTCACGAGCCACGCCTTCATGCAGTATGTCGAAGACCTTGGCGCCAAGGTCTGTTTCGCTTCTGTTGCTCACCCCCGAAGCAACGGTCAAGCTGAAAGGGCAAATGCTGAAGTGCTGCGTGGGCTCAAGACGAGAACTTTCGACAGGCTGCGCAAGTGCGGCAAGAACTGGATCCAGGAGCTCCAGTGGTTCTTTGGTCGATCAGGACGACGCCAAATCGAGCTACTGGCCGGACGCCTTTTACTCTAGTTTATGGAGCAGAGGCAGTTCTCCCCACGGAACTCGTATACGGGTCACCTCGAGTGCTCGCTTACGATGAGCTTGAGCAAGAGCAACTGCGGCAAGATGACGCTGTGCTCCTCGAGGAGGATCGTCTTCAGGCTGCTGTGAGAGCTGCTCGCTACCAGCAAGCTTTGCGTCGCTACCATAGCCGCAAAGTTAATGCCAGAAGTCTCGAGGAAGGCGACCTTGTTCTTCGGCGCATTCAGTCGGCCAAGAATTCAAACAAGTTGACGCCGAAGTGGGAAGGCCCTTATCGGGTGAAACGAGTCACCAGGCCCGGCGCTGTCCGCCTGGAGACCGAGGATGGCATTCCAGTGATCAATTCCTGGAATATTGAGCATCTTCGTAAGTTTTTTCCATAAGGCGCGGTTGCCGGGCCCTTCCCCGGCAACCACCTTTTGTACAAGTATTGCCGCTGTTGCATGTAATCCTTTGTACAAAGCCAGGCGCAGACCCTGTGCATAAATAAAGCTTTTGTATTTCACAGTTTTTGACGATTTCATGTTTACTTTTATTTTGCATGATTATCTGACATACTGTGTAGTACAGCCTCCCCGGTAAGCATTACGACCGCCCAGCTCCTATATCTTTATTTTCTCTTCTTTCTTTTTCTCAAAGAGACAGAAGCTTCCCTCGCGCACAAGTTTGCCGGGGGGGGGGGTGGGATAATGATATGGACCAGGCGTGGACCAGGCGTCGTTCAAAGAAACTTTGCCTTGCCGGGAAGAAGGCAGCGGCAAGCAGTGACAAGACCTTGCCGCGGAGAGATCAGCGACAAAGCTAAGTGCCAAAGTTTGAATAATCAAATTCTTTTTTATTTTCAAGGTTATTTTCCTTGAACGATACTACTCTTTGTATGGAAAACCTGTGCGCGACGGAACCTAAGCGTAATCGGTCGCGCCCTTACCTTGTTTCGAGTCCGCTCAACAACCTAAGTGGCTGCACTGAGCGCGACAAGGTTGCTTGCCGGCAGCGGCACCGCCAGCAGGCTGCTGGAGTCCCGCACCCAGCGCTCGCGGCGATGGTGCGCGCACCGGCAAGTTCCTTATAAGCGTAGGGCAAGTACACACAAAGAAAGAAACTGCTCAAGGGAGATGACATGCATTAACTTCAAAATATTGCAAGTTATATTACAAGATAAGTTGCCGCGGCTTAAACAGATTGTTCTTTAACATGTCTAGCGGCGGCAAGGAGGGAGAAGAATGGGCTCTCTAATTGCGGTGCTCGCCTTCGACTCTCTGGATTTGGTCCACCCTCTCCACGATGGGCGCGACAAGGGCCTCTAGTGGCGCGGGGTCGTATCCCTTCGGCAAGCTTTTGAAGATGTTGCTGAAGTCGACGCCCGGGTTTCTGTATGCTATCTTCACCAACAACCTCCGGAGAACTCCCCGGCAAAGCCTGCGTGACTCGTCGGCCAGTTGAGCCTTGTGATTGACTTGGAGCTGTTGGAGTGCTTCTACTACTCCGTCGAAGAACTCGGCTAGCTTGACGCTAGTTTGCGTGTTCTTGTCGGTGGAGTACCCGAAGTCCGGCACCTTCAGGGCAGTCAGCTCCTTGTCGATGTCCTCGGCGACGCTGGCAAGCCTGTCTGTGAAGATCCCCACGTTATCCCTGAACTTCTTGTGGGTTGCAATAGCGTCTTGAAGCAGACCCTTTTCCTTCTGGAGCTCTGTCATTAGAAGCCCTTCGCGCTTTCTGGTGGTGTCGAGCGTCTCCTTCAGCGTGGTCAGCTTCAGCTTCAGGTCTGCTCTGGAGTCGTTGGCGGCGGCAAGCAGATTGTTCTTCTTGGCTATGGTAACTTGCATCTCCGCCAAAGTGTGGGTCACCTTTGCCCTCTCACTTTCAAGCGTTGAGAGCTTGTCACCGTTTGCCTTGAGGGCGGCCTCTAGTCTTGCCACTTTCTCCTCCGTTTCCTTCCTGTTCACTTCTGCAGCAGCGACAGCGTTGGTGGCCTCCACCAACTTGCTGGCGTACTCTTGGGCCAAGGCTTCGATTTCCTTCTAGTGTTTTTGTGCCTGCCCCTGGGTCCGCTCTGCGACAAGTCTTGCCACCTCCTCGTCTTTCTGTCGGAGGGTTTCGGCAAGTTTCCTCTTGCGCTCGGCAAGTTCTTCTTCGTGGGCATCAAGGTCCACTTTCGGCTGGTTCAGATCACCGGCCTGAGCAGACAACTCCTTGGCGGTCTCCTCCTATTTTTGTTCAATGTCTTGCTTCATCAGGAGGAGGGCCTGCCGTTCTTCGGCCAGCTGTGCCCGCTTGACCTCTAACGCATTAAGAGATCGCGCGCGGACGTCCGCCAAGATCTCCGCGCGCCTCAACATGTCAGCTTCGGCCTTCTCGATGAGCGCCTCCCTGGAAGCTAGCTTCTCCCGTCGGGCGCGATGAAGATTCAGCAGCTTTTGAAGCAGTTGCTCCTCTTCAGACGTGCTGCTGCTGCTGGCGCCTGGCGCATCCACAAGCTGGAGCCCGGCAGCGGCAAGGATCTCCTCGTCCACAACATCCTCCTCGGTTGGCGCTCTGGAGCCCACCGTCCAGGGGAGGCTGACGTAGACGTTCTCGCCGACCCGGATGTATTTGCTTGGCGGAGGCGAGTTGGGCGCTGCCGCCTCGTCAGTGGTTGAGGGACCCGTGGTCGGAGTAGCGCCTGGCGCTCCTGTGGCCTCAGGGCTATCAGTACGACCACCGGCTCCCTCGCCGGCCTCCTCAGCAGCCTTCTGGGCGGCCTCAGCTTCAGCAGCCTTGGCGGCTTCATCGGTGGGCGCCTTGGCGGTATTATCCTCGGCGGCCTTGCCGGCCTCTTCGGCAGCATTGGCAGTTTCTTCGTCGGCAAGCTTGTCGGCTGCCAGCTTGTCGGCCTTGGCAGCGGCGGCCTTGGCGGCCTCATCGTCGACGGCCCCTGTGGTGTTCTCCTCGGCAGAAGAGTCAATGTTCATTGGCTCCACCGAGGAGGGCTCTGCCAACCCGAGAAGTAAGGCAAAAAGAGCTTCAGGAAGAAATTCAAGAAGACAAAAGAAAGAAAGCAGAAAGAGTTTTGCGGCAAGTGGGTTTACCCGTGTTGAGCTCAGGAGCGGTGGGCTCCCCTCCCCCGTCAACGTTTGTCATTGGGGTGGGGTCGCCAGCGCTGGTGCATGGCACTTCGGCACTTGCCGGCTCCTTTTCGTGGCTCGGCTCGCTAGTGGGAGCCCTTACCGGAGATCTTCTCCTTGGCGGTGTGGTCGAGGGGGGTGGTACTTCTGGAGCACCTTCAGATGGCTCCACTTGCTGCTCCTCTCCTACATGCCCAAAGATGTCAGTGACAAAATGCTTGTTCCTCAGCGACCGCCAGCGAAAGGTAGTTGAAATACTTACGCTGGGGGCTGCGACGAGGGCTGGGCTTCGAGCTGGTCGGCATGGTCTCAGACGCTCTCCCGGTGGTTGCCGTGGGCTCATCTTCGACGACCACCACGGTCTTGCTCGTCGAGACCTTAGCTCTCTTCCTTGTCCTCTCCGCCAAGGTTTCCTCCCTGCGGAAGCAAGGCCGGAGCACGACAAGTGAGGACAGAAACAAAACCTTACAAAGATTGAGGGTCGCGGCAAGGGAACGTACTCTTCCTCGTCGTCCTCTTCGCTGAGAGCGGAAAAATCAAAGTCCGCCTCCGTGTGAGGAGGGGGAGGAGGGGGAGCTGGACTCCTTGGCCACTTGTCCGGGGTAGTAGCAGCGGTCTTTGATGACCCTGCTCCAGTTGCCGGGGCCGCATGAGACGCTCCCGCAGCACCAGCCCTTGCCGCGGTCGAGCGCGTCGAACGGCGCTCCGGCGGTTGTTGAACCTCTTGCCGCTCAGCCACTTTGCCAAGCCTGCGAAGGCGTTTCCTCCTCCGAGGGGCTGGGGACTCTGACTGCGGTGGGCTTTCGGTGCCCTCCTCGGAAGAGGAGCCCTCATCCTCCGAGCTGCCTGACTCGTCGGCAGGCTGGCTTGGCCCGACATCCTTGCCGGGTGCGGCGAGCTCGCCCTTCCCGGCAAGCATCCCCTGCTCGGCAAGGCTCTCCTTTTGTGCCTCGTCGAGCTCCGCCAAAGTATACCCAAAATCGCCAGCTTCCCTGGCGAGCCTGTCCTCCTCCACTCTTCGAGCAATGAATTCTATTTCTTGCTCAGTGGTGTTGCGGACGAGCCACTCCTCCTCCCGGAACTGCTTTTCGACCGTGGAGTCAAATAATCGCCGCACGTCTTCTTCGAGCGGCACATCCCAAGTTGCTTCAACGCTGTGCGCATTGCAGAGCGGCATCATAGCGATGATTGCACTCAATGCGGAGTTGTTGCAAAGGGGCACGATGTGCTTCGGCAGCGTGAACGCCTTGTCGCGCTTCTCTGGATCTGTCTCTTGCTTGAACAGTTCTCGCATGAAAAAGTCGTGCTGCAGAACTGTGAAGTTGTTGATCAGTCCAGGGCGCAGCCGCATGATATCGGCTGGGTTCTTCCAATTAGAGGCCGGCCTTCCTCTCTGCTGCAGAGGAGCAATGCGGCGGCGGAGGAAGTCTGCGCCAACCATCCCTATGGTGAGCCCGGCCTCCCTGAGCCATATGATCCTGGTAGCGGCAATCTCCAGCTTTTTGTCCTGGGGATCCAGATCGCTCCAGTCTGTGCCACGCGCTGCTGGGGTCTTGCGAAGCGCACAGTATGGTGGCGGCTCGTCGTCAATGATCCAACACCATTCAGACCGGATTTCTCCCCATCTTGGGCGGAGATCCCCCTTCAGATAATGCTCCTTGGCGCCCAATCTTGAAAAGAACGAGACGCCAACAGTGAGAGGCTCCCCCTTTTCAGCACGGGGAGTGAAGTAATGCCTGAACAGCGTAGTGTTGGGTGCGACGCCGACGAAGTTCTCGCACAGATGCGCAAATATTGCCATGGTGGATACGGCATTCGGTGTGAGATCCAGCAGACGGAGGTTGAAGGTGTACATGACGTCGCTAAAGAAATCCGAGTATGGTGGGCAGAGCCCGCACCAAAAGTAGCAAGCGAAGAAGTGGTACTTGCTCACTTCGCTCTCGTCGGTGGCTGGGCGAACGCGGGTGGCCGGATGCGCCTTGGTCCTCGCGGCCCACATGCCTTGGAACTTGGCCTTCAGATCCGCCCCCGTGAGCGTCGGAGCGAAGAGCGCGTACTTCTGCCTCTTCAACTGCGCCTGGGTCTCCGTCCTTGAGGACTTCCCCGTCTTCCCCTTTTCTCCTTTGGGAGGCATGGCGAAGGCGGAGCTGAGGACCGAGGGAGATGCAGACGCGCGCGGTGGCGGAGGATTGGGAAACCGCTTTGTTTTAGAGCGGAGGAAGAAGAAGGCGGAGATTTGGAGATCGAGAATGGTGAGAGGGGTGTGTGAGTGCTTCTGCAGGTCCCTCCTTTTATGGGGAAAGATGCGGAACCATCCGCCCCTTCGTCATTCGAGATAGCTGCGCACGCTTCCCACGCTCCGCATTCAACGCGCGATGCGTGGGAGAGCGTGCAATTAAACAGCATAGGGACGTTTCGGCTTGTCCCAGCCACGCGTGCCCGTGCACTGTTTGGGCCTGGCCCAACAACGCCCGGCACCTTGTGTGGCCCAGGCCCGGGGGCTCCTGTCGGTGTACTAGAATAGGGGTACCCTAGTACCCCGTACTTGTGCACGGGCAGTAGTAGCATCCCGCGGCCAGGCTTGCGGGAGGACAGCCAGAGAGAAGCTCAGGATTATTAAGCCATTCAAGAACAAAGTATACAAAGCAAGAGTTAAGGCCCCGGCAAGAGGAGCTTGCCGGGAGGGACAGCTGAGGCCCAGCCTGGGCATTGCTGTAGTAGAGTACTTGCCGCGGCAAGGTACTTGCCCCGGCAAGTCATTGGCTGCGGCAAGGTATTGGCGGCGGCAAGATAGCGGCTGCGGCAAGGTACTTGCCCCGGCAAGTTACCTTGCACGGCAAACTATGGGTTGCGGCAAGCTGTCAGGTGCGGCAAGGTCTTGCCGCGGCAAGCGTTACTGTACCACTGTGCTACTGTGCTGCTCCGGTGCCTCTGCCAGCGTGGCGCTCTGGGTCCTTCCAAGCGTGCGTGGCAGGGCACTGTGTCGACGGCGGTGCACTGTAGCTAGCGGTGCAGGAGCAGGTGGGATAGGCTTTTCCCACGTCCAAGACGTCCGGGTACATGTATGTGGACAGCAAAGGCATGGGCATTTAATGCCCTTGTCCCCTGCCATCAGTGGTAGGTAGGACATGTCATCCTGGTAATAGTGGCCTTACTGTAGCAACTTTCCACCTCTACCTTTACTGTTTGCCACCTGTTGGTGACCCCTTTGTGCGTATAAAAGGAGGCCCATAGGCAACGTGGAGGAAAAAGAGGGACTGGGAGATGGAGAACTCCAGTATTGTACGCAGCTACTCGGTACTGTAGCACTCCTGGAGCTAGAACAATCATACAGATAAGAACACAAAGTAGGAGTAGGGTTTTACGCTGATGCGTGCGGCCCGAACCTGGGTAAATCTCTCTCGTGCACTGTCGTGTTCTTCGCTAGATTTGCTCTTCGTGCGACCGTCTCTCCCTGCCGAACGTAAAGGGGTCCTTCCCTGGGTCCCATAGGTGATCGCGGATTCGTCCCCGACAAAAGGTGACTGCTCAGTCAGCTATCAAGTTCTTGAAAGGATTGGTGTGCCGCTTCGGGGTCCCTGCCCGGATCATCACCGACAATGGCACCCAGTTCACGAGCCACGCCTTCATGCAATATGTTCATGCCCTCGGAAGCAAGATCTCATTTACCTCTGTTGCACATCCCAGAAGCAATGGACAAGCTGAGAGGGCGAACGCTGAAGTGCTGCGAGGACTCAAGACAAGAACATTTGATAAGCTGCGGAAGCATGGCAGGCGATGGATCGATGAGCTGCCGGTGGTTCTTTGGTCCCTTAGAACGACACCAAACCGAGCTACCGGGCAGACTCCCTTCTCCCTACTCTATGGGGCAGAAGCAGTTATCCCGACAGAACTCATTTACGGGTTACCTCGAGTGCTTGCCTACGATGAAGTAGCGCAGGAATAGCACATGCGTGACGATGCCGTGCTTCTCGAGGAGAACCGTCTCCGGGCTGCTACGTGTGCTGCACGCTATCAGCAAGCCCTACGTCGCTATCATAGCCGCAGGGTTCATGCCCGGTGTTTTGAGGAAGGTGACCTTATCCTTAGGCGCGTTCAGTCCGCCAAGGGTGCAAACAAGCTGACACCGAAGTGGGAAGGCCCTTACCGGGTGGTACGAGTCACCAGAACTGGCGTAGTCCGTTTGGAGACCGGAGATGGCATTCAATTGCAAAACTCATGGAATATTGAGCATCTCCGCAAGTTCCACCCGTAAGGCGTGGTTGTCGGGCCCTGCCCGGCAGCCACCCTTTTATGCAGGCCTTGCCTCAGCTGCATGTAACCCCTTGTACAAAGCCAGGCGTAGACCCTGAGCAACAGAGAAATAAATGAAGCGCTGGGGGCTCCCGACAAGTTGCATGCATGCATAAGCATCTCATGACCATCGCATGATTCATGTAGATAGGTTGCATGATCATGTAGATAGATGGCATCTGGCATCATCTTCATTTGCATAAGCTGCAGGCTCCTGCCGTGGACTTAGTCCCAGGAAGAGGATGCGAAGACGAGCCAGCATTGCGGCCTCCGGCAAGCCGAACAGATAAGTTCCATCTCTTATCCATGCATGTTCCGTGAGTAGGACTTGTGCATATGAAAACCTCGCCACCCCGGAAACAAAGGTGCTCCCATCTACTGACACGAACGCTGCTTCGGTCAAGATGGTCGTAGTGGCCTTTGGCTGAAAGGGGTTGGCGGGGGGCTGGTCTCTCCCAATGGGTTTTGTGCCCGGCAAGCTCAGCCTCACGGCAGCAGTCCTATGGGATACCAGCAAGGTAGCTTGCCGGGATCTACTTGTTTACATGAAAGTATAGAGGTGTTTTACCTCTGCATGGATATCATACATGCACAAGTACCCGGCAAAGCTTATCTTTTTCATTAATATGCTAATCAACAAGTACAAATCTCACAGAACATAAATGTGGATACGAGAGATTACATTATTTGAACTAAAATTTGGCAAGTGCCCCGTAATGCCCTTTCTTGTTCCTCTCCTCCTAGGTACAGCGGTAGAAGGCGAAGAGGGCAAAAGGAGTGCCTGGGCAGAAGCTCAGCCTGACCCTGTCGGGCTCCAGGAGAGGTTGCCCGGCGGGGGCAGGGGGCGTGGACGAAGGCGACGATGAAGAGACCGGCGAAGACGACCCGTCAACTACCACCACCAAGGCCAGCAGGACACGGCAGGGCTAACGGAGCTGCAGCCCGAGAGGAAGCCTGCCGGGGTCCAGCTGGAGGACTACTAGAGGAGCCAGGGGGGCACCATCACCACCTCTGCACCCAACTGCCCAGCAAACCACCTTGCCGGAGAGAAAACGCAGGTGCAGATGACGGTGCTGCCACCTGATGAAGATGGTGCGGGCGATGTTCAACCGGAGTCGGAGTCGTCGCCCTCCCGGTCACTGCCGTCATCATCACCGTCACTGTCCTCCTTGTCACTTTCGCTTGAGGAGGTGCTTTCATCGTCGGTCGAGCTCTCCGCGCAACACCCTAAGCGAGCTCCCGAGCGCCCAAAGACCTTGACGGAGAGCAGGCCACTCTCCAGTAATTTAAACTGGAGAACGTGCCCCTCCGACAAGCTATGGGCTCGAGCAAAGGTCTTCCAGCCGCCGTGGAGGTACATAACATGAGGAGCAGGGAAGTCAACATCCAACCACATACCACCATTCCCATAGCCCCTCATGTGCAACCTCAGTGCACGCGGCTGTTCGAGCTCCATCACCCTGGCAAATGGAGTAGGGAGGCGGAGGTGGCCGCGCGGAGGCTTATACTTCCTGATGACGAACTCTAAGGGTTTGTGTCCGACATGGCCTTCCATCAGGGGAAGAGCGTCCGGTGCAGGCGCACTTGAGGCGCCGCCCCGGCCTCCTCGGCCGCGCACACCACGATGACCTCGGCCGCGCCCCTTTCCGCCTCCTCTCATAGCGGGTTCAACCCCCACATCATCAAGAGGAGGGGGAGACGCTGCCGAGCAGAAGTTCTCGTCGCCACCGCTGGAGTACCACCATGCCCTCGCCCCCTCACCATGGCAAGCAAAGGAAGTTTGATGAAAGGGAAAACGAAGGCGTGTGAGCAAACACACTACTCCTTCCCCCTTTTATAGGAGAACGAGGCAGGGGGCTGGCTTCTCGTCCAGAAGGAGGCTGCCCTGCTCCTCCAATGCAGTTCCCCTACACCTCCAACGGCCCGTGGAATCAGAGCCGCCCCTATACACCAATCAGTGATGCCTGGCTTTCTGCCATGGCACCCATCCCCGCGCCCTCCGCGTCCGCCACTCACCCTACGCAATGCATGTGGTACACGTGGCGGAAACGCCGCGGGGCAGGAGGCAAGTGGGATGGCAGTTTTCTACCCCGTGATCGTGGGGCGTGGGCTACCCACAAATCGTGGTTCGGTTGCTTCCCTAACGTTTCGCATGACACGCGGGAAAACCGGAAACTGACCCGAGCTCGGGTTAATGAAGAAGCAAAGAAGATCTCAAAGGGCGGAGCCGTCCTTACATTTCTGCCTGTGCACTCGTTAGGGCCTACCCCGACGACGCCCAGCGGCGCATTCGTGCCAGGCCCGGGGGCTTCTGTCGGTGCAACAGACCCTGGGTCCATTGCTCGAACTGTGCACAGGCCCAGAGACAAGATTACAAGGCCAAGGTCAGATCAAGCAAGGAAGAATAAACCCCTTGAAGGATCCGAGTGCAGGTCAAGAAGGCCAAGGTGAGCCTGAGGAGCAAGGCATCACTAAGGGACGGACCTACCTTGCCGAGTAGGCAAGCCCGGCAAGGTTGGGCTTTGCCCCGGAAGCAAGCTCCCAGATCGTCCCGGCAGGCCTGCCGGGGCTGGCGGAGACAAGCCACTCCACCGCTCCACCTCACAAGCGACGCAAGTCACTAATCAGAGCGGTGTCAAGCTCCAAGGTGACTAAGTGGCTGCTTTTTGCCACATGGTAGCCACTTCCTACAGCAAACACCTCCGTAGGACACCCGTCCTGAGACGTGTCAAACAAGCAGGCGCGAAGCTGGCAAAATAGCCCGGCAGGGCCTGCCGGGCGAGCCATGATGTGACACTGAGCGGCGCATTTAATGCGCTCTGTCAGCCTGCAGAGTTAAGTATGATAGCACTGTTAGCTATCTAATCAGCACACAAAGACTGATTTGCCACTGTGGTGACCCCTTAATCTATAAAAGGAGGCCCATGGCGACCGTAGAAGAGGTTGGCTAGTTGGTCGCTGGCATATTCATACGCGCGTAGCCACTCTCGCCCCTCGAGCAACCCTACCGGGCGAGTGTGCTACGTCCACCACCATCAATCCACCAAAGCAGGAGTAGGGTTTTACGCCTCACGGCGGCCTGAACCTTGGTAAAAACTGCCCGTGTGATCTCTGCCGTGCTGCGCGACGCTTCTTAGCTCATTGTGCAACGTGCCCATCCCCCCGCCGAACCAAAAGGGGCTCATGGCCCCATAGGTGGCCGTGGTTTCCCACGACACACTATAAGTTCCACCCTCAATGACAAATAGGAAAGCGCGTTCATTGCTTTCCTGCGGGTGAATGTCGATGTTTTTGCATGGCAAGCATCTGACATCCCCGGTGTTCCCAGGGAAGTAATTGAGCACCACCTAGCTGTCAGTCCCCACGTGCGGCCTGTCAAGTAGATGGCACGAAAGCAAGCTTTGGAATGGCAATAGTTCATTGCCGAAGAAATTAGGAAGCTGGAAGAGGCAGGCTTAGTTAGAGGAGTACTCCATCCTATGTGGTTAGCCAATCTAGTTGTAGTGCGCAAGGCGAATAGCAAGTGGCGGCTTTGCATTGACTATATAGATATCAATAAAGCTTGCCATCCTTTTCCCTTATCGCGCATCAACCAGATTGTTGACTCCACTATCGGATCTGACTTGCTGTCGTTTCTTGATGCCTACTCTGGGTATCACCAAATTTTCATGTCAAAGGAGGATGAGGAGAAGACTGCATTCATCACTCCATGTGGCATGTATTACTTTATACGCATGCCTTTCAGATTGAAAAGTGATGGTTCGACCTTTGCAGAGTAGTCCGGATTGGTGTTGTGCCCCAGCTGCACAGGAATGTGGAAGCATATATGGATGATATAGTGGTCAAAACCAAGGATAGAACAACTCTCATTCAAGATCTAGAAGAGACATTTGCTAATCTGCGCAAGATCAATCTGAAGCTCAACCCCAAGAAGTGTGTGTTCGGCGTCCCATCCGGCAAGCTTCCCTGTTTCTTTGTTTCTCAATGTGGAATTGAAGACAATCCCGACAAGATCAAAGCAATTGAGTAGATTGAAGCACCGAAGAGCTTCAACGATGCGCGCCGCCTTGCTGGCTGCATTGCTGCATTGAGCCGGTCCATCTCCAAATCTGCTAAGCGCTCCTTGCCGTTTTTCAAAATCTTGAAAAAGGCAGGTCCAATGAAATGGACTCCGGATG